>CM073470.1:21490000-22002500 GCA_037074535.1 Gleditsia sinensis
GGTTTGATTGATTTTATTTTTATTTTAAAAAAAATTGTTTATAAAAATTATATTAATTTTTTTTTATAAAATAAATAAAAAATCAATTGATAGATTGTTTTAAAAATATATTTTTTACTTTTAAATATTTTGAGAATAAAAATAAAAAATAAAAACAATTAAAATATTTTTTAATTTTTATATTTTTAAAAATACATTTACTTTGTGTTTTTATTTTTATTATTTTTTAATTATATAATTATATTTTTATTTTTACTATTTTATAATTATATAAACAATAAAATATTATATATATAGTTTAAAATAATTGTAAAAACTTTTACTGTTATAATACCATACAGTAGTAAAAATTCTAAAAATATCTTTTTAGTATTTTTAGAATTTTTATAAATTTTAAAAATAAAAATAAAAAACAACTGTTGTTAATTTTTAATAAAAAAATAAAAATAGTCAAAGCAAATATATTCTTATTCTTTATTTTATTTATTTTTAAAACAACAATAAAAAATAATTTTTAAATAATTTTTTTATTTTAAAAACAATTAAAAATAAACAAATAAACAAACCTTTAATTTTTAAAAATATCATTTTAAATAAATTAATTTTTATAATAATTACAGATCTTACTGTTAACTGCCTAGTAGTTTTTATTCAAAAAAAAAAACTGATGTGAAACATCATAAAACTATCTCACTACGCCTATTTGGCAATGACTTGTTGCTACATAAATAAGTGTATAGTCAAGTGGTTTTCTTGACATTACAAATTTTTTTGAATAAAAAAAGTGTGAGAGAATTAACGATAATACAGATTTATAATAATTTTATATTTTTTAGACACTAAATTCATTTAAGATAATATTTTCGAAAGTCGAACATTTTTAAATTCATCTCGATCACAAATATGCTTACTGTGCTTTTGATTTACCTCTTCCAAATCACCCTAACGCAGGAAGGCTGGAGTTGTACGGAACAAGGGATCTTGACGTCAAGTTACGCTTCTATAAAAGTGCATGTTTATGCATTAACAAAAGGGGTTTTTTTTGTTTTCGTTTAGACTCATGAGTCATGACATGTGCCTTTGTCGCAGCTGCGAGTTCCTCCCTCCCAATGCCTAGCCGCAGAGTTTTGTTTGGGGAGGTTGCTGCTCATGGCAACTTCCTCCCCTCCCTTTTTCTCTCTTTTAATTTTTTTTAAGCTTTATGTGTAGAATTTTTTTTTTTGTTTATTAGAGAAGTTGTGATGCCTTGAAAAATTCAAATTTAGAATAGTAAATTAAGAGAAAAATTACAGATTCTCTTATTGTTAAGACCCAATAGGGTTCATCAATTACAAGAAAAATGTTGGATAGATTCCCGAGCCTCATATATCCTTATTTATTCCCTGCCTGCATAAACCATCTAACTAACTTCTGTTTCTCCCAACTAATCTGACGTGTACTATCCACGTATAATTCCTAACGGTAAAAACCATTAACTCTATCCCAGTCATCTAAATGAAACGCATCGTTTTACTTATACACTTATGAAGTGTATCAGAACTCCCCTCCTCGAAATGTTCCTTGTCCTTAAGGAACCCGCAATTCTTTACAGGCTAAAATCAAGAAATTGTTGCTGGTACAGATGGAAGTTCATCCATGTTGCATCTTCTTCCTGCGTGTGACTCCATTATACCAAAACTTCTGTTATCGCCCTTCCATTCTTCTGCACTAGCCGTCAATCAAGAATCTTTAAAGGAATAAGTGGCATGTTGCCCTGCTCATCGAGAGGAGGTAAGACTGTTGAAAGTGGTCTATTCCCATGATGTCTCTTTAACAAAGATACATGAAAAACATTATGGATACTGGTTCCTTCTGGAAGCTGCAATCTATAAGCTGTGGTCCAATTCTCTCCAAAATTTCAAAAGGTTCATAATACAAGGATGCTAGTTTATGAAATTGCATGTGGGGCACAGAGCTTTGTCTATATGGTTGCAGCTTGAGATAAACACGATCTCCCACTTGAAAAACTCTTTCAGTTCGATGCTTATCAACTTGCACCTTCATTCTCTACTGTGCCTTCTTCAAATTAGCTTGAAAAGAGCAGAGATTGTTTCTCGCGACCTCTCCATTACATCTACTGCCTGCACTATCGAACTTCCAGCCGTATAAGGATTACATAGTTTCAGATTATACCCATACAAAGCCTCAACGGGAGTCATTCTAATGGCTGACTAGAAAGACGTATTGTACCAAAATTCTGCCATGGAAATATAGCTAACCCATTTAGAAGGCTTCTCCCCTATTGTACATCGAAGATAACATTCCAAAATTCTATTGATGACTTTTGTTTGGCCGTCCGTCTGCGGATGATAGGCTGTAGATTTATGATGGTTTATTCCTTGCACCCTGAATAACTCCTTCCAAAAAGTACTAAGGAAAATCGGATCTCTATCTGTGATCACTGTGGTTGGCCATCCGTGAAGCTTAATGACCTGGTCTAAAAGAAGTTTAACTACTCTTATAGCTGTCACTGGTGGCACCATAGGTATGAAATAAGCATACTTGGTGAGTTTATTTACAACTACCAAGATGGCTGAATGACTCAAAGATAGGGCAGGCCGATTATGAAGTCCATGGAAATGGTTTGCCAAGCTGAAGTTGGAATGGGTAGAGGGTGGAGAAGACTTGGAGTGGCCACGTTCTCATATTTATTTTGCTGGTAGATGTGACATTCCTTCACAAATTCCTGGACTTGTCTTTGTAGCCCCTTCCAGTAGAATAACTCTTTAATTCTCCTATATATATTATCACCCCCAGAATGCCCAGCCCATGGAGAGTTATGATAATTCTTCAATATCTCTGCTCGTAGTTGAGGATCATTTCCTACTACCACCTTGTTCCTTCTTTTCAGTACTTGACCATCCCAACTATATTTAGAATCTGTGCCGGGTGTTTCCTGAAGGCTCTCAATTTTTGCTCTAATTTTATCATCCATTTCATAGGATGATCTGATCTTCTGTACAATCTCAGATCCTACCCCTGAAATGGCCATTAATATGGTGTCACAACCCCTTCTTGAGAGGGCATCTATACCCACATTATCCTTTCCTTTCTTATACTATATCTCAAAGTCTAAGCCCATCAACTTCTCTAACCCCCAATTCTGCATCTCTGTATGCATCTTCTGATCCAGTAAATGTTTCAAAGCTTTTTGATCCATTTTCACTATGAAATGGTGCCCAACAATGTATACTGACCATTTCTTTACTGCAAACACCAAGGCAAATAACTCTCTTTTATACACCGATTTTACTTGATATCTAGGCCCCATGGCCTTACTGACATATGCAATAGGCCTATCCTTTTGCATTAATATAGTTCCAATTCCATCCCTTGAAGCGTCTGTCTCTATGGTAAATGTTGCAGTAAAGTCAGTCATAGCTAATACTGGAGCTTTTGTTAACTTGTCCTTGAGCTGCTCAAAAGCCGTTTGAGTTGAGGAATTCCATTGAAAGGTCTGCTTCTTGAGCAAGTTCGTAAGAGGACGGGCAATGATCCCATAATTCCTTATAAACCGTCGATAGTAACCCGAAAGACCCAGAAATCCACGAAGTTCTCGTATACTCTTGGGAGTCGGCCAATCCTTCACAGCTTGGACCTTCTCTGTATCCACAGCTACACCTTGATGAGAAATTATATGGCCAAGGTACTCCACTTGATTTATGCCAAAGGAGCATTTGCTCTGTTTTGCGAACAATGTGTGCCTTCTGAGTAACTCAAGGACTTGCTTTAGATGTTGTAAATGCTGCATCTATTCCTTGCTATACACAAGAATATCATCGAAAAATACCAATACAAATTTTCGCAGGAAAGGCCTGAAAATGTGGTTCATTAAAGCTAGAAAAGTTGCTGGGGTATTGGTGAGCCTAAATGGCATCACCTTTCACTCATACAAGCCACTATGCGTTCTAAATGTTATCTTAGGTATGTCCGGGGAGTGCATTCTTATTTGATGGTACCCAACTCGAAGATCTATCTTACTGAAGTACGCAGAGCCGTGCAACTCGTCCAATAGTTCTTCGATTAAAGGAATGGGAAACTTATCCTTGATCGTGATAGAGTTAAGCTTCCTGTAATCTACACAGAATCGCCATGACTGATCCTTCTTCTTGACTAAAACAATGGGTGATGCATATGGACTGCTGCTGGGTTGTATAACCCCTGAATCTATCATCTCCTTTACCATGCGTTCAATGACGTCCTTCTATACTTGTGGATACCGGTAAGGCTTTTGATTAATGGGATTGCTTCCTTCTACCAGAGTGATTTTATGGTCATAGAGTCTATGAGGAGGCAAACTCGTGGGTTCCTGGAAAACATCTTCATATTCATTCAGTAGTGCCTGCATGGCTTGAGATTCTTCTCGTGGTCTTTGTGTTAAATTTTCATGTGACCCTGCTAGTGTCATGAGGGTTGATTCTATGTTGCATGTCATCCTTACTATATACATTTCGGGAGTAACCGTCAACTTGAAGGCTCTTGGCTCTACTTGTTGCACTCGGGGTCCTGGTCTCATACCTTCTAAACAGATGGATTGGCCCTGATGAAAAAAAGACATCACCAGATTCGAACAATCCCATTGTATCACCCCTAAGGATCTTAACCATTTCATTCCTAATATGGCTCCATATGTCGAAGATGGTAGCACCAGAAAATCAGCTTTAAATTTGTATCCCCCTACTTCCCATGGAAGTGCCTCACACTTTGCAATCACCGTAATAGATTCATCATTGGCTACCATAACCTTGTAGCCCTTGATCTGTTGTGTTTTCAACCTTAATTGTTTTACCTATTTGGAGCTCAGGAAATTATGAGTGCTTCCTGTGTCAACTAAAAATGATAATTTCTGCTTCTTAATACTTCCCTTCAGCTGCATCGTGTCACTTCCCAAATTTTCACGTAATGCATGTAGTGAAATTTAAATACCTTCTTCTTCCCTTGCTTCCAGTTCAACCACGTGTTCATCCTCTATTTTCTCATGTTCTTCCTCTTCTACATCGTGATCCAGCCATAGTGCGTTCAATCTTCCCCATACCTTACAGACATTCTTGTGGTTCCAATCATACTTGTCTCCACAGAATTTGCAGAGTCCCCTAGCTAACCTTTTGGAGGTTTCTACTGGATCTAGCTCCTTAAATCCTTTACCATTTTTTCTGGAGCCTTGTTGTGTGAAATTTTGGTTGGTGGTGTTTGAGCCTTGTAACGATTGCTGTGTATGAGGACTAGTTTTGTAATGGCCTGAAGAATTTGAAAAGAATTTATTGGTCATACTGCGATTGTAACCTCCATTGTTCGAACCTGATGAGGGACCCCAGCCTTCACTGCCAACTCCTCCTCGAAATCCTTTTTGAATTCCTTGTGAACCGTTAATTATCTACGATTTTACTCTTCCAGTGGCTGAATGATACGGTTGCATGCTTAACTCTATCAATAATTCTTCCTGTATTCGTGCCATTCCCATGGCCTCTGTGACCGAAGTTGGTTTCTGAAGTCTTATAGCCTTCTCGAGTGGTGATTTTAAACCTCCTAAAAAACAACTTAGGGCCATTACTTCATCCATTGAGATTCTAACAATCAATCCATCGAATACCTCCATGTACTCCTCTAAACTCCCAGATTGCTTCAGATTGACTGACTCAGACACCGGATCATCAAAACAATTATCATTAAATCGTGTGCCTATTGCTTCCAAAAATCCTTTCCAATCCATAGAATTGGTACCTTTGGATCGCCAGAAATGCTTCTGCCATGCGAATGCCTTCCCTTCCATTGCCATTAACAATAGTTTCAGCCTCTGATCTACTGGAACTTCCTCTAAGGTAAAGAATTGTTCGCACCTATCCCTCCATACTTGATATCCAGTGCCATCAAACATAGGAATGGTAACCTTCACTCCTCCTTGCCATGAATTTGAGCTAATCTCTCCACTGTCCTCCTTTTGTCGAGCTTCTTCCACCGTTGTCTCATTTTGATTCAAGATTTTGTCCATGGACTGCAAAATCTTGTGAAGATTATCTTTCATTTCTTGAATATCTTTTTGCTTAAGCTCTCGGAGCTCATTTCCCATCGAATCGACTTTTCCATCTACTGTGCCAATCTAGTGTTCTAATTCCAGAGTTCGTTGCTGCACTTCTCTCACCGTGACTTTCTCCCCCATTCTTAGACCTTCGAACGAGCTCTGATACCATTGATGTCCTAGAAAATTCAAATCTAGAACAGCAAACTAAGAGAAAAATTACAGATTCTCTTATTGCTAAGACCCAATAGGGTTCATCAATTACAAGAAAAATGTTCGATAGATTCCCGAGCCTCATATATCCCTATTTATTCCCCGCCTGCATGAACCATCTAACTAACTTCTGTTTCTCCCAACTAATCTGACGTGTACTATCCACGTATAATTCCTAACGGTAAAAACCATTAACTCTATCCCAGTCATCTAAATGAAACGTATCATTTTACTTATACACTTATGAAATGTATCAAGTTGTAACATTGGTTTTTCAAAATCACTGACATAAATCACAAATGAAGAAAAAAAACTGATATCTGTATTACTCAAGAACAAAACCCGAAGTTCAGTATAAGCTGTACTCTGAAATATCCAAGACAGACTCCATTGAGATACAGAAAAATGTAGCTCACGTCAATTCCATGCATTCTACAGCTAAACTCCACCTACTTATTCTGCTAAGCAAATACGCATTCGGCCACATGGTAACTCCACGTGATTGTAAAAACTGTTTTCTGTTATTCTGATGAAATGTGAAAGTGTGAAACACAATGTTTTCATTTAATAAAATGCTCATTTAAAAACAAATACAATTCAAGTGTAATGGAGCTCCCCCCTCTAATATGTTCTTTGTCCTCAAGGAACTAAAGCCTCGTGAGTCTCAAGGATAGATTAAAATTGTAGTTTGAACTTAGCAAAGTTCTCCCAGGTAGCATCCTCTGGGTTGGTGTGAGCCCACTGTACCAGTAGTTCTGTGACTGCCATTCCTCGCCGATTGACCATTCTCCTATCCAGGACCTTAATAGGTATAAGGGGCATATGTCCCTTCTCATCTAATGGAGGAAAAGTGGTCGAAGCACCCTGAGGTCCATGATGCTTCTTAAGAAGCAAGACATGGAAAACGTTATGAATCCGAGTTTCTGCGGGCAGCTTAATGCGATAGGCTACTTGTCCAATTCTCTCTGGAACCTCAAAAGGTTCATAGTACAGGGAGGCTAGCTTGTGAAATTTCCTATGATGAATAGTAGACTACCTGTAGGGTTGTAGTTTTAGGTAAACCATGTCCCCTACTGCAAACTACCTTTTGCTTCTATGTTTATCTACTTGAGTCTTTATTTAGTTTTCAGCTTTCTGCATGTTAGAGCATAGTTGTAATGGTCTCCCTCGAATGCTCCATGACATCAACAGCCTCGACCAATGATTGACAAGCAGTGTAGGGGTTGCAGAATATAGAAGCATATCCATATAATGCCTCAAATAGAGTGAGACCTATAGCTGATTGATGATTGGTGTTATACCAGAATTCAACGAGTAGCAGATAGTCTTCCCACTGAAAAGGCTTATCCTCGACTGAACACCTTAGATAAGTTTCCAGTATTTTATTGAGGGCTTCGGTTTACCCATCTGATTGAGGATGGTAAGACGAAGACTTGCAATGCTGCACCCCTTGAACACGAAATAGTTTCTTTCAAAAATTACTTAAGAAAAGTGGATCCCGATCTGTGATAATCACTAATGGCCACCCGTGTAGTTTAAAAACATTGGCCATTAGTGACTTGGCCACTACTGCCGCTGTGATGGGATGTGAGTGTTATGAAATGTCCATATTTAGTCAGTTTGTCAACAACCACCAGTATGATAGTTTTTCCATGAGAGCTAGGTAGCCCTGTAATAAAATCTATATAGATGGTATGCCATGCAGTGTTAGGGACGGGAATAGGTTGTAGTAACTTGGGGAAGGTACTATCTCATGCTTATTCCTTTGACATGTTTGGCATTGTCGCACAAACTGTTGAACTTGCTTCTGAAGGCCCTTCCAATAAAAATAGCCTTTATCCGCCTATAGGTATTATCCATACCCGAATGACCACCCCACACCAAATTATGGTAGCTGTACAATATTTCTTACCATAAATTATTGTCACTACCCATGACCATCTTGCCTTTCTGTTTTAAAATATCAATTTCCCATCTATCATTATCATCTCTATTGGGTTGATTTTGAACCATCTGAATAATTTTTTAAAGTTTAGAGTTCCCTACATAAGAGGCACGAATCTTTTGAAGGATGTCCGAGCTTATGACTGATATAGGCATTAAGATCCCACCTTCTTCTTTTCTAGATAAAGCATCAGCCCCTATATTCTCCTTCCCTTTTTTATATTGAATCTCAAAATTCAGACAAATCAATTTCTCGAGGCCCCAGTTCTGTATGTTGGTGTACATCTGCTGTTGCAAAAGATGCTTCAAAGCCTTCTGGTCAGTCTTCACGATGAAGTGGTGACCCACAAGATAAGTAAACCACTTCTTAACTACAAATATAAGTGCAAATAGTTCTTTTTCGTAGGTAGACAAAGCTCGATATTTGGGTCCCATGGCTTTACTAATGTAAGCCAATGGTCTATCATCTTGCATGAGTATGGCTCCAATGCCACTCTCAGAATCATCTGTCTCTATCGTAAAAGGTTGGGTGAAATTTGGCATTGCAAGTAGAGGTGCTTGAGTGAGCAATTCCTTAAGTGTTTGAAATGCGTCCCCCGCCCTCTCATTCCATTCAAAAGCCTATTTCTTTAACAGACCAGTAAGGGGACGAGCAAGAACTCTGTATCCTCTAATGAATCTTCTATAATACCCGAAAAGACTAAGGAACCCTCTTAATTCCTTGATTGTCTTCCAAACGCGCCAATCTTGGACTGCTGCTATCTTATTGGGATCTGCTCTACCCCTTGATGTGAAATAATATGCCCCAGGAATTCCACTTGATGCATGCTAAAAAAACATTTACTTTTCTTAACAAATAGTGTCTCCTACCAGTTGGAGCTGTATACAAGTATGTCATCGAAAAAAACCAGCACAAACTTTCGAAGGAACGGCCTGAATATGTGGTTCATTAATGCTTAGACGGTGACGGGGGCATTGGTAAGCCCGAAGGGTATAACCAACCACTCGTAATGTCCACTATAGGTCCGAAAGACTGTCTTAAAAATGTCATCCTTATGCATTCAAATCTGGTGGTATCCGGTCCTGAGATCCAACTTGTTGAAATACCTAGCCCCATGAAGCTCATCCAGTAATTCCTCGATGAAAGGAATAGGGAACTTGTCCTTGATAGTCATGTTATTCAATTTTCGATAATCTATACAAAACCTCCATATGTTATCTTTCTTCTTAACCAAGACTATGGGAGATACAAATAGACTGGGACTTTCTTGGATAATTCTCGTTTCTAACATCTCCTTCACCATCTTTTCGATTACATCCTTCTGCACTTATGGGTACCGGTATGGCCTCTAGTTGAAGGGATCACTGCCTTGGCATAGTGGAATCATGTGGTCATAAGCTCTAGGAGGAGGTAATTGAGATGGCTCAGCAAATACATCCTTGAATTCCTCGAGTAGTACATCCAGTCGCTGTTGCTCTGTCTTTGGTCTTGCTTCTATACTCATCAGCTGTCCTTCTCCATAGTCTTCTCTCATGCCTGACAACCTGACCAAAAAGATGTCTTCAACTAAGGATAGTTTACAAGCTTATGCTTCTAAATTCTTGATGTATACTTCAGGTTTGATTCCCTCCAAACATATTGTTTTATCTTGAAGAACGAAAAAGATGGTAAGTTTGGAGCAATCTAGTTGAATGACCCCCAAGGATTTTAACCATTGTATGCCCAGTATTGCTGCATGACTAGAAGTTGAAAGTACGAGAAAATCAGTGGTGAATTTCTTCTCAACCATCGTCCAGCTGAGTGATTCACACTTGGAATTGACCATTATGGCATCTTCATTCACAACCTTCACCTTGTATTCCCTTATCTGCTGAGTTTTCAGACCAAGTTGTTTCACCCAAGTATAGTTCAAGAAGTTGTGAATGATACCAGTGTCTATCAGAAATGGAAATTGTTGTCTCGTAATATATCCCCTGATCTGTAATGTATCTTGGTTGACTACTCCTTATAAGGCCTGCAAGGAAATATGAACCTCATCTTCTTCTTCCTTTATTTCCTCATCCTTCTCCTTCTGAAAATCATCAACAAGTGTTGTAGCCTGCTCATCCTCCTCATACTCAAGCCAAACAGCATTCAATCTGCTGCATACCTTGCAGACATACTTGTGATTGGGGTCATATTTCTCTCCACATAAACGACATAATCCTTTCTGAAATCTTGTTGTCACTGCCGAAGGATCTAATTCCTTTGGTCCCCTAAAATTATGCATGAACGTTGATGCGGTAGTATTTCTGTTGACATTATTTGATCCTTAGGAAGTATTACTCCCAAAAGAACTAGCTTTCTGAGAGTTTTGATACAGCTGATTTGGTTTTAAACCAAAATTCTTGGATGAATTAGGGTAACTCATAGGACTAGTATTAACTGTTGGTGGTAAAGAATTGGTCCTCGAGTATATGTGATGGTAGGATGGATATAGGCTACTGTTGGAATTTTCTCTTCCCTACAGTGTGTGATGGGGCTGCATGCTAAGTTCTACCAGAAGTTCCTGAATTCGGGCTACACTCATTACTTCATTCACATTTTTTGGCTTCTGCAGTCTTACAGCCTTCTCTAAAGGCATTTTCAACCCACCTAAGAAACAACTAAGAGCTGTATTCTCATCCACAACAATTCTAGCTATAAGCTCATCAAAAAATTTCATACATTCTGCTAAGGTACTCGTCTGTTTAAGGTTAACCAATTCTGACAAAGGATCATCATAACTAGTAGTATCGAATCTTGCTCCTACAACCTCTATAAAAGGTTTCTAATTTAAAGGATTATTACCTGGAATCCGTGTATAATGTCTTTGCCATGCAAACGCTTTCCCCTCCATAAGCATAATTAACAGCTTCAACCTCTAATTCTCAGACACTTCTTCCAACGCAAAGAATTGTTCACATTTGTGTCTCCATGCTCTGTAATCTTGTCCGTCAAAGGTAGGGAATACATTCCTGGTAGATTCTTGACTGGTATGATTACCGCCTGCTCGAGATTCGTCCCTTTCTTCTTGTAATAACCGTAAAATTTAATGAAAAGGAAATTTAAAATAAAAGAGAGAATTTTGACAATAGAGATAAGAACCGTAGAAAATATGTATATTTATTACATAGAGAAAAAAATATATTAGAAGTTATGTTTTGGCGCGCTATAAGCAAATATATTTTTATTATGTAGAAATAATTATGATTTGTTAAAAATAAGTGAATTTTTAAGTAAAAGAAGTATTGTGTTGCTTAAAATAATTATACCGGCTTCTATTGAATTTTTATGGTATTTTTAGAAATACTCTTTCTTTTAATATAAATAAAGATATTTGTTTAGAAATTTGTTTTATTACTATTTTTATCAAGAAAAATTATGATGTGAGAGTTTAACTAAAGATTTATGAGAAATGAAATTTTTAGAAATTTTTAGGATATTTTATGATAAAAAACGGAATTTAAATGAATTTTATAAAGAAAATCTTATTATTAATTATTTAATAATTATTTAAAAAAAAATATTTTTTTACTGTAGCATCAGCACATATATGTGCATACGGGATATCAGAGGCAGAGAGCAGAAAACCCGCAGCCCCCCCTATTTTTCTCTTTTCCCCTTCGAATTTCAAACCCTCATATCTGGAGTTACGGACCTCCGATTGACGAACCGTCTGGACCGTTGGACTCGTGGCAACGAGTACTTCAAAACCAACCGATCAATTTTGCCGGAAAGTCGCCGGAAGGTCGCCGGAAAATCGCGTGAATAGTACCTCCAAAGGTAAAACTTCGTCCCATTGCGTTTTAGGCTTCGTTTTTACCGAAATTCTTCTCATAGATAGCTTTAGAATCGAATATGGGGTTTTTAGGTTTCAGCATGAATAGTATTTTCCGGCGAGTGAATAGTGTTTTCCGGCGTGAATAGTGATTTTAGAATTTTCTAATTTTTATGCTATGTCTATGTTTTCTAGGTTATTGAGCCACTACGAGGTGAAATTCTCGTTGTTGGACTTCTAGTACGGTGAGTGGGTTTTTCATACTATAGCGAATGTTTTAAGAATTTGATTTATACTTCTCTCGTATGATTTTAACTAGTTGGAATGTATGTTAAATTGTTTTACCGCTTTGAAAACCAATATGTTCCAACCATGTTAGAAATTGTAAATTTCAATCCTAGTTGAACCCTAGGTATGCAGGGCAAGCATCTAGACTATTAATTCTCCATTTGAGCTAGATTTATAGAAATGCGAACTTAGTCATAGAAATGAACTAAGTTAGCCATGAAATGATTTAATGCATGATGAGCATCTATGTGACGTCTATGGACGATCTATGTTTAAAAGGGAAAATTTATGATTGTAAAGGTCTCCATGGAAATTCATGGATGAGATATATTTTAGAACGAGATTTTATGCATGAAAAGAGCTAGATGGAGAATTATAGCTGTATTGTAAAGTTATTGAAATGTTTTACTTTAAACTCTTTGAATAGCATATTTCACATGTTTTCTATTGGAGGGACCCTTTTAGATCACTGTTAGCTAGCCGCAGGTAGTGCTGGCCCTGGTGCACCATGATCATGTTAAGGCTTCGGCCTAGGATATTGTGACGGGCATATGACAGCTTAAGACACAAAATTTAGGATAGACTTATGTCTATGCCTACAGTGATTGCCATACCCATTGCTATGTGCTTGGGGAAAATTTAGGGTGGACCTATGTCTACGCCTACAGTGATTACCTTACCCTTGCTATGTGCTTGGGATAGATGATAGATCTGTTAGGAAAGACCTCCAATAAATTAGTGCATTTTTCTTAAAGATTAAATATTTTTAAAATACCACATGCATCATTGTTATTGCATAAATATCTTCATTTATTATTTACCATGCATAATTGATTTGCTTACAGTTATTGATTTAATTCTGTTTTATCATGTGAACTGTTTAGCATTCTTTCAATAAATTATGATTAGATGTTTAATGTTTTCTATACCTTGATTTCAATTATTTAATTCATTGCGAAACACTCGTGCTTAGTTTGCCCTGTTTCTGTTATAGTATGATTTATCCATTCACTGAGATGTGGTAATCTCACCCCTCTTCTGTTTTCTCCCCACAGATAATCAAAGAAACATTGATCCAGCTACAGCTCCATAGGAGGCTAAATATAGTATTGGTGAGCCCCAGTTTGGGCACTCCGTTGTATTGGTTGTATAGTGTATGTCTAGTGTATCTCCATGAACATACATGCAGGATCCTCGCTTCTTGTGTTGTTTGAAAAATGGTTTTACGTTTACAATAATGTTTGTACTATGAGGCCATGGGCCAAGTTGAATCAAGGATGTTGGATTCATGAAATATATATATATATATATATATATATATATATATATATATATATACAGTATTTTCTGATATTGGATGTGGCGTATGTGGTCAGTTATATTATTATGTACTGGATTGTGTGCTGAATGGTTGTGCATGCTATGTGTTAGGCTTACGGCTAGGGGGAAACCCTTATGCCGTGCCGGTCATGTGTTCCATCATTTGGAGCCGTGACAAATATGGTATCAGAGCGTTAGGTTTCCCTGTGTTCATGGAGTAACGGACCTTTAGGTAGGACTTTGAGTATGGGTATGAATCCGGACATGCTTATACTCACGGTGCTGCTAAAGGGGTTCGATAGGATGTTGTCTTTTTGTTTAAGTTAGTCAGTTTATAGTATGCTATGTTGGTATGGTTAAGTGATGGTTGGGCTATTTCTGTTTTATAGCGAAATGCCACCAAGAACAAGATCAAAGGTTAGGCAACCCGCGGTTCAAGAGCAGATGGCTGAAGAGTCTGCTCAGTCCGCAGTACCAGTGCCTAGAGGCCGAGGTAGAGGTCGTGGCAGAGGCCGACCTAGAGGCAGTGGCAGGGGTGTAAGGGCTGCTGAAGCAGCCGAACAAGCTGAGTTAAGAAGTGAGCAAGCTGAAACTCCCAGGACGGGGGACATGTCTTCTCACCCCCGGGATGATGTGATAGCCCAGATGCTGGTAACCATGCAGGGTATGCAGCGGGCAATAGAAAATCTAGCTGAGAGAAGGGATGGGCAAGATAGAAGGGACCCGCAACAGCCTGAAACAACTACCTCCGTTCCAGAACCAGTTAGGTCCGTAGAGCGGCAGGTGAGACCCGCTGAGAGGGAAGTGGAACTATCTGAGTTCCTGAAGCTGAAACCGCCAACCTTTAAGGAGTTGTTGGCCAGTGAAGATCCCCAGGAGTTTATAGAGGCTACTGAGAAGATCTGCGAGGTTCTTAAGTGTCCAGAGATTCACTCAGTAGAATTGGCAGCCTTCCAGTTGTCTGGCGTAGCACAGGTATGGTTCAAGACCATGATGCGCGGAAGGGGAGCTACAGCGCCACCTTTGAGATGGCCAGAGTTCAAGGAAGTCTTCATGGAGAGGTTTGTGCCTCAGAGTATCCGGGATGCAAAGTGTCAAGAGTTTGTGGAGTTAAAGCAGACTCCTGGTATGTCAGTCACGGAGTATGACTACCGCTTCACACAGCTGATGCCGTATGCACCGCACATGGTCCCTACTGAAAGGGACATGATCAGGAAATTTATCCAGGGGTTGGTGCCAGCATTGTTTAAATCAGTGGCACCCCAGATGAAGCAATTCCCGAACTATGCAGAGGCTGTAGATTGCGCAAGAATGATGGAGACTAGGCATTTGGCCGATGTTGAGAGTGCCAAGCTGAGGAAGAGAGATAGAGACGGGAGCTCCAAAGGAGGGCAAAGTTCTCATTCCCAAGGACCCCGATTCCAGAGCCAGCAGCGCCCAGCACCACAGAATATTGGGAACCCCAACCAGAGACCAGATGCAAGTGGTAGGCTAGGTCTTAGCCAGGGAAACACCAGGTATCCAAGACAACCAGGACCAAGAGCCATTCAGCAGAACAGGCCACAATGCCCTATTTGTGGCAACCATCATTTTGGTCAGTGCCGCAGGGAGATGATTGTTTGCTATCATTGCCACCAACCTGGACACATGAAGAGGGAATGTCCTCAGTTGTATGGCTCAAGCCAAGGGCCAACTCGACCAGCTTTGCTACCAACCCCAGTGGCAGCTCAGCCTCTAAGGACTATACCGGGCCAAGCAAGTAGCAGAGGTACTGGTAGAGGGATGATGGGCCGAGGTCAAAACCAAGCAGGCCGAGGTGAACCGAGGATTTTTGCTCTTACCAGGCAGGATGCACAAGCTTCAAATGCGGTCATGACAGGTACACTTTCAGTTTGCCTACATGAAGCATATGTTTTGTTTGACCCCGGGTCTACATATTCCTATGTTTCCCCTAGTTTTGCTAAGAGTTTGGGTAAAGATCCGAATAGGATGGATGCCCCTTTCTTTGTAACCACCCCGGTCGGTGATTATTTGCCAGTAGAGCATGTATGCAAGTCATGTAAAGTATCAGTGGGTGATAGGGAGACATCTGCTGATTTGATCATCCTAGACATGGTCGACTTTGATGTAATCCTAGGAATGGATTGGTTGGCAGCATGCTATGCTACCTTGGATTGCTATGAGAAGGCAATCAAGTTCAACCCTCCAAGTGAAGTTCCTTTCCGGTTCCAGTGTGATCGAAGTAAAGCTCCAAGTAACCTGATATCAGTCTTGGGTGCTCAGAAGATGTTGAAGAAGGGATGCTAGGGATATTTGGCATATGTTAGAGATGTGGATGGGAAGGTACCGGATGTAGACATGATGGCAGTGGTAAGAGAATTCCTGGATGTCTTCCCAGAAGAGTTGCCAGGATTACCTCCTGAACGGGAGATAGAGTTTGGTATCGACCTTATTCCAGAGGCTCGACCAATTTCTATACCGCCTTACAGGATGGCACCCACAGAGCTTAAAGAGCTAAAGAGTCAGTTGCAGGATTTGTTAGATAAGGGTTTCATCAGGCCGAGTACCTCTCCATGGGGTGCTCCAGTTCTTTTTGTGAAGAAGAAAGATGGGTCTTTGCGTCTTTGCATTGACTATCGGCAACTGAATAAGCTAACAGTGCGCAACAACTACCCTTTACCCAGGATTGATGATCTGTTCGATCAACTTCAAGGAGCGAAATGTTTCTCCAAGATTGATCTGAGGTCAGGGTATCATCAGTTGAGGATCAAGAAGGAAGATATTTCCAAGACGGCTTTTAGGACCCGTTATGGTCATTATGAGTTTTTAGTTATGTCTTTTGGACTAACTAATGCACCAGATGCTTTTATGGACTTGATGAACAGGGTGTTCAAGCCATTCTTAGATCAGTTTGTCATTGTGTTCATTGATGACATCTTGGTTTATTCTAAAGACCATGAGGAGCATGAACAGCACCTACGGGTCATTCTGCAGATTTTGAGGGATCAGCAGTTGTATGCCAAGCTCTCTAAGTGTGAGTTCTGGTTGGACAGTGTTATGTTTCTGGGGCATGTAGTCACGAAGGACGGCATTCAAGTAGACCCCGAGAAGGTAGAGGCAGTACAGCAGTGGCCTCGCCCAGCTAGTGTGACGGAGATCCGAAGTTTCTTGGGTCTAGCAGGGTATTACCGGAGGTTCATCAAGGATTTCTCCAGAATTGCTGCTCCTTTGACCAGATTAACCAGGAAGGGAGTTAAGTTTGAGTGGTCGGATGTATGCGAAGAAAGTTTCCAGACCTTGAAGAAGTGTCTAACCACAGCCCCAGTTCTAACTATCCCAACGGGCACTGGAGGATACTCAGTTTACTGTGACGCCTCAAGGGTGGGTTTGGGTTGTGTGTTAATGCAGAATGGTCATGTTGTAGCCTATGCATCTAGGCAGCTCAGGAAGCACGAACAGAACTATCCTACACATGATCTGGAGATGGCGGCAGTGGTCTTTGCCTTGAAAATTTGGAGGCACTATCTCTATGGTGAACCCTGTGAGATTTACACGGACCACAAGAGTCTCAAGTACATCTTTCAACAAAGAGATCTTAACTTGAGACAGAGAAGGTGGATAGAGTTGGTGAAGGACTATGACTGCACTATCTTGTACCACCCAAGCAAGGCCAATGTAGTAGCAGATGCTTTGAGCAGGAAGTCAATGGGGAGTCTAGCCCATATTACCCTACTCCGGAGGCCGTTGGTAAGGGATATTCATCGGCTAGAAGGAGAGGGGATGCGCTTTGAAGTGAAGGAGCCAGGGGTGTTGCTAGCCCACATGCAACTACACTCTCCACTGGTTGAGCAGATTAAGGCAGATCAGGACAAGGATGCCAAGCTGTGCAAGCTCAAGGATGAATCCAGGAATAATCAGACTTCTGAATTCAGCGTGGATGCTGAAGGAGTGTTAAGATATGGGAAGCGCTTGTGTGTACCCGATGTGGATAGCTTGAGAAAGCAGATTTTGGAGGAGGCACATCAATCAGCCTATACTATCCACCCAGGAACAAATAAGATATTCAGTGACCTCAAGGACTTGTATTGGTGGAATGGGATGAAAAAGGATGTAGCAAATTTTGTGGCTCAATGCTTGGTTTGTCAGCAGGTGAAAGCTGAACACCAGAAGCCTGCCGATTTGCACCAGCAGATTGAGATACCAGAGTGGAAGTAGGAAAGGATTACTATGGACTTCGTTACAGGGTTACCGAGGACCCCTAAGGGTTATGACTCAGTATGGGTGATAGTGGATCGAATGACCAAGTGAAGACTACCTTTAATGTGGCTCAGTATGCAAGCCTGTATCTGAGTGAGATCGTCAGATTGCATGGAGTCCCTGTATCCATCATATCTGATCGAGGTCCACAGTTTACAGCAAGGTTTTGGAAAGCTTTTCAAGAAACTTTAGGGACGAGGTTGGATCTAAGCACCGCTTTTCATCCTCAAACAGATGGCCAGTCAGAACGCACGATTCAAATTCTGGAGGATATGCTTAGAGCATGTATATTGGATTTTGGTAGCAGTTGGGAAGGATACCTGCCATTAGCTGAGTTTGCATACAACAACAGTTATCAAGCCAGTATTCAGATGGCACCTTTTGAAGCTCTTTATGGGAGAAGATGCCGATCTCCCGTTGGATGGTTTGAAGTTGGAGAAGTCAAGCTGCTAGGGCCAGATTTGGTGCAAGATGCCATAGAAAAGGTTAAGCTGATAAGGGAACGGCTTTTAACTGCACAAAGTCGTCAGAAGTCTTATGTGGACCATAGGCGTCGGGAGTTGGAGTTTTCTCTAGGCGATCACGTGTTCCTCAGAGTTTCACCCATGAAGGGAATCATGTGGTTTGGTAGGAAAGGGAAGTTAAGCCTGAGATATATTGGACCTTTTGAAATTCTGGATAGGGTAGGAGCAGTGGCATACCGCCTAGCCCTACCACCTGGGTTGAGTGAAGTGCATCCAGTCTTCCATGTCTCGATGTTGAGGAAGTATCTACCTGACCCATCTCATGTAATTCAACCGCAGAAAATCCTTTTAGATGACAAGTTGGCCTACGAAGAGAAACCCGTGGCCATTGTTGATAGACAAGTGAAAAAGTTGAGATCTAAGGATATCCCTACAGTGAAGGTGATTTGGCAGAATCATTCTAAGGAGGAAGCTACGTGGGAAGTAGAGGATGTCATGAGAGAGAAGTATCCTCAGCTGTTTCAAGAGTAGTCAAATGTTTTCATGTTGTTAGTTTTTGTAAAATTCGGGGACCGAATTTCTTTAAGGGGGGAAGAATGTAATAATCGTAAAATTTAATGAAAAGGAAATTTAAAATAAAAGAGAGAATTTTGACAATAGAGATAAGAACCGTAGAAAATATGTATATTTATTACATAGAGAAAAAAAATATTAGAAGTTATGTTTTGGCGCGCTATAAGCAAATATATTTTTATTATGTAGAAATAATTATGATTTGTTAAAAATAAGTGAATTTTTAAGTAAAAGAAGTATTGTGTTGCTTAAAATAATTATACCGGCTTCTATTGAATTTTTATGGTATTTTTAGAAATACTCTTTCTTTTAATATAAATAAAGATATTTGTTTAGAAATTTGTTTTATTACTATTTTTATCAAGAAAAATTATGATGTGAGAGTTTAACTAAAGATTTATGAGAAATGAAATTTTTAGAAATTTTTAGGATATTTTATGATGAAAAACGGAATTTAAATGAATTTTATAAAGAAAATCTTATTATTAATTATTTAATAATTATTTAAAAAAAAAAAATATTTTTTTTACTGTAGCATCAGCACATATATGTGCATACGGGATATCAGAGGTAGAGAGCAGAAAACCCGCAGCCCCCCCTATTTTTCTCTTTTCCCCTTCGAATTTCAAACCCTCATATCTGGAGTTACGGACCTCCGATTGACGAACCGTCTGGACCGTTGGACTCGTGGCAACGAGTACTTCAAAACCCATCGATCAATTTTGCCGGAAAGTCGCCGGAAGGTCGCCGGAAAATCGCGTGAATAGTACCTCCAAAGGTAAAACTTCATCCCATTGCGTTTTAGGCTTCGTTTTTACCGAAATTCTTCCCGTAGATAGCTTTAGAATCGAATATGGGGTTTTTAGGTTTCAGCATGAATAGTATTTTCCGGCGAGTGAATAGTGTTTTCCGGCGTGAATAGTGATTTTAGAATTTTCTAATTTTTATGCTATGTCTATGTTTTCTAGGTTATTGAGCCACTACGAGGTGAAATTCTCGTTGTTGGACTTCTAATACGGTGAGTGGGTTTTTCATACTATAGCGAATGTTTTAGGAATTTGATTTATACTTCTCTCGTATGATTTTAACTAGTTGGAATGTATGTTAAATTGTTTTACCGCTTTGAAAATCAATATGTTCCAACCATGTTAGAAATTGTAAATTTCAATCCTAGTTGAACCCTAGGTATACAGGGCAAGCATCTAGACTATTAATTCTCCATTTGAGCTAGATTTATAGAAATGCGAACTTAGTCATAGAAATGAACTAAGTTAGCCATGAAATAATTTAATGCATGATGAGCATCTATGTGACGTCTATGGACGATCTATGTTTAAAAGGAAAAATTTATGATTGTAAAGGTCTCCATGGAAATTCATGGATGAGATATATTTTAGAATGAGATTTTATGCATGAAAAGAGCTAGATGGAGAATTATAGCTGTATTGTAAAGTTATTGAAATGTTTTACTTTAAACTCTTTGAATAGCATATTTCACATGTTTTCTATTGGAGGGACCCTTTTAGATCACTGTTAGCTAGCCGCAGGTAGTGCTAGCCCTGGTGCACCATGATCATGTTAAGGCTTCGGCCTAGGATATTGTGACGGGCATATGACAGCCTAAGACACAAAATTTAGGATAGACTTATGTCTATGCCTACAGTGATTGCCATACCCATTGCTATGTGCTTGGGGAAAATTTAGGGTGGACCTATGTCTACGCCTACAGTGATTACCTTACCCTTGCTATGTGCTTGGGATAGATGATAGATCTGTTAGGAAAGACCTCCAATAAACTAGTGCATTTTTCTTAAAGATTAAATATTTTTAAAATACCACATGCATCATTGTTATTGCATAAATATCTTCATTTATTATTTACCATGCATAATTGATTTGCTTACAGTTATTGATTTAATTCTGTTTTATCATGTGAACTGTTTAGCATTCTTTCAATAAATTATGATTAGATGTTTAATGTTTTCTATACCTTGATTTCAATTATTTAATTCATTGCGAAACACTCGTGCTTAGTTTGCCCTGTTTCTGTTATAGTATGATTTATCCATTCACTAAGATGTGGTAATCTCACCCCTCTTCTGTTTTCTCCCCACAGATAATCAAAGAAACACTGATCCAGCTACAGCTCCATAGGAGGCTAAATATAGTATTGGTGAGCCCCAGTTTGGACACTCCGTTGTATTGGTTGTATAGTGTATGTCTAGTGTATCTCCATGAACATACAGGCAGGATCCTCGCTTCTTGTGTTGTTTGAAAAATGGTTTTACGTTTACAATAATGTTTGTACTATGAGGCCATGGGCCAAGTTGAATCAAGGATGTTGGATTCATGAAATATATATATATATATATATATATATATATATACAGTATTTTTTGATATTGGATGTGGCGTATGTGGCCAGTTATATTATTATGTACTGGATTGTGTGCTGAATGGTTGTGCATGCTATGTGTTAGGCTTACGGCTAGGGGGAAACCCTTATGCCGTGCCGGTCATGTGTTCCATCATTTGGAGCCGTGACACTTTTCTTGGTTGTTCAACAATCATTGATGTATGTTGATTCAAGAATTCGACCATAGATCCCAACATCTTCTGCATTCCTTCCTTCAATTCCTGGATGTCTTCGTCCATATTATCCATCCTCTTCTTAAGCTCCGTTGTTTTCTGGTTTACCTCTTTAACAATCAATTTCTCGCCCATTGTAGATCGATTACCCCTCTGATACCAAATGTAACACTGGTTTTTCAAAATCATTCACACAAATTACAAATGAAGGAAAAAACTGATATCTTTATTACTCAAGAACAAAACCCGAAGGTCAGTACAAGCTGTACTCCAGAATATCCAAGACGAACTCCATTGAGATAAAGAAAAATCCAGCTCATGTCAATTCTATGCATTCTACAGCTAAACTCCACCTACTTATTCTGCTAAGCAAATACGCATTTGGCCACGTGGTAACTCCACGTGATTGTAAAAACTGTTTTATGTTATTCCGGTGAAATGTGAAAGTGTGAAACACAACATTTTCATTTAATAAAATGCTCGTTTAAAAATAAATACAATTCAAGTGTAACAGAAGTCTATTCTTTTCATTTAAAAAGATTTTTTTTGAGGAAATTTTTTTTTCTCTTTGTTAGAGAATATTCAATGTTAATCATTTTTAGAAGATCTATATATATTTTTTTCAAATCTACGACATCTAATTATGGAAAAAATTTTAAAATTAAAAGTTATAATTTTCAGAAAAGATTAGAAGGTATGTTGCCTTCTCTTGAAAGACTCTATATTTTTCTCTTTAAATTCAAAATTAGTTGTATTTTTCTATAATGTTAGTTGATAATAGTTAGAGGGTGTGTTATCTTGTAATCTGTATTTTATTCATCTTTAAAAAATGTAAGTTGTTTTGTAATTTTTATCTTTTTTTATCTTACTAAGACTTTTATAAGTTCTGTCTAATAAATACTATGATTTTTAATCTGTTCAAAATAAAAAATCATGACATGTACTTATTTTGAAATTGGGTAGTTTTTCCTCCACCTTATTTTTTTGCACTAAAAAAAGCTTCTTCTTTTTTAAGCTTTTACTTAAA
Source organism: Gleditsia sinensis (assembly GCA_037074535.1). Lineage (NCBI taxonomy): Eukaryota > Viridiplantae > Streptophyta > Magnoliopsida > Fabales > Fabaceae > Gleditsia > Gleditsia sinensis. The sequence goes on from CM073470.1 coordinate 21,512,531, forward strand.
TTTGTAATATATTATTGTCTTGAATGGAAATAGTATAAAAAAGAAGGGGAGGTATTTTTCTTTTGGGGCCATAATTCAAGAGGTTTTGGTGTTTTTTGGAGAGATTAAAGTTGTTAACAGTTGGAGACTAATAAAATTATTCATAGATATTTATTTAATAGTTTAAATATTTGAATTGAAATAATAATTCATATGATATCAATATCCTTATAATTAAATAAATAAAAGTTTCCTCCTTGCCATTCTTTATTTTTTTTTTTGAAAGTACAGTGAACATATGCTTTATCCATATTTGATTAAACAATTCATAAACTTTCTATGTGTTTTTTGGACGGGCCCGTAAACCTTCTTTTTCTTTGCCTTTGCAGCAAATCTATGGGCCCTAGCTAGCACATGGACCTCCCTTGGTGGGCCTTGATGCTGCAAGGTCAAGTGGACCACAAGCCTTACGCAATGATTTGAAACAAAGTTAGAACATCCAAGGCCTTGGATATCGCTTTCTCAAGGAATCCTCCAGCTTGATTCTTCTGAGGTTATTTTGGGCAAAAATAAATGACCAGTTTGACAATGACATGTACCGGACTTCACTTTTTGTTTTTTTTCACTGGAAGTTTAATATTTTTTATATATTTAAGATTAAATTTATTTAAAATATTAATTTTTTTTTATATAATATTTTTTTATGAATTTAATTATTGAAACAACAGGGACTGGAATTCAAAAAAAAATTTGAAACAAAAATATGATTTTTTTTATAAATAAGCCGGACTTGCAGCTATACTAAAACTCAAACAATTTTATCCCAACTCAAATAAGAATTTTGAAAATAAGTCAAATTTAAGCTTATTGTAAACAATTATATTATGGTTAAAATAAGAATTTTAAAATTGAAACAAGGTTCAAACATTTTTATTCAAATAGAACTTTAAGCTTAAATAAAAATTATTTTCTAATATAAAAAAACACAGGAAATTTTTTGTGTGAAACTATTTCTTTAAGAAAAAGTTTTAATTTTTTTTTCAATTAAGACAAATGAACAGAGCATAATGTGAAATTCCCCTTTCTTTATTTTTTTCCCCCTTTCAATCTAATGAAAAGGTTTGCCTCACTTAAATTTAAATTTTCCTCTGAAAATATTATGAATTTAGAGAATTTATTATATTTAAATCAATTTTTTGAAATATATAATTTTTGCGAAAGGTTATTTAGAATAGTATTTAGTAAAATAGAATAAACATTTGTAAAACACATTTTTATTAATAATAGTATTTAATAAATATTTATAAAGTATTTATAAGTATCTAAAATGTATATATATGAAAAAAAAAGATATCATAAATTGATCAATATTGTCAAATTTTGAAAGAAAAATAATTAAATTTTGAGATGAGTTAATATTTTTTAAGTAGCTCATATTTATTTTTTTCTTTAAAAAAAAATAATAATAATAATAAATTTCTATAATATTATCAATCAGAGTCCTTTTTTAAACTCATTATTTTTTACAACAATAGCAACTTCCAAAAAAAATCCTCCAAAGTTCAAAGATGTAACTTTTGTACTAAACGAATACTAAAATCAAAACTTACAACATTTCCAAGTAGAAACTAAGTATTTAGGAATTTTTAAAATAAAATAAAAAATATTTTTTAGGTTAAAACTTGCTGTAGATCGATCCAGATAGATTTCCAGTTATGCTGAGTTTGGGTTTTGAGTTAATTTTATTATTCAGTATTTCAACTAAAATATAAATTTAAGAAGGAAGAAAAATGAAAAAAAAAAAATTTGGCTCACAAAAAAAAAAGTTGAAATTTAACTCTGTATCAAACTTTTTATTACTTTATTAAAACTTTTTATTAGTTTATTAAAATTTTAAAAAAAATTAAGTGTCCATTTAGTTTGGTAGAATAAATTTTAATAAAAAAAATATTATTATTTTATTTGGTATACGATAAAAAAATTAAGTAATATAATATTTTATTATTTAATTAATAGATAAATTAAAAAAATAGAAAGTTATAATAAATAAATTAATTAAATTAATTTTTTTAAATAAAAAAAATATTTTTTTAAGAAGAAATTCCTACAAATTAAATTTTTTAATAATTTAATTAAAATATTTTAATAAAAAAATATAAAATTAATCTTAATTTGTGGTGAAATATTAGATTCTACAGTTTATGAGAATAAGTTCATTTTTTATTAGTTGATGGAATAAAATATTTTATTTCATCAAAACAAATAATAAAATATTTAATTTTATGCTTTTTTTTTTTTTTTTGCAAACCAAAAGCGAGGTAACTTATATAAGAATAGAAACGAATATGATCTTAATTGATATAATAAAATTATTTGAATACTTTTAATTTATATTAATAATTATACATTTATTATTTATATTAATAAACTTTAATATTATGGATTTATATGAATTTAAAATTATGCAATTTAGTTTTTAGAAGGTTTTACTTAATTTTCTTTGAATTTTACTTATTGTTATCACAATTTAGAGACTTGGAGATTTTCACAGGTCCTTGTCCTCTTACAAAGAGTGGGAATGAAAAAAAAAAAAAGTCCCTCGCAATAAGAAATTAAGTTTCGTTTGATGACAAGAATTTGGGCGTTGCTATTCCTATTTTTCACCAAATATTTTTGTATGTAACCCCTTTTTTAAGGAAAAAAAATAAACAAATTTGACTGATCATATTTATTTAATTTAATAATTGTAAAGCATATAAAATTGGAAAACCAACTCTATTTGATTTGTTTTTTGCTTCTATGAATATTCCTGCACCTTTTGCATGTATTTTAAGACTAATATCATTTAATATATTTAAAATTAATTTTATTCAAAATATTAATTTTTTTATAAATATTTTTCTATGAGTACAATTTTTTGATATTGTAAAAATCATTTAAATACTGAATTTAAATTTACTTATTACTTATAAACATAATGAACAATAAAATCAATAATAAATTTTATTTTTTTAATATATAAAAGAGTACAAATGTGAGAACCTTATCCATATCCTAAAAGTTGAATATTGAATCAAACAACGAAGATGACGACCACACTATTAAAACGTAAATGGGACCTGAACTTAAAATATTCAAATCAATATTTTTATTATTTAGTCAATTATTACGGTCTCCTCTTTATTGTAATAAGCCCCGCTGGCTATGTAATTTTCTGGAATATTATTAAAATCTTTGTTCAAATATTATCTAATTATTATATTGCTAGTAAATTAACAAGTTGCTAGAAATGACTTTCTTAGATGAAACCTTCAAGTAACCCAAGAGACTGTAGAAAAACTTGCAAATCAACTTGAAGATCGAATAACCACAATTATTTAAGGGCGGATTATTGTCGGGAAACATACATATTTTTTTTTAATTTAATTTATTAAAATTAATTTTTTTATATTTTTGTTTTTAAGGCAGTCTTATTTTTAAAAAGTATTTACGTTAATTTTGTTAATAAATTTACTTAATTGTCATAAAATAATTTATTTGACCTAATTTACGTTTATTTATTATAAATTTTTTTATTGATTTGGGTACCCGAAATTTTGAGTTATTTTTTTTTGTAATTTATAAATAATTGAGCTATTACATCTAAATTTTTAGGTTAATATTTTTTAATTCTATAATTTTATAAAATTTTAAATTTGATTTGATAAATAAGAAAATAATTGATTTATTACGTCTAAATTTCTAGGTTAGTATATTTTCTATCTCTATAATTTTATAAACTTTTAAATTTAATTTGAACTCATTTTAATTGTAACGATAATATTTAAGTTTTTCTCCAAAACATTAATTAATTATATCCAATCATTGATGGCCGGAAAAAATGATCATGAGCTGGTAGCACGTGGATTGGTAAGACAGAGTTGAGTTTGATGTGTCACTCTAAGTTGATGCCACCTTGGCATAACATCATAGAAACAATGCCAGCTCATCTGCATTTTGATGACTTAGATATGTTGAGTTAATAACTATTTCTCCATTTTAAAAATAAAATAAATAATTATTTATAGATTTTAATATATTTTTTTAAATATCTCTATGTATTATTAATATGATTGAACTAATTTTTTTTTTTTTTTATCTTTATCACAATGAAGATATTTTTTCAATAAATATCTATTTTAAAAATGGAGTTTATATTTTCACTTAAAAATATAGTTCGTTTATCACTGTGTCTAATATTTGTCTATTTTCTTTTAATCTTAAAAGAAATTAGCTCGTCATTCCTATATATAATAAATGCACGTGTTTCTATTTAAATTCATCTGAGTCAGATTTAATTATTTTTCTCAAATAAGCCTACTTAAATTTAATTGTTGTCATAATTAAGAGTAAATTAACAATTTGATAATTAAATTTATATACTTATTTAATTTAAATTTTGTATTTTTTTAATACACTAATCAATATTAAAAATATTAAATTTGTTATATAATATACGACTTTGGTTTTATCTAAATCTAAATTTATCTGAGATTTAATTATTTTCCTCAAATAAGCCTACTTAAATTTAATTGTAGTCATAATTCAGAGTAAATTAACATTTTGATAATTAAATTTATAAGCTTATTTAAATTAAAATTTTAATTTCTTTTTAATACACTAATTAATATTAAAAAATATTAAATTTGTTATATAATATACAACGACTTTGATTTTTAGAAACTAATATAATAACTATAATGTAAAACAAATTAATAATTTTAAGAGTTAATTTATTTACTCAAAACAATCATACGATTAAAGCTAAATAAATTTATAAATTTATAAATTTAAAAACTAAATTGTTAATTTACTTTTACCAACAAATTAAATTCAATATAAATGTTAAAGGCTTACAAAGTTTCAAAAATTAAAACTGTCAATGATATTTTATTGATGAAACTTCTAATATTAGTTATTTTTTAAATTTTTGTTATTATAATTCTTCTAATTATATATGTAATTGATGATATAGAATCTAACAGGCCATACTGCCTAACCGAATGTTGGGGCCTACTTTTGAATCTCGTCTTATGAATTGTGTCCTACTTTTGCTGGCTTTATCAAGTCTCAGTTGCATAGAAGGCTATTCTTCATGGACTTTACCATAGACAATCACACGTCAGTTAGTGAAAATATCGCTCCAAAAAATTTGTCATGATAGTGACATGAAGTAACATAACAGGTACCTCACAAGTGTTGGTAAAAAATGACTTTAAAATATCATCAATGTTGATACTCTTTTAAGATTATTTAAATAAGTCACACGTTATTATATTATTATTATTATTATTTTAAAAAAATTATACTATTTTAAATAATTTTACATTTTAATAATATAATTCTTAAAAATTTATTAAATAAATCTCACAAGTTATTTTATATTTTTATATTTTATTTATATTTTAATTTAAAATATAACAAATTTTTATTTTTATTTTAAAACAATAAATACATAAAAAAAGTTTAAATATTATTTTTAATAATACTATTTTAATATAAAATTTTAAGTAAAATAAAGTTTTTAATATAAATTTTAAAACAATAAATACATAAATAAAATTTTTAAAATAATATAAATTTATTTTTAATAATATTAATTAAAAATAATAATGTTTAAATTAAGCACTTCTTTTCGTGCCATTTTATGCCAAAGTAGATTATAGTCCACTATAAACAAAACTCTCAATGAGAGTTAAGAATTCTCATTAGAGATATTCTTAATACTCTCATATTTACTTATAAATAGGACCTTCACAACTCTTGTAAGATTTGACTTTCTACTATCTCAACATATATTATATTGACTTGAGTATTTACATGTTCTCTCAATCGAACTCTTGATGAGTTTTGACAATACAACCATTATTACAAACTTTACACTAATAAAGATCATTCACTCCTCTCTCTCTCTCTCTCTCTCTCTCTCTCTCTCTCTCTCTCTCTAATTTATAAGTGAAATTTCTTGATTCTTACTTGTTAAACCAATTCGATAGTTAGAATAATGTTATTTTGTTAAAAATATTCATTTTTTAAATTTATGAACATGTCACATTTTTAGTAGAATGAGGAAGTTTTATTTATTTGGTGAAAGGGAATTTTTTATTTGTTACAATAGAAACTTTATATCATGAGAAATAGAATAATAGGTTATTTTCATGAGAGAAAAATAATTAAAGGACAAACCCTTCATAGATTCAGACACATAAGGCTTAAAAAAAAAAAAAATTGCACATGGCTGAGATCATTATGTCAAAGGCCTAAAATCTAGGTTTAATTTTTTTTTTCTCACTAATTTATTCAACAGAGCAATTAGCTTTTATATTTTGAATATTTTTATTTTTCTTATTAAATTAATTTAGTAACATATAGTTTTAATAATAAAAGAAATGTTATTTTTCAAATTATTAAAATAAATCATTTATTTTTAAACTTAGTAGATGTCATCGTCTTTTATTAATAATACTTTCATTAATTAACTGAACTTAACTAGTCTACCTCATCCAATAGAGGTTTAATCACAAAAGCTTGACCACATAGTCCACACCATTACCTTCAATTTTCTTATCTCGTGAGAATCATTGAACTACGTATACACCATCAAAATTAGATATTTTGCTTCAAAGCTCTAATAAGTGATTAAACCACTTGACAATTGTTTCCGTCTATATTATTGACCTTAAATTATATAAATAAATATCTTTAAACTATTAATCTCTATCTCTTTTATATTTCTTTTATATTTTTTTTGATACTGACATTACAAAAAAAAATTTAACAAGATAGTTTTAACAATAATTTTAATCGTCACTAAATTTTTTAATGACGATTACAAAATTTGTCGTTGACTTATCGTTTTAACAACGATTTTAAAAATTATAAGAATATCATTGTTAAATCAAGGTTTAGCGATAGTTTTAAAATCGTTGCTAATTTTTTTTATTTGTTAAAAGCATTTTAAAATAATATACTCGCAAGTTTTAAAATAAAATTTGTTCAAATATAACTAAATATCATTTATTCAGCATAAGTTAATATTTACAAAATTATGAATAAATAATATTATAAATTGAGAATTAAATCTTTTACTCGTCAATCACTATAATAAATTTATTTTTTTGTTCTATCCAAAAATATTTATTATAAAATTTTATTTATTGAAATTTTAAATCCACTAAAATGTAAAAATTTAAAACTCCATTACTATATATAAATATAAGAAGAATTTAAATATAAACATAAATCATAAAAAAATGAAATATAAAAATATACCAAATGACCAATTTTATTGAGACTTGAATTTTAGAGTCTATGCCAAAACTTCTAATTTAGCATAATACTAATTAGTGTTTTCAAATCCACCGATCAATTTCACCGTGTCTAGTCATTGGACCAAAAAATAATTCACTAGTATTGAATCTTTTAACTATTGTTTTAAATATTTTAATATAATAACCATATGAACTAACATTGATTTAATTAAATTTAAATGGGCTAAATTATTGATGAATAAATTAAGAGGACAACATTATTTAAATTTTTTAAAAAAATATGATTTGTAACCCAGAGGCTTTTGCTGGTGAAGAATTGGACCACAATTAGCGAAGGAGAATAAATGTCTTTTAGTGATGTAACATGAATACAAAAATATTAATCTTACCGACTATCTAAAATTTAAATTCACAATCAATTGACTATAATTTTTTTTATTCAATCATAGATTTATTTATTTATTTATTTGTATTCATATTAATGTTTTAAAGTGTATGATTTTATTACAAAAAATTCCACACGTGAAACAAATTTTTTTCAGATCAAGTCTATTTCAAGATCCATGACATCCTTAAATATCAAGATATTTTTTGTTAATTTTTTTTGATAGAGTTAATCGTAGAGACTAAAATAAATAATTTATTAAACATTAAATATATATTAAAAAAATTAAAAAACTAAATTAAATTTTACTATAAATTTAAGATATTAAAATATGAATTTATATAATATTTTAAAATATATGTAGCCAAATGGACATAAAATTACATTTTCCTATTTATTTTTTAACTATTAATTCTAATGCACATGTTGTTTGATCATGTGATGTAGTAGGTAAATTATAAAATTATTTTCTAGTACGCTGAGAAAATGTGAGAGGAATTATTAAATGTCTGATACACGTGATCACTTTTAAAACTCATAAATTAGGGGAATTGCCTATTAAATGGGAAATTGGCCAATCAGATTACTTAATTAATTATTAGGTCTCACTCAATAGTGTAAAATATTTTTTTAATCAGGGACTGTATTTATAAGTTTGCTTTATAATATATATATATATATATATATATATATATATATATATATATATATATATATATATTATTTATGAATATTTAGGAAGAACTCCTAACTCTAAATTGAGACAGCGAAATAAGTGTACAAAATAATATAAAATTAATTTTTTTTGAAAATTTAATTAATAATAAAAAGATTCTAGTTATAATACAAAATAAAATATTTATATACTATTAATCGGAGTATTAAACAGACTAAGAAATGCAATTAAAATAAAAAACTAAAAAAAAGAAAATTAAAATCGGCTAAAATAAAAGAAAAATAGAAAATGACTCGAAATAGTAGATTTTATCAGTTGACTGGTCACACTGTAAAGGGGGCACAGCACGCAGCGTGTTGTGCTTCCCTTCATAGTAGAGGATTCAAATCTTCAATTAGTGACTTAAAAATAGTTTTTCAATGATATTTTATAAGTGTTGTAACTCTACTTAAATAAAAAATTATTTTGTTTGAAGTTTATGTTATGTTCATTTAGTTTATTAAAATGTTTTATTTTTATTTTTTATATTTTAAAAAATGAATTTAATTTTTATTATTTTTAGCTATCTGTTTTCTTTTAAATAAATATAAAAAATTTTAACTTTTCTCTCACTCTTGTTGGAGTGGGTGTTTTTGCTCTGTTTAGAGTTTTAGTAGTTTTTTTGTTTTGTTTTGTTTTGGTAAAGGTATATTATGATACTCTTGAAGTTTTTAGATTTGATTCAACAAAAAAAAAAAAATAGAAGTTATTATCTTGTTGTAGTGTCCATAATGGTGATGATTTTTCATCCCAAATATCAATAAAACTTTATTTTACCCTCTAATTCAATAAAAAATTATAAACATTTATTTGTTGTTAAATCTGAAATTATTATTATTGTAAGTGTTGTTAGGCTTTTTTTGATTGAAATATTGCCATTTTGTCAGAATAATTATTAATTTGTAATGCATTAATTTAGGTTATTTATGGCTTTTTAAGAAAAAAAATAGATATAATATAAGTATCATAAACAATTTCACTAATAAAGTGGAGGTTTTTATATAAATTAAAATTAAAAAGAGTATAAATGTAAATTTTAAAAGCTTCAAAGAAAGCAAATCTAATTTACTCAAAAAATGTTTCTCTTGCTTCAGACATAGATCGCAAAGGTTGACACACTTGGTTGGGGTTTATACTAGAATTCACATAACTTTAACTTTCAAGGAGATCTCTATCATTGATACCTTGCAAGTTTTTTTTCTTAGAGTTCATTTGAATAGTAAAATTTATAATTTATTAAAATTTATCTATTAGTATATGTATTTTTATATTAAAAAAATAATATTTATAAGTTAAAATTTCATCAAAATTATATTATTCACCTCTCTCATTTCATCAAAATTATATTTAAATATTTAAAAAAAATTATAAATTTTAAAAATATTTTTTTAAATATATATCAAAACATTAAATAATTTAATTTAATTTAAAAGTCCTTCTTCTATAAGTATTTTTTACACAAAACCTTATTCTATAAGTATTTAAATAAATTGTATATCTAAACTAAACTTTAATATTATAGCTAGCCACTTCAATGTGCTCTTGGAGAAAAAAATTAGGGGTGAGCTTTAGATTTAAGTTTAAATTTAACCTAATCGAATAATATTTATATTAAAAAATTAACAATTGTCATTAACTGAAATTTTGTATTACCCAAAAAATTTGAATTATGTTGGTCAGTTAAGTTGATTTGAATTTTTAAAAAATTGAACTGTACTAAAGTGGAGGAGGAAAAACAAATTGTACTTTACCATATTATCAATTTTGATAAATGACATTTATTCACTCTAATCTACACTCTCAATTGTAGTTTTTTTTAATTTAAAAATTATTGCAATGTCTCTCAAATTGATAATAAGTACTATTGCATTCAAATAAGATGTTAAATCTAACATTTTAAAAGTTACATATATTTGTATTATTCAATCAACTTAAAAAATCTGTTGTAATACTTTTTCTATCTACTTATACTCTTTAGTCCTTCCCTGTATTTTTTTTTTTAATTAGTGTTGAGGTGATTGGAGTATAAATAAGTAAGGGGACGGATATAGTGAACTTTTTTGATTTGATTGAATAACACAGGAGTATAAGCTAACTGTAACACACCTGATTCTTTAAGGGTGTTTGGTATACAGATTTTTATTTTTATTTTTTGAGAATCTCAATTTTAAAAATTAAAATTCTCATACTGATACAAAATTTTAAAAATTTATTTATAAAAAATTAAGATTACCAGAAATTATTTTTTTAATAAATTTTTTATAAAAATATTTTCACGAGAAGAAATAAAAATCTTAATTTTTTATGAGAATAAAATTTTTTTTATGATGTTAAAAAATAATTACACCATTCGTTAATAATAATAATAATAATAATAATAATAATAATAATAAAATTTTATTCTCTCTTTCTCTCCACTCTTACTCTCTCTCATCTCTTTCTCTTTTCACTCTCTCACTTTTTCTCTCATTCTCTCTTAAAGATATTTTTAAAAAATGTACAAAGATTCTTAAAAAATTAAGTATAACAAAACAGAAAAATAAAAAGATTCATAAAAAATATTATTCAAAAATTTTCATTAACTTTAAAGGTCAATCAAATATATTTTATACATTTTAAAAAATTATAATTTTTATCAATTATATTTTTTAAAAAATATAACTTTTAAAAATAAATTTTTTTATCATTTATCAAACACCCTTAGAGTGCGTTTTGAAAAACGTTTTTTCTTTTTATTTTTTTTAAATTTATAAAAATATGTTTAACTTATATTTATATTTATATTATAATTTAATTATATAATTATTTTTTTATTTTTATTTTTGTTAAAATTATATAAACAGTAAAATATTATTAATATAATTTAAAATAATTACAAAAATATTACTATTATAATATATAAATTTTTTTTTTGATATTTCTATACTTTAAAATTTTTTTAAAAATATCTTTTAAAAATAAAAATAATAAATAAAAAATAAGCACATTTTCATAATTTTTATTTTTAATAAAAAAATTTAAAATAAAAAAAAACAAGTATATTTTTATATAAAAAGAATATTTTTAAATCAATTTATAGATTAATTTTTTTAAACGATTTAAAGATTCACTCTTTTCGAGGTCTAATTATTTAAAAAAATATTAATTTTAAAATTCGAATTTAAATAATTAAAGTATAAAACATCCCATCCGAATAAAGCATCTAATAGTCCTTTGTCCTACGTCAAATTATGAACAAATCACAAACCTTCCAGTACCATTTTAAATATTTTCTTTGTCGTCTTTGTGTTGGCCTCTTCTCTTCGTTCAACTCTGGTTTGTCTTCTTGTTTCCCGTTTTGTCGTCTCAATCACTGCAAGCCGTAGCAGATTTGGATTCTCTAAACTTTAAGTGCAAACTTGAAAGAGAGAGATAATAAACTTTATGAAACTCATATTTATCAAGTGGAGTTCGCCAATTTAAAAAAAATGCAATGTGTATGGAGTTCAAATTATAAGTTTCTCCAATTTTATTTTTTTATTTTTAAAATTAATATTGTCAATATTTTTAAAAAAATTAGAGAATAACTGAAATTATTTTTTTCTTATTGACTATTTCACTGTTGAAAAAGTTACCCATCCTGCAAATAATATAATAATTTATATAAATTCATCGATAAGCATTTATTATATATAATTTAAGAATTTTATTATGTTAAAAATTTATTTTTGTTTATTATTAATACTTATTTATTTACGAGGAAGAGTTTATAATTTATAAAAAGTTTAATAAAGAAAAAGGGGAAAAATGGTCAAAATAAGGACCATAGCATTTATGAGACTGGTTGGTTTTGCAGGTGGCTGGCAGGGCCAGAGTAGTGTACGTTATAAGGATGACACAAACACATGGATCAGGATCCTTTATGGTTCTCATCCACCCAGCACCTGCAGGAGGACCAATACCATTATTCTTTTTCTTCATTTTTTTAAATGCCTACATTCATTTTCAGGTTTTGGATAAACATTGGGAAGCGTTAACATTGCATTTTGCTAAAAAAAAAATTGCTGAAAAGGGAAAATTAGGTAGATATGATTGAATTAGGCCAAAATTTGTCTGGTTGCAGATTAGTCGTTGTTGGGCGTTTCAGAAATTATCAGAAGTTCTTGGCTTTTGGGCAAATTCAAAAGCCAGATTAACTGTTTACGCTTTACCAATATCATTATCAGCCAGGCGCAGCCTTCCTTCCATATCTCCTTCCATCTTCCTTACTCCATAAATTTCAAGTATATCTTCTCTCTCGTCAGCTACCTGCCTCTCCATCTTTCTGTCTGTGCACTTTTCACTTTTTCCTTTTCATATATATAGGCCCATTATACTCCACTTTCATGAATCTCAAGCTCTTATGTAGGATTTTGCCCTGTGGAGCTTGTGTGGTACTGGACTACTTGAATTTGATCAGGGTTTTTGTTATTTTTTCTCAGCATCCCTTTGGGTCACAGTGGTAGCCTGCATGGTCTTTCAATTAGTTCAATTCTCTAAAACAACTAAAGTTTTCCCGCTGTTTCGTTGATTCATTTTAAGGGTGAATTTGTGGGGTTTCCCCCATGTTTGAGAGTGGAAATTAAGCTCTAACTGGATTTCCGGTTTGTGTTGCTGGGTCTCTCCGTAATTTGAATTTTTGGGGTTCTTTTGTTCATAAGTTCCCTTTTTCTCCAATTTGTACAGTTGCAGAATATTTCAAGTCCTCATAGAATTCTATTTCGGCAAAAATTCTTTACTCCATAATGTTGGAAAACTGTTCTTTGAGGTCCTTTATAAGGATTTTGTAGCAGAGGTTCTTCAATTCACTTTTGGACATTGATTCTGTTATGACCAATCTAGTCTCTCATAATAATAATTTACTAGAAGGATGCACTGTTAGTTTTCCTTTTTGATTCAAATTCGAGCTAAAAGACGGTGGTGGGGACAATCATTTGTTGAAGGCTCTTCGACAGAACTTGAGGTTATTCCTCATCCTGCCAATATTGCTCTGTTTTGCGTAACTTGAATCCAGTGTAAAGCAGTTCCTTGAACATTGAAACAAAACATTGTTTATTTCTTAATTTTGTAACAGAGGTTCTTCAATTCACTTTTGAACATTGATTCTTTTACGACCAATCTAGTCTCTAATAATAATAAATTTACTAGAAGGATGCACTGTTAGTTTTCCTTTTTGATTCAAATTCGAGCTAAAAGACGGTGGTGGGATAATCATTTGTTGAAGGCTCTTAGGCAGAACTTGAGGTTATTCCTCATCCTACCTTTATTGCTCTGTTTTGCTGTAACTTAAATCCAGTGTAAAACAGGTCCTGGAACATTGAAACAAAATATTGTTTATTTCATAATTTAGTGCTCAAATCGTCTATTTGACTAGGGTATGGGGTTTTATTGTGCTTGTGCAGCAAAATTCTCAGTTAGTTACATATTATTGGGTCTGCTGCTTTCTCATTCTTCTTCTTCTTCTCCTTCTTTGCTCTTTTGGGTAGCTTAGAGTTATGGTAGTTCAAATTTCTGTTGTTTTTGGCATAGGGTATAAATGTAATGTTGGCTTCTATCTTTAGGCTTCTTTTATATGAAACGTTCTCCTGGATCTTTTGTGTACCACATTACTGATTGAAAATGGGATTTCGCGGGAAGTTTGGTTGTGCTTGCACCACGAAAGATTCCTATTATAGTAGGATATAGTGTGGGAAGGATGTATACTAAAAAGGAATTGGTGACTTTTTTATGTATTTTTGGGCTTCAACTTTAATTCTATGTTTGAAACCATAAGCACCCGTAGCATTTCCTATGCATTCCTCCTAATTGAGCTCACAAAATTTTTCTTAAATTTTATTTTCATTTGTCCTTTAATTTGTTGATAAAATTTAGGTAGGAACTGAATTCTGATGTGCATTTCATGTAGATTTCTCATAAGTAAGAGTTTAATTTATCATAAAGTTCAACAATCATTGAGAATGAGTCAGCCTAAAATCAAGCGCCGAGTGGGTAAATATGAGGTAGGGAGGACCATTGGTGAAGGAACATTTGCAAAAGTGAGATTTGCAAGGAACTCAGAGAATGGGGAGCCTGTGGCTCTCAAGATTCTTGACAAAGAGAAGGTTCTCAAGCACAAGATGGCTGAGCAGGTATTTTGAGAATCATTCTTTCGTAAGTTCTCTTCCTCTCTACTTCGTATTAGTTCATTCACTTTGCAGAAGGTATACCGATTTATGCCATAGTTGCTTCCCAATATCTTCCACAAGCTTTCAAGATATTGATAAATCTAAAAATTCTTGAACATAATAAAAGTGGGGGGTTTTCATACTTAAGGTGATTTTTGTTCTTTATATGGGAACTTCATGTTTAGCATAAATTTTCTGTAAAGAAGTTAATATAGATGCTCAAATGATGAAGTCAAATCTCTAAAAAGTTTTACAATGTATTTTTACAGATCAGGCGGGAAATAGCAACTATGAAGTTAATCAAGCATCCAAATGTTGTTCGATTATATGAGGTCTCTCTCTCTTTCTCTCTCTCACACACAGAGACACGCACATACAATATCTTGTCTCTTGTTTTCCTTTTTCAAAATAAATTCTTCTTTTTTCTATTTGGTTTAAGGAACACATAAATCTAGACTCATAGCTAGCTGAAGAAAAAAACTCTTATATTTGACTAAATATTGTAGTTGGCCTGCTTTTACACTCTAGTATATACTTGTTGCATATATTCATCTCTTTAGTTTCTGCTAAACTCAGGAAGTTATGCTTTTCCTAGAAGCAATAGGTAATGATTGAGCATAGATTTGTCCAAAACTCCACTTCTTTTTCACTATTATTTTTAATTATCATTCTATAAATTTCTTTGAGTATACTGACAAGGAGGCTTTGACAGGTCTTTTAATAATAGGCTCTTCCCCAATGAAGTTATAATAACATTAGATCTTCATTCTATTTTTTTCTTTTTGGGATACAAGAGGAGAATCGAACTTGTGACCATTTATCCAAACTCCCACCCTTCCAACCACCTGAGCTAGCCTCAAGTGGCTGGATCTACATTATATTCAGAAAGAACTACCAATTCTTAAATTGTTCTGGAATTGCTGCCTTTTATCCTAGGCTGAAGTTATATTTTCAATCATCTGGCACGCTAAGATGGAACTAATGTCTCATTTTGAGTTATTTCATTCTCATTAGTGGACCTTTTCCTTTCTTATTGTACTTATATTTCTATTTATTATTTCCTCTTCCTTCATCTTATATGACAGAGTGTGCAAATATGAAAGAGGATCCAACTCTCCTTACTTAAATAAAAAACAATGGTTTTTATTTTTTAATTTTTTTCCCTCTCTTCCAACTTTTGTGAGTGGATTTGGGAGGGAGACAACTGCGTCACCTCCTCTGGATGGAGTCAGAGCCTTCCATGTTTCAAGTGTTCATTTTCGTCTGCTAGAGAAATGAACGACTCATTTCAGTTTGGATTTTGATTTTTGTTATTATGTACCTTACTGCTTAAGTTTCTGCAACTGGGGTCTACATAGATGAGTTTGCATATGGCAGATGAATTTATAAAACGAAAAAAATGGAAGTAGCTGGTTGATATAAGGTCCATATAATGTGATAAATGGTTAGGCCTTATACCATTTCCTAGATTTGATTAAGCCAAATCCTTACTCGATTTAGAGGGAACAATTTTGGACTGTTGAAGTGAATGAAATTTAACATATTACTCAGGTCTCTTCCGCTACTGTCCCCAGGCTCTCCTTCACACATAGGGAAAAAAGTTAAGATATCGAAATACATTTTAACAAACTTATTACGTTGCTCTCTTTATTTGTAGTGCTGATAATAAAAGAAAAAAATTGAGCCATTTTGGGAAGTTTTAAATTTGTTGATGGTGCTGGAATATTTGCCTCTTATCCAGACCAGTCTGGACTACCCAACTAAACAAAGACTAATTGATAGAAATCATAGGAACTTAAGTAGTTTATGAAAAAGTAAAACCATGATTTGAAGCCTAACAATTCTCAGCACTTTACTTTTGTTGCTAAATTCGATTCGTGATAGTGAAGAATGCTGAAGTACATTATTTGTTTGCAGGTCATGGGAAGCAAGAGTAAAATCTATATTGTATTGGAGTTTGTGACTGGTGGGGAGCTCTTTGACAAAATTGTGAGTAAATAAATCTCTCTCTCCTATTTTGTTTATTGTTTTTGGTTTCTTTGGCACTGACTAGGATTCAAACTTGGATCTTCAGCTTCGGAAACGACTCCAATACATTGAGCCAAGTGGTTCATTGGTTCTTTCTCTTATATTTATTCGATGGCTTCTTTTCATTTTCAATTGGCTCAACTCCTTTGGGGAAAATGGAAAAATGGTGACATAGTGGATCATATTTGTGGTTTGACAATCTTATTTAGCTTATGATACTATAGTACTGTTTGTCCACCATAATATGTTGCTTGTCCATTCCCTCCACCATCAGTATTGTAGATAGGTTTGCATTGGGTCTTAGTCAATTACTATTATCTTTGTTGAAGTGGGAAAACTGTTGTATATCTTCAAATGGAAATTTTGTTATGAAGGTAAACCATGGACGGATGAGTGAAAATGAAGCACGTAGATATTTCCAGCAGCTTATAAATGCTGTTGATTATTGCCATAGCAGGGGTGTCTACCACCGAGACCTAAAGGTAAGACCTGTTATAATATATACATACATATAAATATGTATGTATGTATGTATGTATGAGATACCAGAACAGTTTATTTCACTTTGATATAAAGAATCTCTTACATTGTTTTCATTTTTATTCATAAAATTTTGCAGCCAGAAAATTTGTTATTAGATGCTTATGGCAACCTTAAAGTTTCTGATTTTGGGTTAAGTGCACTCTCCCAACAAGTCAGGGTAATCAAGTTTCATTGCCTTCTGAGATTTACTTTCGTTCAAATAAATATTATGCTCTATTCTGTCTTAGTAGCTACTTTCTTCCCACATATATGGTTGTTATGAACTTGAACTTATGCTTGTAATGTTAGTATATACTAGTTAAAAGTTAAAACAGTTTCAATGCTTCTTAAGAGGTTCATGTTGCATCTTACAAAATGTTTTTGTTGACAGGATGACGGACTGCTCCATACCACATGCGGAACTCCAAATTATGTTGCTCCTGAGGTGCAGACAAAATTCCATGTCATTCTACTTTCTTGTGCATTGTACACCAAAATGTATACACTATGAAGCATGGACACTGACCTGTCACAGACTGATAAAATAAATTTGAAATATCTATATGTAATTGAAGAGTCCTAATGCGTCTAGTACTTGTTGGATACGGATATGGCTTATTTTTGGATACTTTATCATACATTTAAGATAAGCCTTTAACAATATATACTTGTTATTTAGGTACTTAATGATCGAGGCTATGATGGGGCAACTGCAGACTTGTGGTCATGTGGGGTGATTCTCTTTGTATTGCTTGCAGGTTACTTGCCTTTTGATGACTCTAATATTATGAACCTGTATAAAAAAGTGAGCATTTTGTGAATTCTGTTGCACAATTTTCCTGTTGTCCTTTATTTTCTGTTTGTTACTTTCGTTTTCTTGGTCCACAGATCTCAGCTGCTGAATTTGCTTGCCCCCCTTGGCTTTCTTTCAGTGCTAGGAAACTGATAACTCAAATCTTGGATCCCAACCCGATGACTGTAAGAAATAGCATTTCACTTTTTGTCTGCTTCTACCGTTGCAAAAATTCATGTTTGTTCTGAAAGTAGAAAGTCACTTTATTTATAAATTAGAGCAAATTACGTTCACTTCCTTTGAGATTTTTGAAAATTACATGCCCATCTTTAATTTCAGCTTGAGACTAGAACCTATACATTTACACCCTTCAAGTTTTATTTTTACATCAACCTACTTTATTGTAAGTATTCCCAGACATTAGTGTGAATTTTTATAATTTGTACTGCATAGAATTAGACCATTTATGAGTTGCTAGTAGAAAAAATGCATAAAGTATAAGATTTATTAACAATTTTATGAATGGAGGATTTCATATAAATTGAAACTAGAGAGAATGTGGGTGTAGGTTTCAAAAACTTCATAATCATGCAAGTAGACCATTTAGAACCACTTCTCTCCCTCCACAATAACAAAAGCCAAAAAGAAAAAGATATAACAAAAAAAAAAGAAAAAGGAAATAATTATCAAACTTGTTTTATTTTTATGGCTAGTATTTCAATGCTCTGTACTATTTCATTTTTTGTCCCCATTTCTGATTTACATTGACTCTATGGCAGCGTATCACTATACCTGAGATTCTAGATGATGAATGGTTTAAGAAAGATTATAAGCCTCCAATTTTCGATGAGAAATGGGAGACGAACCTTGATGATGTAGAAGCCGTCTTTAAAGATTCGGGAGTATGTTCAAGATTATTAGTATTATAATTATGGTAGGACAAAATTTAGGTGCAATTTTTAAGGTGTTTGCTATTAGGTTCTATAATAAAAACATCACATGCAGATATTTTTTACAGCCCTGCGTTACATGATTGACCCTGTTAAGAAATTCCTCCATGTGTAATGTTTTTATTGTAGAACTACATGGCAAACACCTAATGAACTTTACCTAAGTTTTTTCCATTATGTTATTGGCTTTTTTCCAATTGATGTAATAGCTGTCTTATTTAAAGGAATTTTCCTGCGTTCTCAGGAGCACCATGTGACAGAGAAGAAAGAAGAACAACCAACCGCCATGAATGCATTTGAATTAATCTCCATGTCCAAAGGGCTGAACCTCGAGAATTTGTTTGATATTGAGCAGGTTCACAACTTCACATGATAAGATGCTTTTCTTTTATTATTATGTACCTATAAAATTCATTGAATGAGTATGCTTTGTTTATCAATTTAATTCTCATGCATAAGCATAAGCAATCTGGTAGGCATATTGATTATCACTTTGTTGGTCCGTATAATTTCATTCAATTTTCAATTTTGTCCCTTTTGTTCATAAGTTTGTATTTAGGTCTCTATAATTCAAAAAAATTGTATTTTGGCCCCTATCCTTATATTGTTGTTTGAGAGTCGTGAAATGCTACTGACTTAGCAAAGGATGCATCAATTTGATATTTTGAATAGCTGACGTTCAATCCAATTATTCCAATTACATGATACCAAGTAGGTTAACTGGCTGGATTGAATTGGATAATTGGATTGAAGGTTAGCTATTTAGGGTACAAAGTTGGCACATCATTTGCTAATTAGCAGAATGTCACGATTCGTAGACAGGGATATAACAATAGGGATTCAATTACAAGTTTTTGAAACTATAGGGACCCAATTACAAACTTTTAAACTATAGGGACTAAATTAAAAATTAAGCAAAACTTTAACGACTAACAAAGTAATTAAACATAGAAAAATATTCCATGAATCAAGTTAAAAAGTTGAGGTGAAGAGGTTCATTTAGTTGGATATTCCGATTTTTGTTTATTATTCATGAATCCAATCGTATGAGTGCAATACTTATAAGTTATATCCCTTTGTATTCTGCATTTGTCATGAAATTTGAATACAGAAAAAATATGCAGTAATACCAAGTTATGTAAATTCAACATAAGAACTACTTTTAACTTTTTGGGTAGATAGAAATTCACGTTAACTTTGGTCAAAACTTGAACCTGATTTGGATAGGAACTTTTCTTTTATGGGGCCAACTGGAGCAGATTATGAAATTTCCTGCTTGGGTTTTTATTCTAATGTTATTACTTGCAGGGATTTAAAAGGGAAACAAGGTTCACGTCAAAACGCCCAGCCAATGAGATAATCAACAAGATTGAAGAAGCTGCAAAACCTCTTGGTTTTGAAGTGCAGAAAAAAAATTACAAGGTAAGCCAAATTTGTGCAGCTTATTGTGGACTTGCACTCAAAGAAAGGTTCATTTCGCTCTTGCCAGGATTCAAACTCAGATACTCAAAGTTGAAGACAACTCCAATAATAAAGCTGTCAAAATGGGTTAGGCCTTTAGGGTTGGCCTATTCAATCCTATAAAATATATAGGGCTAGGCTTATGTAATAGCACTCCGTTTTTGAAAAGGACTTTTTGGTCCGGCTTTATTTAATGCTAAGGCTAATTAGGGCCGAACCAGGGTAGGCCCTTAGGTCTGAGAAAGTAATTAACTTTTTTATTATAAAATATTATGTTTTTCTCTACCCTTATATTGATTTCTTTTTTTAAAAAAGTTTTATATATTGTTCTACCATAATAAACTATTTTTTTTTTTTAGATTTTTAGGTCTAATATTTAGGACAACCCTTTAAGTTAGAGCTAACTTTTAGAGTCAAGTCCTTGAAATCAACCCATAGAGCTAACCTTTTAGCCTTAGGGCTAACTAGAGTAGGGTTGAGCTGAGTCAGACCGACCCTAATTGATAGCTTTATTCAATACTTTTGAATGAATTGGTTAAGTGTTCACATTTTCTTTTACTTTTGAAATTAACAAATCATGTGCTCGTTGGCAAATCATCACTTGCAGATGAGGCTTGAAAATGTGAAGGCCGGGAGGAAGGGGAACCTTAATGTTGCCACAGAGGTACATGACATTAGTTTATGTTATATGGTGAAAAGAAACACCATTTTGTGAAAATATTGTATTTATGATAACTTACATTTTGTTTAGATATTTCAAGTGGCGCCTTCTCTTCACATGGTTGAGGTGCGGAAAGCAAAAGGCGATACATTGGAGTTCCACAAGGTATCATTCTTTGTCATTTACTTAATCTCTGATTGCCATGGTTTAAGGTTACAGAAAACTGTTCTGTTGTAAAAGCTTATTATTTATATTGAATGGGCAGTAAGTTGTGTTTAGATGAAATTTTTTAGAAATTCATGGAATTTGAATGAAAAGAAGGGGAATTGAATTGCTGTAATTCAATTTCCAGCAGTTGAAAAATCTATTGTATGGATAATTAATCATTATAAAAGAGGCCCTTGTCCAGGGTTAGGGGTCGGTTTCAGTTTGGTTTCTTCCAAGTCTGACTAGTAGGAGAGAATTAAAAGAAAA
This sequence comes from Gleditsia sinensis, assembly GCA_037074535.1. NCBI lineage: Eukaryota > Viridiplantae > Streptophyta > Magnoliopsida > Fabales > Fabaceae > Gleditsia > Gleditsia sinensis. Next base: position 21,533,991 of record CM073470.1, read on the forward strand.
TTTTGAAATTACACCCAAAAGTAAAGTATTTGAAATTCTTTATTGTTGACAAAACAATTAGACAATAAATTTGCGTGGAATAATTAATTAATTTTTATTAGTTATCCAAACAAAGCACAGAGGCCATCTAGCTATGTCTACTTGGCAATGACTCACTGCCATGTAAGTAAGTGCATAGCTAGGTGGCCTTTGTGAGGTTCCAAATCAACATATTTGGACAGAAAATGTAAGTTAATTAATGACAGGACTAATTTGTAACAATTCTATAGTTTTCAAAAATTAACTTGTTTAAAGTAATATTTTTTAGACTAAAACCTTCAAATGTTGTATTTTTAAGAGACCATTGTGTATATTTAATTTTTTTTTACTGGTGATTACAATAAGATCATAATTAAGAGTATCCCTAAAGTGAAGTTTTATATGTTGAAATACCATTTCACTGACTTTCGAGAGTAAGGACTCGTTTGGATAGCAGAGTTTACAGCTTATTAGAACTTATCTATTAGTATAAGTGCTTTTATGTTAAAAAAACAGTGTTTGGATAAGTTTAAATAAGTAACTTATCAATTTTCAATAAATTAATTTTAATTTATTTCATAAGTCAGTTTTTTAAACTTATTGAAAAAAGTTTTTGTGAAAGTTTAAATTCACATGATCAGAAAGTTATTTTGTACTTTTACAAATTAAAATTTCATCAAAATTATACCGTTCAACTCTTTCTTTCCATCAAAACTATATCCAAATGTTTTAAAAAAAATTTATAAATTTGAAAAGCACTTTTTCAAATATGTATCTAAACGCTAAATAACTTAATTTAAAAATCCTTCTTCTATAAACACTTTTTATATAAGGCCTTAGGTCCAGTTTGGGTATACAGCTTATTTAAGCACATTGAGGGGGACATTGCAAGTTTTTTTTTTTAAACCAGGGAAAAACTATAATTGGAGGTACAGATTAGACTGAATAAATGCAATTTCTCCAAAAAAAAATAAAAAATCATTTCACAAGAAACTTTCTGTGCTCCATACTGTCATTCTTAGATTGCTGGTCAAGTCACAGTTGCAAGCTCTCTGATAGTAAAATAATATCAGAACAATGGAGTTAACATACTTAATTTACTTCCAAATCTAACTGACAACAAAATTGTTTGTTTTGCCTTGTTTGCAGTTCTACAAAAATCTTTCAACCCGTCTTGAGGATGTCGTTTGGAAAACCGAAGATGATATGCAAGAATCAAAGTGAAATCGATTTTCATTGTGAAGTGTAATTTGTTGATGCAAATGTTTTTACCATTTTCCAATTTCTTCATTTGATTTTCCCTTTAGCTTACCTTCTTGTAGGTTTGGCCGGACATAATATACTCTCATCTACCAAGCACCAATATTTTATAGACACAGACGTATAGTATTTGATACTCGTATCAGATACAATATGACACTCTAAATTATATGTAGACACTGCATTTTATCTATAGGTGATTCCCATGTATGTTGCTTTCTAGGTTATTATTGTTGGAAAGCATGCAGAGTTCATGTAAGATATTATCCATCATTAGTTGAATTATGTTAAAGAAACAAGAAATTTAAGAAAAAATTGTAAATTATATGTATCTTTCTTTTGTCAATAATTAAATCTATTTTCCATTTGCTGCTATATTTCCATCCAGCAATATGGTCAGCTCATTACAGCAATTGAAAACAAAAATAGTTGAGGAAAAGAGGCAAAAAAAGAAAAGAAAAAAGAATAAGATCAGCAACTGTTTTTTTTTTTTTTTAAAGAATGATTTTCAAATAAAATCAAGTCAGAAATTTCAACTCACTGTCCTTGAAAGTGATATTTATCTTTAAATTTTTTTAAATACATTAATCTTCATAATTTTTATATAAATATTAATTTAACTTTTTGATGATTTGTATCATATTAAATTAAATTATTTATAAATTTTTTAAGAAAATAAATATATAAACTATAAGTTTTATTAATAATTTTGTAAATAAATGAGATTTTTATATAAATTAAAATTAGAGGGATACTTCCCTTCAATTTTTTTTTAAAGTTTGTAGGGGGGAGTTTTATTTTATAAAAACAAAACAAAAATTAATTTTTAATGTAGGACATATAGTTTGGGCAGAAAAGATTTGAAACAATCTATTATCTTGTCATTTTGCCGTGGCATGCTTATCCTTATCTTCTAGGGAGGACGGTGGCTCAAAGATTTGAAGCTATAATTCAAATTTAGTTTTTAATTTTTTTTTTTAATATACAACTTATTTTTTAAAAATATTAAATTTATTGTATATTAAAATTTTTTAAATTACTATATAACAATTTGATAATTTTATTAATTAATTTGTATATTAAAAAAATTAAAATAAATAAAAATTTAAATTTAATGACTAAATTGTTAGTTTATTCCACAGATCTACTTGACCAAATTGTTGACAAGCTATTACAAGGTTAAAATTTAATTGTGTTAATTTTATAGTGTCTGATAGCAAAAAATTTCTTAAAAAATGATATATTTTTAACTTAATTAAGAGACAGATTAGTTAATATGTATATAAATTGACACAAATGCCACTTAATCGAGAGAAAAGAAATTTTCCCTTGGATTATTGATTTAAACATGTTCATCCTTAGGAAGTAGCACTCCGTTTTTTAAAAGGACTTTATGGTCTGGCTCTATTTATTCCTAAGGCTAATTAGGGCCGAACCGGTCTAGGCCCTTAAGGCTGAAAAAATAATTATATTTTTTATTATAAAATTTTAGTGTATTTTTCTCTGCCCTTATATTAATTTCTTTTTTTTGAAAAAAGTTTTATGTATTATTTTACTATAAAAAACTAAGATTTTCTTTTTTAGAGATTATTAAGTCTAATCATTAAAGCAATTCTTTAAGTTAACATTAACTCTTAGGGTCAAATGTTTAAAATCAACTTATAAAATTAGTATCGACTTTTTATAAAATTTGGTTAAATTAATTTTATAATTAATTTTATAATTTTATTTAACGTCAGAACTAATTAGAATTGAGTTGAGTTGAGTCAGGCTGACTCTATTGATAATTTTATTCAATATTTTTAAATAAATTGGTTCAATATTTGCATTATATTTTTTTTTTTAAAATTAGCAAATTATGTGTTTGTTGAATTTGGAACCTGTCTGTCTTGATCTTGGATTGAGGCGCTCTTCCCTCAACCTAAAATTTTGATTATAAAAAAAAAATGGCAAATCATCACTTGCAGATGAGGCTTGAAATGTGAAGGCCGGGAGGAAGGGGAACCTTAATGTTGCCACAGAGGTACATGACATTAGTTTATGTTTGTTATATGGTGAAAAGGAACACCATTTTGTGAAAATATTGTATTTATGATATCTTACATTTTGAGTAAGTATTTCAAGTGGCACCTTCTCTTCACATGGTTGAGGTGCGGAAAGCAAAAGGCAATACGTTGGAGCTCCACAAGGTATCATTCTTGCGTTTGGATCCTCTGCTATGGGGCACAGCACAGCACCGCGTGCTGTGCCCCCAGCAGAGGATCCGGGTCCATCATTCTTTGGCAACCCCCTTATGGGCTGTGGCTCCTTTCTTTAAGATGGAAGTGGATGCATTTTAAGGGACGAGAATAGATCTTTTCTATCTGTTACGACTAAATGCATTCATGGGTCTTAAAAACGAAAGTATTATTTACAAAAAATGGTGTTATTTTGACAATTGACTTGTTTTGATGTTAAGTTGATTTTTAAATAAATTAAATTATAAATTTAATTCGATTGAATAATAGTCGGATTAAATGTTATAAATCAATTTTTTATTTAAATTCTAATTTTTTTTAAAAAAATTTATTTATATAAAATTGTCAATATAATTTAATTCGTTTGAAATGATTTTTTTTAAAACCTATGTAGGTAGATTTAAGCCAATTTTTATATCATGAACACCCCAAAGACATACTTGTTATTAGCTTGATAAGTCACCTAATTTTCTTGTTGATATACTTCTTTGAGACGTGTCTGGTTGAATAAAATTTTCATTTATTAATGAATTAAAAAAAAATCTCTAATTATATAATTAATTTATAAAAACAATTAGTATCTAGACTCATCATAAAGTTAAATTTAACAAAATTATACACTGCTAAAAAAAATGTTAATTTTTTTCTAAATTATTACCTATAATAATTTTTGTTGAAAGAATTGTATATAAATTTTAAAAAAGAAGAAGAGAAATTCATATGCCAAGATATAAAAATATTTTTAAATGATAGCATATATTTTTTATTTTTGAGAGACAAGAGAAAAGTTAGAACTTCGCCTTTGAAACAAAAGCATAAGCATAAATTATTATTTTTGGGATAAAAATACTGTCACTCAAAATAAAAAAATTATAAATATTAAACATCCTTAATTTTCTTTTAAATATGTCATTTTTAATAATTTGACAATAATTTAGTCAAAAAATAATTTGATAATAATTTTTTTTTAAAAGACAGTTAAACACTAAAATGTCAATAAACATGATTATTAAATAATTTGATCAAATAATAATTATTGTGTTATTACAATACTTCTTAAGAAATTAATTTTAAAATAAAATAATTACAAAATAAAAAAATTTAAAGCATGGAATGCACTTAAGCTTAAAATTAAGTCTCATATGTCTATATAATTCAATTTAAATATAATTACGAAAATTCTACCGAAAAAATTAATTATGAATTATATGATTTTCTGAAAAAAAAAAAGTAATTTTGAATTTTGAATTTTTTGGGTCGAACATTATTGTTTATGAGCCTAGTAATGTAAAAGTTCGGGCTCGTTGGGCTCTGCCCCTTCTAAGATGAAAATTGTAAAAGCCTCCGTTTCTCTTTTTCCAGTCCTTTTGCCATCGAATCCAATCGACGATGACTGAAGCGCCTGCATAGGGATCTCTCGCCTCCATTCACAGTATCTCTCTCTCTCTCTCTCTCTCAATTTGCTGTCAATGATAGCATGACCTACTAATAACTATAACTTGCTATTTTTCTTCTTTTATTATATCATTTTTGTTTGAAAATGATTATTTCCCCACAATCTCAGTTGGGGGGGGGGGGGGGGGGGGAAGTGTGCCTTCACTGCCGAATTACTCATTCAATAGCATCAATTCTTTATGGGTTTTCGTTTCCATGAAAAAAAAAATTGATTTTAAGAATCACCTGTGGATGCTAACCGCTTACAATATGAAATGTCTAGCTGATAATTTTGGGATTAGGGCGCTAGAAACTGACTTCCAGCGATACCCATTAATTGGGCGATCTGAATTCGTTATCTTTTCCATTTTTGCTGTAATATGTGCATAAAGGGAAGGTAACGTAAAAGGGTTTTCTTGATTTGTGTGTACTTCCTACATCCAACCTAATAAGATGAGCAAACAGTGATGATGGAACAGTTGAGGGTTGGTGAGATTTAAACTTGTACAGAACCTAGAATCATATACAGTTGAGGGTTGGTGAGACTTAAACTTGTACAGAACCTAGAATCATATGACTATTTTTTTTGCTTTGGTTTATTGATTTCTTTTAGCATACCTCACTCAATTTAAGGTATCAATTTAGTTATTTATTTCATAGTTGGATCTTATGAAATCGATTGTGTAACTGTATTCCTTCTCTTACAGCTCCTGGGTGCATAATTTATTTATAATCTGAGGTTGCGTCAAAGATGGTTGGGAAACAGCTAGTCCAAGGCTCAAATTTGCCAACTGCTTTCTCTTCATCTTTGATAACCTTACCAGGGAATTCCTTAACTTGCATGCCTTATCTTCCATCTAGACCTCAAACAAAATTCAAGAGGATAAGAGCTATGTCTGCTGAAGCAGGACAAGGCCAACCATCACCTGTCTCAGAAAATAAGAATCCACTTTCAGTTGTTTTGGACGTTCCTCGTAACATTTGGAGGCGAACACTACATCCATTAAGTGATTTTGGCTTTGGTCGTAGAAGCATCTGGGAAGGTGGGGTTGGACTGTTTTTAGTATCTGGTGCAGTTCTTTTTGCACTTAGTTTGGCTTGGTTGAGGAGTTTTCAAATACGATCTAAATTCAGGAAGTACACAGCAGTATTTGAGTTTGCTCAAGCTTGCGGTATATGCACTGGAACACCTGTGAGGATTAGAGGGGTGACTGTTGGCAATGTCATTCGTGTGAATCCTTCCTTAAAAAGTATTGAAGCAGTTGTTGAGGTGTGTTTTGATACCATAATCTCTGTTATGGATTTGCAACCTTGTTGTGCTTTACATTTACAGTCAGTATTAAAGTCCACCTTCGATTTGAAATTCATTGTTTTAGTTGGTTCATTATATTTATTCCTTTATATTTTAATTTGTAGGTTGAAGATGATAAAACAATTATACCACGAAATTCATTGGTTGAAGTTAATCAGTCTGGTCTTCTAATGGAAACTTTGATTGACATTACTCCTCGAGATCCAATTCCAACACCTACAGTTGGACCTCTTGACCAAGAATGTCCTAAAGAAGGTTTCATTGTGTGCGATCGAGAAAAGATCAAGGGATACCAAGGAGTGAGTTTGGATGCATTGGTTGGGATATTTACCCGGCTTGGACGAGATGTTGAAGAAATTGGTGTTGTCAATACCTATCTCCTAGCTGAAAGAGTTTCTTCTGTTATTGAAGAAGCAAAACCTCTTCTTACGAAGGTGTGATGTATTATTCTATGTTGCCATGCTTCACTCATGATAATAAATTCAGGACTGGATAGGCAATTTTCTTTCCAATAAAAACTGGATAATTGCATGATGGTATAAACTAGTTATTCCTCTCATAACCCTTGCTTTGACTTTGTTAAAACTTGTTGAACTTTAGGGCTTATCCTAAGTTACTCAACATAACTTATTAGTATGTTAAAACAGAACAAGGATCTTAATCCCTTATTATCTGTTTGAAAAAGATTGTGTGGGAATTCAGTCCTATTCATATATTATTATAATATATCATATATGAAAGGTAACATATTGAATGATGCTCCTTTGTTTACAATAAAATGCCAAATTTAAGAAACTGGAGTAGCTAATTAAGGAACGATTGGAGCTTGACATTAGGAAATATGTTATTACATTCTGGACATTAAATTATAATCTGTTCATGCACTTTTAAGATTTTACAGGTTTCCTAAAGGAAATATTACATGGTCAGTGTTCGAATAAATGGTTTTCAGTATTACTATATGTTGCATATGAAATGATTTTAATAATCTAAAATCTGGGGAATTTATCATGGTTAAAAATCACACTTTGTATTACTCTAGCAGTTTTACTGTGAAACTACAGCATCTTAAATGTGGGCAAATTTGTAAACAAAATGATAATGATTAGTGTCAGTAAATTTTCTGGGGTGTTTATATGTTGTCTACATTGTTGTGGTATCCATGGCTCTCATCTTGGTTGTAGATAATTGTTGTCTCCTTTTGTGGTTATTCTATTATGCATTCTAATACCCATATTTTTGGCTTTGATGTAGTGATGTCTCAGATCAAAGCCATGGCTGAAGATGTTCAACCTTTGTTGGCTGAGGTTCGTGATAGCGGTCTGTTGAAGGAAGTTGAGAATTTAACCCGAAGCCTTACACAAGCCTCTGAGGATTTGAGGTTAATTGTCTCAACCCTATGTCTCTTGTTTGTCTCTAATTTTGCATGGCTGCACACACATAGCCATGTAGCAAATCGGTATTGGTGTAGAAAATGACAACTAGCTTGTCAACATGTCCTTGGGATATATTTTATGTGAGGAGACTAGGGTATTGACAGGGACAATGGCAACAATACAGGTTGTAACATGTCTTCATGTCCTGTGTTTGAGATAGACTTGACAATGTTTATTAAGGAAGTAGTCTGCCTTGAGTTCAACTCCTAATTTTGAGCATAATCAACTCTCTGCTTGTGGAGAAGTGTGTACAATTAGGGTTCTAGGCTATGGGCAGTTTCAAGATAAATTACCCTTTTTTTGCCAACAAAAGCCTTAAACCGTCAATGTGATTGCACTTCAGATTGTGGTTCCAAAATATCCAAATTACATGAATATTCATCCCTTATTACTTGTAATCTATATGTCATCCTTCTACCATATTTTTTACTATTAGTATCCACAAGAAATTTAAAAATAAGGAGGAGGACCTAACATTCTTGAAGTATGAGAACTAATAGGGATCATCCTTTGATTTTGCAGAAGAGTAAATTAGTGAACTGATTAAGAAAGTTCATTCACTTTTAATTTTACACTGAAGTACATTCTTGAAGTATGATTACTAATAGAGATCATCCTATGTTTATGCAGAAGGGTGCATTCATCCATTATGACCCCTGAGAACACTGAACTGATTCAAAAGTCCATATACACTCTCATTTTTACCCTGAAGAACATTGAGGTAGGACCCTTTGGAACTGCCTAAAAATTTAGTCGATGATGATAACATTTCCTTCTTTGTTGTTTTATTATTGCAGAATATTAGCTCCGATATTCTTGGTTTTACTGGTGATGAGGCTACAAGAAAGAATTTAAAATTACTTATCAAGTCTCTCAGCAGGTTATTATGAGGTCAATTTCAAAGTAAAATAGGATATAGCAGGTGATTAGATTATCCACAGTGGAGGAGGCTAAAGTAATTAGTCACATATTCTGTAGTTCGTTCTTCGATGGCACAACCAAAGGTTCTGACGAAGAGACATATTATAGCAATGTCGAGTTTTGTGGGGCTGTCCCGGCCTTAGATAAAGCGTCGTGACCCGAGGCAGCTCATTGTTGATGTGTGTCCTTGGTTTCCCATTTGAAATATCTGCACCATCTATGTTGCATGGAGGTGAGTTTTACTTGTTTGTTATTCCCCAGCTAAAATGCCCATTGAAGAGAGCGAAATTACAGGATTACAGCATTCCCCATTTGTTTCCCTGGTGAAGTTTTCAGTTGTGTGCAATTGCCATCTTTCGTAGGTTTTATTGGTGAACTTAGTTTATTTTTATTTTTGTCTCCTCCCTTTGTTTTTTGAAACAAGTTGAAATAGTCCGTGTTTCCTGGTCGGTTGATTATCTTGCGTTGAAGGTTGTTGAAGGCAATCTTATATGTCTGTTTTTTTTAAACAAATGAAATAACACTATTTATAAATGTTGAAAAATATATTAGACATTAAAGTTAACATATAGAAGACGAAGGTAGATGAAGGTAGGATAAACAAGTTGTGCATTTTTTGAAAATACAAAAAAAAATATGACTAAAAAATAGAGGTAATACAATTTCAATTTCAATTTATCATATATTATATGCTTTAGATATAGTCAATATAACATTAAAAAAAAAGAAAATATGTACATTTGAAGAGATAATCTATTTTTTAATCTTTTTTAATTTTTTTTTATTAAGTCATAAGTACATTGTTAGATTTAATTTAATTTTATTTAGATTTAAATTTAAAATTATAAATTTGAGTTTAATATTATAAATTTAAACGAAAAAGATATAAAATTTTGAAGTTTTAAAATTTTTTTTAGAAAAAAGAGAAAATTATTAAAAGTAAAAGAAAAATTTAAAGAGATAAAAAAAATTGTTTAAAGATAGAAAATGTAAAAGAAATATAAAAAAAAAAAAAGAGAAGAAAGAAGAGGAGAGAACTGTCACGCCAAACCTCTCCTAAAACTTGCGCACTGTTTGACGAAAAAGAGCGGGTTACTAGAGGCGGAATTCATACAAAAATTTTCGACGCAATGTTTTTCTCATCCTAACTCAGAAGTTCAATTTTATATCTTTTGTTTATAAAATAGCGTTGTAAATTTAATTTTTTTATTAAGATCTGAATTTAAATATATAAATTTAAATTTAATCTCATAAATTTGGATAAAAAAGATATAAAATATTTAAATATTTAATTAAAAAAAAAAGAGAATTTTTTTTTTAATGGAATGAAAAAACTCTTGTGAGAGGAAAACTTTCCTAACGCCGTTTCTTAATTTCCCAATCGCTAAGGGCCAGCCTTTGTGGACGGACTTGGGCATCCAAGACTAGGTCTGTTTAATTTGCGGGTCAAAACAGCATGTAGGCCAACTTGTGAAAAAGTGTTTTTTTTTTTTTGGTTTTTTGTCCAAAAAAAAGAACTAAAAGAGAGTTTTAATTTCACATTTTAGGAAAATATTTTGTTAATATATGCATGTTATTGTGTTTATAATTTTTTAATGAAAATTTTATATTTGTTTAGCTTAATAAAAATGCATGGATCTCAAAATGTAAGCTTGTTTGATTTTTTTTTCAATAATTATTTGACTTCTATATATTTTTGGTCCTTTTTATTTCATTCATCAAGTTAGTCTCTTAATATTTTATAAAACATAACAAAATAATTCTTTCGTTAAATAAATGGTCAATTTTTGTTAATATAATCATTAAGTTGCCAAGTGGCCTTCTTTAAATGTCATATAGACCTCGCCTCAACCTCATCAACATTTCACTCAGCCAATCAGTATCCAAATTTATTGCCAAAAAAAGAAAAAGAATAAAAAATTACTCCCATCGTATTTTTCCCAAATTTTTTATGTTTTTAAAAAATTTTCTAGACTTTTACTGTCTATATTCTTTTCCAAATTCTTTCAATACCCACTTCAACATTTTTTTTACTACTTTCGCAGCTCAAAAAATTTAACATTTAGAGAAATTCACAATTAGAATATTTGAACCAATGAATTGGTGTTTTTACTTCGAAAAATAACTACTCATTTGGTGGTTAGGATATGATAGAATATAATAGTAAATAAGATAATAGTAGGATATGATATGAGTCTGATAGCTCCTATCTTATCTTGTATTTGATATACAACAAGATAGACATTATGTTATCCTATCTTGTATTTAGAAAAAATTAGATAATAATAAAATAGGATAGGAATGGTATAAAATGACAAAATTATCTTTATAATAAAATTACATATATGCTTATTTAAAATCAATTTAATACAATTCTTTTTTGATTACTTTATACATTAATATAAATTCTAAAATAAAAATAAAAATATATAATTAACAAAATAATATCTATAAATTAATATATCATATAATGATAGACTATTTCATAACAATATAACCAATATAACTAAAATATCCATTTAATTGTATATTATTTGATTTAGTTGCAATATAATTATTTAAAAAATTAAACAGTATAAAATCTTGTCATCCATAAATTTCATCAAGTCATTGTCATTCATATATTTATATAAAATTATTGTCATTTATAAATTTCATCAAGTCATTGTTCATATATAAAATTCAATAATTGCTCACAACATATTTACATAGAGGTCCCTAAACAAAAAGACTTGTCCTTACACAGGATCTAGACAGACCCAGTCTCCCTTCCTATGAATCACTTTCGGATTATTTATACCAATGCCTTCACCTCTAACTGGTCCAAGACCAAAGCCAAGCCCATTAAAAAATCTACTAATTGGCCTGCCACCTATGCTTCCTTGACTATAAGGGGGTGAAGGGTCTTAATATCTACCAGGATCTCTCCCACCACCATATCCACGGCCTCGTGTCAAGTGATTATAATCAGAACTATAGCGATGATCTACCTCTCTATAGTGAATAGGAGAGACCGAACCTGCATGAATTCTATATCCTAGGAAAAAACAACGAAGCCTAAAGTTAAGCAACTCATACATAGTGAAGAAAAATTAGCATTGCAATCTAATTAGCAGCCAAAATTTTGTGATCATGCAACTGCCCAATGACCACTATAACATTTCAAAGGAAGGTTAACACCACACAGGCTTTTCCTCTACATGGATATGTAAATTGAAAAACATGAAGAGCGCAATAAGTTTACAAATGGTGCCTTCACTGCCACTTCCCAAACACCTGATTCGCAGCACAACAAAGTTAACAGGTGCCATGAGCAAGTTAAGCTTTTCAATCACACATAACCTATCTCCTCCCTGTCCTTCATACAAGTCAACCTAATTCTATCTATCTATCTCTGAGTGATACATAAGTTTATCTCATAAACCATAATATAGTACATTAAGCCTGCATTTGAGGAGATATATAGCCCTTTTTTGTAACATGTACTATCACCAGTCAAAATATCAAGATGAAAAATATGAAGAATTCAGCAAAAGCTACAATCACATAGTAACAGTAGTTCTCAAACTTCTCTGGTGAAATTACTACTCTCAAAGTAGCCTTCTAACTTGTTAATAACTAACTATCTAAATCAAATCCAGAAATCCAACCAAACAGGCAAAAGCCAAAAAAAGTAAAATGACAACCATGAGCCATTAAATAATCAATGCAAGGACAATTCCAAAAGAAAATTCCCATAAACTGTGTAGCTAACATTGCAATTACCATAAGTTCAATAACATAACAACCATGCATAACCAATGACAATATGAAGTTTATCGTGAGTGATCATCATCTTTCCATGCTAAAAAAATTTGGACATTAGTTCCAACTAGTAGGGGTTCTGAAACAAGCAACCAAATACAGATTTCTAATCTATCTTGAAACACACGTGATTTACATATATAGGTAGATATGTAAGTCAGCTAAAACAAGCAGAAATCAATGACACAGGTAAACAAACATATTCAGGCAGAAATTGATACTCAAAAACAACATTAGGCATGTATGGCGCATGCAAGAAACAAGCAATATGTGAAATGCAAGAAACATGCTCAGCAGCTAAGAAACTCGTGTATATGAAGAGTGCAGAATCAGAGAATTGCATCTGTAAGGGGCAAAATTCCGAAGAAAACCCAAAGAGTACAAATGCTAATTAGCTAGTTAAGCAACATGTTCAGAATGCAAGCTCATTCACAGGCAATGATTGGACAAAACACAAAATCGAAATCCAAGGTGAAAGGAGAGAGTGAGGTCCACGGTGAAGCAGAGATGAGAATGAAAATAGCAAAATCAAAGCTTATCTCGGTTGAGAGAGGTTGAAAATGGGAGAAGTTGCAATAAGGGAGGAGAAACAGTTAGGGCTCGACAGTGAAGCAGAGTTGAAAAGGAGAAGGGCCAAAATTGAAATTTACCTCAGCTGAAATCGACGACAGGAGAAGCTGTCACGAGGGAGAAGGACCGATGTGCAGCTGCAGCGAGGGTAAAAGAATGATGTGCCTAGAATTTGCGAGGGAGGAGGAGTGATGTGAAGCTGTGGTGAGCGTAAGGAACGAGGTCGAAGTTGAGGGTGAGTGAAAATATTTTCTATCCTTTCCGGTTGAGTTGTAACCCAGCCTATCTCCTGGGTTACAATTTTGCACTGAGATAGGATAAAATATAAGAAATGATAGCTTTATCCTATCGTACCAACACCCCAAACATGAAATAAGAGCAGGATAGGATAGGATATCATATCCTATCTCTCTTATCGAGTCCTCCAAACAAACCCTAATTGAGATGAAATTATTTTAAAAAATGTGCATATTTAAAAAAATAAATTTTTATAAATATTAGTCTTAAAATTTGAATTTTGTTTTTATAAAAAAATTAATTGACTACTTTTTTTGAAATCTTTATTTTTTTAAAATTAACATAAAAATTAACAAAAAAAATAAAGACAGAACAAATAAATTTTATAATTTTTAAAGATAAAAGATATAATTAAATTATTATTATAATTAAAAAATATAAAAATAATATATATATATATATATATATATATATATATTAAAACTCTTTTGAGATCGAACGAAAGGTCTGTGAACCGATGAAATAATTATCAACGCCCAAGAAAACGCCATATTGGGCCTAACCATCTAGAAGGATTTTAGATTATTCTTCCGTCCATGGTTGTTAGATTCGTCTCCATTCAACTAACCTGTTAGCATCCATGGTTTCACCTTGACCATACCCAGTCACTTGATTAGCAAAATAATTTTTTTTTTGTATAATACAAATATCTTTATATTTTTTTAAATAAAAATTTAATAGATACTAAAATTATATATTTTTTATAAGTATGTTTTTAAACTTAAAATTCTCATAACGTAAAGGTTATTTAATTGCTAAATTTCAATTTAATTGTCAATAAAATTTCAAACTTACGGATGATTAGTTAAATAACTAAAACAATTATTTTTTCTAAAATATTTTTTTTTGTAAAGTTCATTTTTTATTTTATATTTTAAAGTGAATAAATCATAAATGTTTAAAAAATTAAATTATGTAAAATTTTCTTGTAACACATATAAGATGTTTAAAAAATAATAATTTTATTGATCTATGTGGGTATTTATATTTATATTTGTATAAATATGTATGATTCTAAAGAATTTTGATGGTTGAAATATAAAAGGTAACAAGTTTTACTTACTTGATAGGCAATAATTTATTTGGGAAAAATAAAAAAACATAAAATAATTTAAATTTTAAATATAGTTATCTTGAAGAAAAAAAAGTTAAAAAATATTAATGAGTTAACGTCTTGCAATAATAAAATTTACATGTTTAATTTCATCATAAAAGCAATTTACGTTTTTGATATCACGTTATTTAATATAAAAATTATGATATTTTTAACGCCCCAATATCTATCTAATTAATAGCCATATTAAACATTAAATTTATTTAATTATTGATAATAATATCATTAAAGAATTATACCAATAAATTAATTACTGCAAAATTTAACATTTTTATTTTTTTTTCTTTTAAATTAGACTTAGGTGTCATTTGATTGACGATAAATTAAAAAATAAAAATAAAAATTAAAAATAAAATAAAATAAAATACTGTAAAAAAATTATATTTAATATATCATAAAAAAATAAAATTTTTATTATTTTTTTAAGTTTTATATGTCATAAATAATATAAAAATAAAATAAAAAGTTAATAAAAAAAATAAAAATATTTTTTAAAAATAATATTATTAAAATAATATTATTTTTATTTAAAAATTTATTTAAAAATAATATAAATAAAAAATTTAAATAATACTATAAAAAATTTACTAAAAATATTAATAATTTTTAAAAATAATTTAAATATTATTTATTTTATTTTATTTATCAATAATAAATAACATTTTCTAATTTATTTATTTATTTTAAAAAAAATATTTATTTATTATTTTACAGACTACAAACTATTTCAACAAACATTTTTTGTAAATTTTTTTTAATTAATTTATTTTTTAAAAAATATTTTTATTGTTTATTTAAAAAAAAATATCGTTTTCTGTTGATTCCAGTCTCTTTTTCCACTTATTTCATTCATTTGTGTGAAAATACCTTTTTCCTCTGATAAAACAATCTTCATTTTATAAGTTTTGATTTCTTACAACTAAAAATTTTATTGGATAGAATGGGAATGGACATTGCCATTCTATCACTTTAAATTCATAATCCTTAGCGCAATACAGATTTTATTTTTTTATATACCATATTAACTATGGGCAATTTTATTTATACACATGTAGAGTACATAAATATTTTTCATAAATTAGTAATTTATATTATACTAATCTCAATTTTTTAAATTAAAATGAATTTGATGTCAATATATTTTGAATATAAAATAATTAAAAAAAGTGAATTTTAATTTATACTCATATAGTTTGCTCCTTTCAGTATAAAATGTGCGAATTTTTTTTACATTACTGTTTTTCCATCACATGGTATTTTCAATCATAATTTTCACTTAAATAATTACTTAAATATTAAAATAATAAATAATTTCATTATTAAAAATGTTTTTCTTATACTTTAAATAGTTTCATAATCTTATAAATTCATTATTAGAATTAAGTTGGCATTTGAAAATTAAAAAAAAATCCTTAAAATAATCTCAAAATCACCATGAAATTGTTTAAGACAGATGTGGAGCAAATTTTTAATAATAAATTGCATTTTAACACTCAACTAAATATTTTTTTTGTAAAATTTAGATACAAAATATCACAAATAATTCAATGATAACAATTTTTAAATCACAAAATATAAAAATAATTTTTGTTAAGAAAAAAATTATAAAAAGGAGAGATGATTCTGTCGAATATATCACAAATTTTAATAAAAAATTTTAAAAAAATTTATAAAATATTTATTAAAAATAATTATTAATAGTAAAAATTGAATATAAATTCTATAAATAAAATATTTTAATTTTATCGGTTACGGGTTGACGAAGATAAACTGTTTTTGATGTGAAAGAATATTTATAATCTAGAATTAAAAAAAAAAAAAAAGAATAATAAGATGAGCTTTGGACATCATTCCAGACCTATATAAATATTTCTGCTCCTAGCCTATTAATTTCCACGTCCTTGTGGCACGCACCGGTCAGTCACGCTCAATTTGCTTCCGATGTTGATTAAAATCGCTGATTTTCTCTCTCCCCAAACGCCTCCGATGGCCGATCAGCTCACCGACGACCAGATGTCCGAGTTCAAGGAGGCCTTCAGCCTATTCGACAAGGACGGCGATGGTCTCATTTCTAGATCCTTTCGTCTTTCCTTTAATTTCGTTTTTTTCTCTTCATTTCGCTGCATCCGTTGGTTTTGGGTATTTCTTGGATCTGGTTGCAATTGAACTGTTGTTGCTTGTGTCGAATTTGTTTGCTTCCCTTTTAAATTTTTGAAATACTTTGCGTGATCTAGGGTTCCATCCTGTTTTGACTTTTCGCTTTTTTATTTTTTGGGCGTATGTCTTGCTACTGTTTATGGTATTTCTTTGATTTGTCACATGCGAGCTTCCTTTTTGTGGTCTATGATTCTTGATGTGATGAATAGTTGTATCCAAGGATTCTGAGTCTAGGTATATTTTAAGATGGACCCTATTGTCTCTTTCTCCCTTTACTTTCGCATTTTTAATTTGAGCTGGAGATTTGATTTATCCTTGCTTGACTCTATCATTTTGCTGCTGTGGAAATATGAATTTGGTGCTGTGGATTTCGATTCCGATTAACAAATGATTCAACATGGAAAACGACCTTAACAATTTCTGTAGTGTATTTAGCCAGCATCTTGATTTCTTTTTCTATTGAATAGGTTGGCGTTGCTGAGAACTAATCCCGTTAATGGCATTGGGATTAGATTATTATTATTATTACGTTCGATCTAGCGGTGTCATCCTGTTCCAGTTTATGACAATTTCTATCCTTCTCTGATTAAAGAGTTGGATTTGTTGGTATTTTCTTTGTGGCCAGTATCATTGAACTGTATGTTGTTACTGTTTATAATTTGGAGATATCAATTTTTTTTTGGGGCCTTAGACGCTTAGTACTTGAGTTTAAGAACTGTTTCTGGTCATTTGAAAAAGGTAATCTTTGAAGGTAGCGTTTTCCAAGGAATTAGATGTGATTTAGACAGTAAAGCCTCTATTAGTTACTCACTTTAAAACTCAGTTAACAGGTGTTTGATTTAGCAACAGAAGCTGTACATTAAGTAGTTTTTTGTGCACCTTTGTTGAAATGCTCCAATGGGCAATGGCTGCCATATATTGACATTTTTATGGTCTCTTAATGACTGTTGCTGATGAAAATGACATCTAGATGTTTTGAGGGATTGATTGATTTTCTGTATTGTTTGGTTACCAACAGGTAGCCATTCTTATGGAAACTTCCCTCTGAACAAAACTTGAAAATTTACTTTAGAAAGACAAATGTGTGTGAAATTTAAGTTTTTGTTTTCTTTCCCTCCATGTATCTAACAGTGTGTTGCGTGATGGATCGATATAGGTTTTTAACTATTTATTAATATGCTGCAGGTTGTATCACAACCAAGGAACTTGGGACAGTAATGAGGTCACTTGGGCAGAACCCGACTAAAGCAGAGCTTCAGGATATGATAAATGAGGTTGATGCTGATGGGAACGGGACCATTGATTTCCCAGAGTTCCTCAACCTGATGGCTCGGAAGATGAAAGATTCTGATTCACAGGAGGAGCTTAAGGAAGCCTTCCGTGTGTTTGACAAGGACCAGAATGGCTTCATCTCTGGAGCTGAGCTTCGCCATGTTATGAGAAATCTTGGTGAGAAGCTGACAGATGAAGAAGTTGATGAGATGATTCGTGAGGCAGATGCCGATGGTGATGGGCAGATCAACTATGAGGAGTTTGTCAAAGTCATGATGGCTAAGTGAGGATCAATCTACCAAGACCAAAATTTGAAAATAATTCTATTTTAATTAGGACATCTTTATTTTGGTGTCATTAGCTTTTTTTGGTTGGTTGGCTTTCTATTGTCTTGCTTGCTGTAATGTCACTGTTCATTAGTCTTCTACTTGTTTGATCTGCCCCTTGTTTTAGTAGGTTGGGTTAGCTGTGTCTCGCCGCGCATTTCTACTTCACTCTCAACCTTTTTGGTTGTCATGAACCTATAGCAATTGGATGCCATTTGTGATGTTACATTTGGGTGACTAATTCTGTTAATATTTACATATTTTGCTATATCATTGTTTCTATGGCTCAATTGCATTTAATGCCATCCGCTTACTAGTTTCAAAAGCTGAACTTCTGTTGTTGCTAAGGAAGTTTCTTTTGGTAAATTTAAAGTGAATTTGCATTGATCCTCCGAAGATATTTATTTTTCTCAATTTAGTCCCTCAATTTTACTTTCTCATGTCAAGTATTCTAAAGATGATCATTTTCAGGAGAGTTCTCAAATTAATTTTGTTAATAGAAATTTAACAAATTTGCTTTGAATTTATAACATGGTTTAGGTAATGCACTTATGTTAAATATATATTAATAGGGATAATAGAAAACTGTTTTGTAAGAAAGAATGGATTTTGAAGAATTAAAATAGAAAATTAAAATTATAGAGACTAAATTGATAAAATATATTTTTTGAAGATCAAAATAATAATTCATTCAAAAATTTGTTATTGCTCGTAATATTACCATTATAATTATTTTGCTATTTTGATTTGAGCCACATCTTTATATTTGCTATCTCCTCTCCAGCTCTCTCGTAGTTTGAAGTTAGATATGTACTGGAACTACCTATAGCATTTTATTTCTATGTCCAACAATTTGACAAAATCGATGCCTTTTCTCATTAAACAGATTCTATGCTATTCTGTTTTTGATTAAGAAAGCAAGAAGACAAGGTGGAAAATGAATTTGAATTGCCAACATTTAGGAGGCACTCTCGAATTGATTGGTTGAAAAAAATAAATTAATTACTGCAAAATTTGACATTCTTACCCCTTTCTCTTTTAAACGAGACTTAGTGTAATACATCAGATTTTTTTTTATATAGCATATTAAATATGGGCAGTTTTATTTATACATATATAGAATATATTTGATAAATTAAATAAATTATTTTATAGCGTATTTAACTAATTTATAATTTTATTTGACTAAATTAGAAATGTTTGGTAAATAAATTTATTTGAGTAGCTTATAACTTTTTATCATAAACTATTTTAAATAGCGTATAGTTTTTAATTGATAGTTTTTATAATTTTTTTTATCCTTATTGTAATAATAGTAAAATTTAACAAAAATTTAAATTAAAGGAAATTTAGAATAAAAGAGAGAATTTTGAAAATAGAGATAAGAATCGGTGAAAATAAGTTTATTTATTACATGGATTAAAGAATTACGAAAGAAAATATGAAAATTTATGTTTTAGCGCGTACTTTTTATTTTTTTTTAAATGATAGTATTTTGTTATAAGTAAATATATTTTTATTTGTGTAGAAATGATTATGATTTGTTAAAAGTAAGTGAACTTTTAAGTAAAATAAGTAATGTTTCGCTTAAAATAATCATATTGACTTCAAATGAATTTTTATTATATTTTTAGAAATATTCTTTCTTTTAATACGAATAAAGATATTCATTTCGAGATTTATTTTATAACAATTTTTATCAAGAAAAATCATGATTTAAGAGTTTAACTAAAGATTTATGAGAATGAAAATTTTTAGAAATTTTTGAGATATTTTATGGTAAAACAATAGAATTTATATGAATTTTTATAAAATAAAATTCTATTATTAATTATTTAATAATTATTATTATATATAAAAAAAATAAAACAGAATGATAAAATGAAACCGGGGGTGACGAAGTATCAAAAAGAAAAAAAAACGGAAAGATGCATAGTAGTGAATAGTGAGTAAATAGTAACATTAAATTTTATCTTTCGATTTGGAGTGTTTATAGGTTTCAGATCTCAAAACTGAAATTGTTATTGGATTCAGGATGAAGAGTACTTCAGTTTTGACTGATCAGTTTTTCAAATCAACCGTTGAATCACCGGAGATCTGAAGTAGAAAATCTCGGTAAAAGATAAGTTCTAAAAATCTTACTTACAGACTTCTAATTAGAAATCTGACTCCGTAGATAGATTCAGAAACTAGATAAACATTAGGATATGAATTCGTTTTGTTGATTCGGTAAAATTTTTGTGACGGTAAATAGTATTTTTCGGCTATGAATAGTGGCGGTGAATAGTAGTTTCCGGCGGTGAACAGTACCCTTAGCGTTGACCGAGCTCCTAGAGGCTAAATTTAGTAAATCCGGAGTCATTTTCAAAGTTTTTGGACCTTCCGAACTCGATTTTGGGGTTTATTTTATCGAATTCAGACTAGAAACGAGGATTTTAGGGCTATCCAATCTGGAGCCCTTACCTGTGAGTAGATGATTTTTCCTTTGACTTGTTTTTACTCTTTTTGAACTTTACATTAATAAATGATCATGATTACATGTTATTTATATTTTCATATGTTTATGAAATAGTTTGAAATATTTGAAATGGTTGAGATATGATATTTAGTTCAAGAAGAGTATGGCTTTTGAAATGAATGTTGAAACACATTGAACATATGATTTTTAAATGTATTTCGCATTACATGGCAAAGTAAATATGTTATGCATGTGACATTGATTTATACAGTGATATGTTTGCCTCGGATATGGGCATGTATACATGATTCCCCTGAATGAGAAATTTTGATAGATGAATATTCTGAGACTGAAAGTCTATATTATATTGAGAATTTTATACTGGATTATATGGCATATGTGCATATGGTATTTTCTGTGGAGGAATCCTATTTGAAACACTGTCTGCTAACATCAGGTGATGTTAGCCCTAGTGCGCACCTTGATTGCCTCAGCTAGCAGGGGAGGTAGTGCTAGCCTCGTGTGAGGGCCAACACACGGGAGATTATATGTGAAGGAGAGCGGAATGCCTCCTATATATGGGTGAGATACCAGTTATATGATGGCGAGATGCCAGTTATATGAGATATTATTTGCCATCCCTTGCTGTGTGCTTAGGAAAAATCCATACAGAGTCCCTTCGCGTGTCCTCTTGAATGGTAGTAGGGCAAACTTCAGCGGGATGCTGAGTTTAGACAAATCCTATACCACCAAAGTACGGAAGGGGTCAAACTCTGGTATGGTGGTTTTGATATGGGATCCTCCGAATATTTTATGAGACATGTTTTGATGCATAATATATTTTGATTAATGATTTTACAGTATTGAATACGAATATGAACTTGACATGAGCATTGTTTATACAGTACCGCTTATGGTTTGAGAGACCTGACTATAATTTTTGAATAGAGAATATTTGAAAATGCGGGTCCTATGTGGATGTACTTTTGAAATTTAATTTATGAATACTTAATTTTCATTAGACGAGTACATTCATATGTTGACCTGAAAGGTCTGAGGAGGTATTATCTGTTCACTGAGTTGTAAAACTCATTACACGTGGTTGATATATTTTTCAGATAAAGACTCAAAGTTTAATCCTACGACTTCTTGATCGACTGAGTGTCGTAATTCAGTGGTGAGCCTAAGTTATTTCTGGGTTCTCAGTATGTAAACTTGTAATATATTTGTACTCTAGAGTTGCTCTGAACGTCAGAGGCAGAATTCTTGCTTCTACTGTACTCTGATGTATATGTAATTGATTGGTATATGGTATCTGTATGGGAAAACCTATATGTATCTATTTCTTTGATAAAGGATTGAGATATTCATGTATATGAAAAATATATGTTCATGATATATGTGTTTCACGTGCCCTAAAATTAGGGATGTGACACTTATTATTTTATTCAAACTTCAATACTATCCTATTCACAAGATGACATTATTTTTATTATATTCGAGCAACATCTAAATTACATATTTTATAATAAATTTCTAGATATTGTTGATAGTAACACAAAAAATAAAAATTTAGAGGCATCTACTGAGATAAAAGAGATTCGCAATAATATTGCTAATTTAGTATGGATGGAATTTTAGATGATATATTTATTTTGTATTTTGTGAGATTATATAATAAAATGTAATTACTAATAAAAAATAATAAATTTTATATAAATATATCTTTTTATATCATTTTATATTTATCAGTTAATTCAATAGTTAATTTTATCAAACACTTATAATTCAATAAATTAGTTTAACTGTTTTCAGCTTTCAGTTAATAGCTTTCAACTAAAAATTAATTTTTCAACTTTTAGTTAACTTTTAAATTTTTAATTAATTTATCAGTTATTTTTGTCAAACATAACCGTAGAGTATATAAATATTTTTTATAAATTAGAATTTATATGATACTAATATCAATTTTTTAAATTAAAATGAATTTGATGTCACTATATTTTAAATATAAAATAATTAAAAAAAGTGAATTATAATTTATACTCATATAGTTTGCTCCTTTCAGTATAAAATGTGTGAATTTTTTTTACATTACTGTTTAACCATCATATGGTATTTTCAATCATAATTTTAACGTAAATAATTACTTAAATTTTAAAATAATAAATAATTTCATTATTAAAAATGTTTTTCTTATACTCTAAATAGTTTCATAATCTTATAAATTCATTATTAGAATTAAGTTGGCATTTGAAAATTAAAAAAAAAGTTTTTTAATCCTAAAAATAATCTCAAAATCACCATAAAATTGTTTAAGACAGATGTGGAGCAAATTTTTAATAATAAATTGCATTTTAACACTCAACTAAATATATTTTTTGTAAAATTTAGATATAAAATATCACAAATAATTAAATGACAACAGTTTCTAAATCATTAAATATAAAATAATTTTTCTTAAGAAAAAAATTATAAAAAGGAGAGATGATTCTGTCGAATATATCACAAATTTTAATAAAAAATAAAATTATAAATTATAAATTATTTATTAAAAATAATTATTAATAGTAAAAATCGAATATAAATTTTATAAATAAAATATTTTAATTTTTATCGGTTACGGGTTGACGAAGATCAACTGTTTTTGATGTGAAAGAATATTTATAATCTAGAATTAAAAAAATAAAAGAATAATAAGAGAAGCTCGGAGAATGAGATACGCTGAGCTTTGGACATCCAGACCTATATAAATATTTCTGCTCCTAGCCTATTAATTTCCACGTCCTTGTGGCACGCACCGGTCAGTCACGCTCTATTTGCTTCTGCTTTCCCTTTTGAATCGCTGATTTTCTCTCTCCCCAAACGCCTCCGATGGCCGATCAGCTCACCGACGACCAGATCTCCGAGTTCAAGGAGGCCTTCAGCCTATTCGACAAGGACGGCGATGGTCTCATTTCTAGATCCTTTCGTCTTTCCTTTAATTTCGTTTTTTTCTCTTCATTTCGCTGCATCCGTTGGTTTTGGGTATTTCTTGGATCTGGTTGCAATTGAACTGTTGTTGCTTGTGTCGAATTTGCTTGCTTCCCTTTTAAATTTTTGAAATACTTTGCGTGATCTAGGGTTCCATCCTGTTTGACTTTTCGCTTTTTTATTTTTGGGCGTATGTCTTGCTACTGTTTATGGTATTTCTTTGATTTGTTACATGCGAGCTACCTTTTTGTGGTCTATGATTCTTGATGTGATGAATAGTTGTATGCAATGATTCTGAGTCCGGGTATATTTTAAGATGGACCCTATTATCTCTTTCTCCCTTTACTTTCGCATTTTTAATTTGAGCTGGAGATTTGATTTATCCTTGCTTGACTCTATCATTTTGCTGTTGTGGAAATATGAATTTGGTGCTGTGGATTTTGATTCCGATTTACAAATGATTCGCCATGGAAAAGGGCCTTAAAATTTTCTGTAGTGTATTTAGCCAGCATTTTGATTTCTTTTTCTATTGAATAGGTTGGCGTTGCTGAGAACTAATCCCGTTACTGGCATTGGGATTAGATTATTATTATTATTACGTTCGATCTAGCGGTGTCATCCTGTTCCAGTTTATGACAATTTCTATCCTTCTCTGATTAAAAAGTTGGATTTGTGGGTATTTTCTTTGTGGCCAGTATCATTGAACTGTATGTTGTTACTGTTTATAATTTGGAGATATCAATTTTTTTTTTGGGGCCTTAGACGCTTAGTACTTGAGTTTAAGAACTGTTTCTGGTCATTTGAAAAAGGTAATCTTTGAAGGTAGCGTTTTCCAAGGAATTAGATGTGATTTAGACAGTAAAGCCTCTATTAGTTACTCACTTTAAAACTCAGTTAACAGGTGTTTGATTTAGCAACAGAAGCTGTACATTAAGTAGTTTTTTGTGCACCTTTGTTGAAATGCTCCAATGGGCAATGGCTGCCATATATTGACATTTTTATGGTCTCTTAAGGACTGTTGCTGATGAAAATGACATCTAGATGTTTTGGGATTGATTGATTTTCTGTATTGTTTGGTTACCAACAGGTAGCCATTCTTATGGAAACTTCCCTCTGAACAAAACTTGAAAATTTACTTCAGAAAGACAAATGTGTGTGAAATTTAAGTTTTTGTTTTCTTTCCCTCCATGTATCTAACAGTGTGTTGCGTGATGGATCGTTATAGGTTTTTAACTAGTTATTAATATGCTGCAGGTTGTATTACAACCAAGGAACTTGGGACAGTAATGAGGTCACTTGGGCAGAACCCGACTGAAGCAGAGCTTCAGGATATGATAAATGAGGTTGATGCTGATGGGAACGGGACCATTGATTTCCCAGAGTTCCTCAACCTGATGGCTCGGAAGATGAAAGATACTGATTCAGAGGAGGAGCTTAAGGAAGCCTTCCGTGTGTTTGACAAGGACCAGAATGGCTTCATCTCTGCAGCTGAGCTTCGCCATGTTATGACAAATCTTGGTGAGAAGCTGACAGACGAAGAAGTTGATGAGATGATTCGTGAGGCAGATGTCGATGGTGATGGGCAGATCAACTATGAGGAGTTTGTCAAAGTCATGATGGCTAAGTGAGGATCAATCTACCAAGATTCTGTTAATTCTATTTTAATTAGGACATCTTTATTTTGGTGTCATTAGCTTTTTTTGGTTGGTTGGCTTTCTATTTTCTTGCTTGCTGTAATGTCACTGTTCATTAGTCTTCTACTTGTTTGATCTCCCCTTGTTTTATTAGGTTGGGTTAGCTGTGTCTCGCCGTGCATTTCTACTTCACTCTCAACCTTTTTGGTTGTTATGAACCTATAGCAATTGGATGCCATTTGTGATGTTACATTTGGGTGACTCATTCTGTTAATATTTACATATTTTGCTATATCATTGTTTCTATGGCTCAATTGCATTTAATGCCATCCGCGTACTAGTTTCAAAAGCTGAACTTCTGTTGTTGCTAAAGAAGTTTCTTTTGGTAAATTTAAAGTGAATTTGTATTGATCCTCCAAAGATATTTATTTTTCTCAATTTAGTCCCTCAATTTTACTTTCTCAAGTCAAGTATTCTAAAGATTATCACTTTCAATAGAGTTCTCAAATTAATTTTGTAAATAGAAATTTAACGAATTTGCTTTGAATTTATAACATGGTTTAGTTAATGCACTTATGTTAAATATATATTAATAGGGATAATAGAAAAATGTTTTGTAAGAAAGAATGGTTTTTGAAGAATTAAAATAGAAAAATAAAATTATAGAGACTAAATTGATAAAATATATTTTTTGAAGATCAAAATAATAATTCATTCAAAAATTTGTTATTGCTCGTAATATTACCATTATAATTAATTTGCTAATTTGATTTGAGCCACATCTTTATATTTGCTTTCTCCTCTCCAGCTCTCTCCTAGTTTGAAGTTAGATATGTACTGGAACTACCTATAGCATTTTATTTCTATGTCCAACAATTTGAAAAAATCGATGCCTTTTCTCATTAAACAAATTCTATGCTATTCTGTTTTTGATTAAGAAAGCAAGAAGACAAAGTGGAAAATGAATTTGAATTGCCAACATTTAGGAGGCACTCTCGAATTGATTGGTTGAATTTGATTGTGCCTCCCTAGGAATTGGGTTTTCAAGGTTCTAGAAAATGGAAATGCAGATCCAAGGGAGTTGTAAAATGGTTGATCAATTATTAATACATTCTTGTAATGTGCATTATGTCATGGTTCAACGAACCTTGGATCTCTAAATGTTCTAATTATATCCTAGATGTCAATAATATATGCACTGATCTATTTGTGAATTTTTCATATTCAGTTTCTTACAAGTTTTTAACACTAATATTTTTATAATTTTTTTAAACTCGAATTTTTGATATTACAAAATTGTTTTTACCTCAAAATTTAAATTTAATTATTATTTGAACTATGAATTTTTTAGGACAAATTATTTTATATATACATATACTACATAATATAAAAGTATATAACTTATATGTTTACTTAAATATATATTATATTTATAGTATTATTTATAACTTATTGAGGCTCGACTTGTTTAATAATCAAACCGAGAATAATCAAAATCTTTACTTTGATTAAAACTTATATTCAATCTATTTTAATTCTCAAATTAAATCCCTAAACTTTGAGTGAAGCAACAGGAATTGTTTTTCCATGGATGTTTCCTGCTTTCATTCTATCTCTCATGGTCTTAATTCTCACCTCTATTTGTTTTTGTTTGGTTCCACCGGAAGCAACACAAACTTTTACTTTCTAATGCCAGAGGGGTTGCTTCCAAGATGGAGTTTGATAAGTGAATATTTTAATTTTTTGTATTAAAACCCTATTTTGATTCTTTAAAATGGATGCACCATTAATTATTTTGCTCTCTAAAATATTGTCAAAATTTATTATATTAAAGTTAGATTTTGTATTACTTACGTCCCTTTATTTAGTCTCTAATAACATAATCATTAATATTAAGTGATTTTGAGTTATATATCATATTAGTCGGTGATGCGGCATTTTCAATATGCCTTCTTTTTCATTAATCATAAAACAAAAGCTTTATAATTTATATATACCTCTTACAAATCATTAAATGATGATATTCTAATCAACATATACTATAAATTTGAATTGTTGAATGTTTATAGAAACATGTTCAATAGAGATTCTTAATTTATTATGAATTGTTTATTACGGCCACACCTACGGTAACGCAAAAAAAAAAAAAAAAAAAAAAAATTAAACATTTTTTTTTATAAACAATAGTGTTTAAATAAAAAAAATTATTTTTTATTATTAAAAATATTACTTAAAATAAATTTATATTATCTTAAAAATTTTTATTTATGTATTTAATTCTTTAAAATTTATATTAAAATTTTTTATTTAAAAATTTATATTAAAATATTATTTAATTTTTTTATGTATTTATTTTTTAAAAAATTAAAATTAAAATTAATTATATTTTAATATTTTAAAATTTGAAAATTCGTGATGAATATCTAAAAACACCCCCAAAGTGGTATGCTTTTAAGTATTTTTAAAAATATTTTAATGAATTATGATAATTATATTAATATATATTTCAAAAATTTGCTTATATCTTAATCTTTGAAATATTATATTAAAAAACTTTCAAAAACCAAATTTTTTTTTTTAAAAAAAATCTTATCATCGGTTTCGAGTGCCTCCCTTTCCTCCACTTTTCCTCTTTTTTTTTTTAGCACCTCTCTTCCTAATGCCTCTCCCTTTCCCTTGCACTTTTGCTTTGCTGATTGGAAGGGGCTCTTGCAATGGTCGCTCCCCTCCACCTTCTTTGAGACCTTTAAAAGACTCGAAATGTTACATTTTTTCAATTTTTATATTTTTATATTCATTTATCTTTAGTTATATTTTTTTTTATATTTAAGTTGAATATTTATTTAAAGTGGCTAAAATAAACTTTACATCTTTTATATTTTGTGAGGATCACATCCAATTTTTCATTTTCTTAATGAAATCAAACCATTTTTGAAATAAAATAAAAAAATAGGAGTAAATTGTATTTGCATTCTTCTTAAATTTACGAAAATTACACTTACATCTACTATGTTTTCAAATTGATATAAGAATCTCACTTGAACTTTATAAAACATAAATTCACACCCGTTAATTTTTTTTTAAAAAATTATGCTAACTTATTTTATTTTAAATTTTCATAAGTATTAATTTTATTTTTTTAATGATTTTTATTATATTGAATTAAAATATTTATGAATTTTAAAAAAATATATAAAATATAAGTTTTATTAATAATTACACATAGTTTATTATTATTATTATTATTATTATATATATATATATATATATATATATATATATAATAAATTATCAGCATAATAGATTATAATTTTAATAAAAAAAATTATTTTAATTAATTTATTAAATTAAAAGGATTAAATTTATAAAAAAATTATAAATAGATTAAATTAATATATTTATATAAATTAAAAATTAAAAGTTCAATTAAATAAAAAATAAATATCTTCAGTAGGTTGTGTCACAATTTTGAACCACTAGCGTCATGTTTGATGCTTGAGGATAGAAAATAGACTGATGGAGTTTAGAGATTCTTCACAACACGAGTTGGGAAGAAGACAAATAAGAAGTCAAATAGCACAAGGCTGCCATCGCCAATTGAAAGCAGTTGTGAGTTGGAAAGTCGTCAAAAATATAAAGATTTTTTTTTTTAAGAAAGGTTTAATTTTATTTTTTATTCTTGCGTTTTCTTGTTAAATAATTTTCTTTTTATGAAAACAATGTTTTGTCTTCAGTTACTTGAAAATTTTAATTTTATATGATATGAAATTTTATTTTATGTAACTTAACGAAAGTTAATCATTATTATTTTTTAATTATTTTCTATTTCATTGATACCGTTACTCTAATTTAAACTTAAAAATAAAATAAAATTGTACTCATGAATTAATAGAAAATAAATTAATTTAAAATTTAAGAAACATTATTTTAACTAATATAATGTATTTCATTTTTTAAAATGTAACTATAATAAATTATAATAAAATTTAATTAGAAAAAAATCAAAACTTTAATCCTTAAGTCATTGTGAATGTTAAAAGAATACAAGGCCAAATATTTCTTTAGCATTAAGATTTTTTTTTTAATTCATTTGACTCTGCCAATATGACTAATCCAAATGACTCATTAATAATTTTTTTTTATACAGAAATCTTTTTTTATAATAAAAAAATAGTGCCATTATTAATTTAATATTATAAAATTTTTTATAGCACTGTAGTACCTTATAATATAAATTCGTTTCAACACTATTCATAATTTAATTATGGAAAGATTACAAAGTATTCTTTTAATGCTTATAGAAAGATAATATTTAAACAAATCATACTTTGATGTACTATAGTGCGACAATCTTTTAGAATATTAAATCGATAATTGCACCATTTTTTGATGATTAAAATAAAATTTGCCAATTTTTATGCTACAAAGTTTCAAATTTAATGCATTCCATGCTTATCGGAAATATATAAAGCAAATATAACATTTTATTTTAAGAGTAAATTGTTATTTTGGTATTTGAAATATATACTTTTTTCTTTTAAATTTAATTTTTCAAAACTTTATTTTCTAGATTTAATCTTTCAAAGATCATGCCCCCTTCAAAAGTGCGTTTATGATAATTCTGTTAATCGCAATTTTTGGTGATGCCAGTTGTTCCACTTGTGTGAACCATAGAAGGATCCATGACAAAATGTGTTCATATTCCTACTTTGAGTAACGAGTATACTTGAATTGACTCAAATAGTAAAATTGAACTTCGTCAACCAAAAAATCTCAGTTCAATTCTTACCAGTGACCTTGCCACGAGACCCGTCCACTAATTGAGATACACTGTACTTTGTAGCTGAAACAATCTAAATCTCAAAGCTTTTGTTCTACCAATTTTTTTTTTTAATTTTTAAAGGTTGAAGCTACAATAAAATAAGGCCCCATGAATTTATTTAGCATTGAGTAATCGTATTTATAAAAGTTTTTACCCAACAAGTTTTCAAATTCAATGCATTCCTTATTTACCAAAAATATATTCAACAAATATAGTTTTCAAACACATAACACAGACTGGCCAAATTAAAAAAAAAAAACCATCAACAGAGACTGGCCAAAGAAAAGAAAAAAACACACCAACACAGAGAATTGACATTCTCAATTGCCATCACAAGTAACACAGCCACTGGACCACCAAAACCTTCTATCGCAACGGTTTTGGGGATGCCAATTGCTTCTGACATGCATGCCACTTGTAGATCATAGAAGGATCCAAAAAAGAAAAATTAAAAGAAAAAAACAAAGGTTCATATAGCTACTGTGAGTATGAAAACTTTTATCTTTACAGGATGAAGCTACAAAAAAAAGGGATATTACCTTTCATCTTTCTTCTTATCCAAACTTAGTGGTTTGTAGAGGACAACTGTGACATATTTGGACTGGAACCTGTGAGTCAATCCCAGGGCAACCACAGACTGGGAGGCCAAGTTTTTTTCTATGAACACATGGTTTAGCATAACATGTGGAGGCTTTGAAGGGGTACCTACATTTGAGTTCTCCATATTAAGGACAGTGAGATGCAGCTGCGGAGGAACAGCTATCGGCTCTTTTGCAAAGTCTTCTTCGGCTGGGAATGCTTGACCATAGCTAGATTCTGGAGAGGGTGGAGCCTCCAATTCAGTCACACAAGGGTTTTCAGGCACATAATCCTGCAGAAAACAAAAGAAAAGAACCATTCAAGTCAGAATACAAACCATCAAATGGAAGACAATTCAATTTAACTAAATGAGTACACTACAGCATAATCAAGAGAAATGGTGATTGGTTTAATATGATAAAGAGATATCAACATTTGGTAACGAAGTGGGAGATCCTAAATTTCTAAGCAAACAAGTTTATAGGATAATTGAGTACAAGGTATATGGAAAATTTAATATTCTCAATTGATATATCATTAACTAACATGAGAATCCTGAATTTTTCATATATCTCATAGATAAATGTTTTTTCAAATACTTGGAAAATTTAAAATCTCACTAACCAAATGTCACATAAACAAATTATTTTCCACCTCAAATTTATGAAGGAAATTTATTTTTCAAATTCCATTATAATATTGACTTGTTTCATCACGTCCCACTGGTACTCTAAATACACTCAAACTTGTAAAGACTGCTTTCCAAAATATGTAGTTTGTTTCTGTAAACCAATCAGATAGAGTACAGGACCATATGTTTTGGCTGTCTACGTTTATCCTTATGTTCCATGTATAGCATGTACACGTGATAGAAGAAACAGAATGCATTACTCTTTTGTTCATCCATCCCACCCCTCCCTCCACCCGACCCAAAAAAATAAAAAGAAAAAAGCATAAAGATACCCTTTTGCATCAGTTCTATCATGTCCAAATGGTACTAAGTTCAACTTATTGCAACCTAATGTTCACCTTCACACCAAAAATACAAGAAAGTAGATGTAACATTAAGAATATAGGAGTAAAAACTTTACAAAGGAAAAGAGAAAGCTCACAAAATGAATTTTATGTCAAAAAGGGAAAAAAAACGAAACAAATGAAAAGAAGAAGAAGAAGAAGAAGAAGAAGAAGAAGATACTTACATTAACATCAAGAAGATTGCAGATAAGGCCCATCTCATCAGCTACATAAGGAAGATCTGGAATATATCTCAGTTCACCATCAACAATGAACTTGTAGTGATATACGCCCAATGGAAGGACCATGAGAATTGAGTGATCCTTGCCAGATCTCTGCAGTGTCTTCCTGCAAGTAATAAAAATTCACCTATGGTACGATGTACATTACAAAATATTTGCAATTATAATTATTTCTCATGTTAGAAACAATGAAGTTGGCATTACTGACAGAAAAGTCATAAATTCTAACCTATGTGTCCAGTTATCCCAAGATCCCTCCACAGCCACATTGCTACCACCAAGATTCCATGTTATCATGACAGGAATTCTTCGCTCAGGAGGTTGATCAACAATTCCATGAGATTCATTCTGCCACATTTGATTGAGAAAAGGAGGGCCGCTACCTCTTTGCAATGGAGCAAGAGGAACCTGAAACGTGCAAAAAATCCCATCATTATTATTGCCACTGATAAGATCTACATAATTCTTTTATACTAACATTTTAAAAATAAATTAAACTGTTATATATATATATATATATATATATATATATATATATTGTGGATAATGAAAAATGCTGAGTGCCCAATTTGCCATTTCCACGAAGGAAATTGAGAAGTCAACAAAAACCACAGTGCATAAGCATTTTGCGCACTACTATGCATCTCCCATAACCAAAAGCAATCTTACAAGATTCCACTTACGTGGGGTCATATATAAGATCCACAAAATTGACTACAAAATCTATTTCAACCTCACCTATTGAAGCATGAGTTCATCAAAAACACACACAATGAAGTTATGTGTACATTAAGACCAATTAAAAAAAAAAAGGAACAGTTATAAGAACATTCCAAAAAGTCTTCTTTTTCTGCATTCATATAACCTTCAAGTAAAATAATTTAATGTATGTGAACTTTCATCAGACAATGTCAAGCCTTTCAAATTTCAATAAGAAATCATGAATTTATACAGTACCGTGCATAGGAACTTCCACATCATCCTCATTGAGATATATATAACAGATCGTAGGAGACAGCAAAAACCTGTATCTTTAATCCTATAATGTATGCAAACATTTGTGGAGCTTTTTTGAATAGTTGCACAAGGTTACCAAGTAACGAAGATATTCAGTAAAACAAAAACAGAAACAAAAAAAAAAAAACTGAGAATCACAAGAAAATAAATACCTTTTTGAATATTTTTTGGCTACTGACACCAAATGGGTGCTACATGAAGGTTAACTTGGCCAGGAAAAGTATCCCACCCAAAACCCTCCCCCTCCCCCCAAATAAAAATAAAAATTAAGGAATATAATCCTGGAGTCAACTGTAAATGCAAAGTCAAAATAAAATGATACTTAGCTAAGAAAGACATATAATCTCAAGGAGATTATTATAAATCTCATTGCACATATAAACTAATATCATCAAATTTTCATATATAATCATAGGAATAAAGGATAGGGGAGTTACCTTACAAACAAACCAAGCTTTGATAGCCAGTCTTAAAAATGGGTTTAAAAGGCGCAATCTATTCCCCATAATTCCTAAAGTAGAGTGGCTTAATCTTTTTCCTAATGCAGATCTTAGAATTTCAAATACAAGGACAATGATCTAAATTTATCAGTATGAATATTCTTGCATTTTCTTTCTTCTTTCATTTTATTGTTTCTAGTATTGGGGAGCCTAACTTGGACAATAATTCAATTCACATCCAAGGAAATATGACAAAGAGCTGGAATGGCAAAGGACCACGTCACACATTTGTGCGACAATGAGATATGCTACTGACACATCTGCTGCTGTGACTGAATCTAATTTTGAAAGAAAATTTTTTTTAAGCAGGACTCACAGTTAGGCAACATCACCCAGATGCAGCACAGCACCCCAACAGTTGTGCACAGTTTCTGCCAGAATAGATGTGTAAAGAGCATTACTATGTGACAATTTAGACTTGCTCAATTTTAAATATCTACCAGGGAAACTATCACATTGCTTGTAATCAGGATCACCAAGCTTACTGAACATGCCAGAAAATCAGACTTAGTTCAAAAACAAAATAAAAATAAAAGTAAAACCTTTGGTCTCTTAGGAAGATCTTTTTCATCAACCTCTTCAGGAATTCATAGACCAAAACCACTTGAAGATGCCAATAAAAGAGGTATAATCAAAGAACTCATAAAATTTAGGCTAAACCATCAGCAAGGCCCACACCATTTCTCATTATGCATTCCCAGATTAAATTCTAAATCTGTCAAATTATTACTAAACAAATTATCTAGCAACAACATCATCAAATGCAGTGCAATGATATTCTCTCCAAATCTCTGTTGGAGCATTTAGATTTATCTCTCTTGAATGCATGTTGTGAAAAAATTTCCAAAAAGGGAAGACCAAAAAAGAAAAAAGAACGGCAAAAGAATATGTCAATTGCTATTTTATCCAAAGACCAAGAGAACATATTCATAGGTAACAAGTTACTAAATTAGCAATAGCCTTTTACATTCCTGCATTTGTAATTTCATATGCAGGGTTCAATGGTAAATCCAAAGAGTTCCATGCACTGTTATCAGCAAGAACAAACAGTTATGCTGCAAAGTGATGCCAGCCACTCTGGATTTCACCACAGTAAATGAGGGGTATGATTTACTACGAAACCTTACAAAAGTTTTAAGGAGTTATCAACACTAAGCAGCTAAAATAAATAACGAGACATTAATTGAATCATGAAATGATTTGGGCCTAGTCAAGTATTTGGAGGATGCAGAGTAAAAAAGGGCGGCCCAGTACATGAGGCTCCCACCTGGTGGGGTCTAGGGAGGGGAAGATGTACGCAGCCTTATTTTCGCAAGTGGAGAGGCTGTTTCCAGGACTTGAACTCGTGACCTCCAGGTCACAAGGCAGTAACCTTACCGTTGCACCAAGGCTCACCCTCCAATTGGAGGATGCAGAGTAAAGAGAAAAAAATATATCCTGTGGGGCACTAGTCCTTCATCATTAAAATTGTTTTGGAAAATGATTTCCATAGTGGAAGATAGAAAGTATTGACAGGTTCTTTTTAACTCACTAGAAAATGATTTTTCTGCTGGCCATAGCCCCAAACACCTGAAAATTTGCAAACTTTTTCAGAAGATTACACTCTAATTATCATAGAGAATAGATAAAATCTTCAAATGCAAAACGCAAGTCAGTAAATACACACTGGCCTACCTTGAAAATACATGCTCATACATGAAAAGAAAATAAAAGTATTTTAGGATATATATGTTAAAATAAGTTGTGCGTATTCATTCACCTTTAAAGAAGATCACTAATATTAAAAAAAATTTGAGGAAATATTAGCTTTATGAAAATAATTATTAGGTTAGGAAAAGTAAAATAAGACATCATTACCACCATCCAAAATACAACACGCAAAAATCATAAAATGAAATCGTATAGTGAATGGACAGCAAGTCATGTTATAAATACCAAAGTACCAGGTGTTGTCTTTTAAATTTTACAATACATCGAAATTGTCATACTAAATGAGAAACCAACAAGTGAGGTCGGGGGAAGAAGAAAGATGTAACTATTGAACAAAAGTTCCTTGTCTAATTCTTTTTGTCATAGTGAGGTAATACTTGGCAATTAAATCAGAATAATTGGTAGTGTCCTCTTCCAAAGCCATCCAAGTACCACGCAAAACCATTGTTCTACTTGTTCTCAGCCAATTGATGAGGAGTATCATTCTCAACAGTGTGCGCATAAAAGGGGCAGCAGGCAAATATCTGCCAAATCCCTGGATTGATATACATTGCAAAGGAGGGAAAGAAAATAGAGAAAACTATTTTGTTGTATTTCATGCTTAACCGTCATAAAGATATAAAAATACGTATGATCTTCTTGGATTGTGTACAAAAGTATTTAAACTATATACCGGTCAATGTGTTACTATATCAAATCATTGTCTCGGCATTGGTGGACAGTGTATCATATTCCAACACCTCACATGCTGTTACTCAAATGGAATAGTCTAAGAATTGGAAGTTGATAGATGTCACAAAGCATTACATAAAACAAAATCAACGTTGTTGAACCAATAAAATAGGTTCCTTGAAACACACATCTCGTTGACATTGCAAACAGCAACGCTCACTCACATGCATGAGATATCCAAAATGGACAAAACTAATTGGTTGACCCTGGGGCATTGGAAACTCAAATAATGCTACTTACACAACACTGAATTCTAAATTATGCACAATTCACATACATGGCTCTACCTAATTTTTAACATGAAAAAAGAATGAAAAAAGAGTAGTGGGGCCACTTAAACTCAGAATCATGTGTACCAATTTTGTGCAGCTGTTACTGCAGTATTGTGTAGGCAGCTTTTTCCATCAAGATTGGATAAGTTTAACCCATTGACAAGTGAAGTATAACTCCAGAAAAAAGTTCTTAACTCTCACAGAACCAATTCAAGGTTGCAGGGAACTGGCAAAATATTGTAGGAACTATTCTGAGAGATGTCAAAATTCTGCAAACTGCAAGCATTTAAACTTCATAGTAATAAGTGTCCTAGATTTACACTGTTTTCACTCTTATTCTCTTTCTCAGACTTTTGACATCTTCATCACATATATTCAATCAAAATATCAAAACCAGCAACATTACTTTCAATAATTGTCATGCTTATTCTAGCCAAAACAATTTCGTCCAATCTATTCAAGAAAGGGGCAATTGTCCAACTACCGTATCTGTCAGATTTGGAAAGACGTATCTCCATATTACGTTTAAAGCTTTGACACAAGAACATAAACTTACTCATTCACACACCAGACGTTTATTAGCATTAAACTGAAAATATTCCAATGCAGGATGCTCAACCAAACAGAACATCTACGAGCTCCCAACTACACAATATGCTAGCGCAAAATATCCCAAACATTACCAAACGAATTCGTTCCTGGAATTTCATGCGAATTGATGATACTGCGAACACATTATCAGTGATATCGATCAAACACCTTAGAAATGGATGATTAAACAACACCGAAACTCCATAACCAACCAATTGCATAAAAAGAAGTACTAACACATGCACGTAAACGATGATAAATTCACAATACATGTTCACATCCAAAAATTACAACAAATAACAGAGAAAAGGAAAAAGGCTGAAACCTGAGGAGTGGACAAGATCGGCGACCTCGACAGCAGGGGATTCCTAGGCCGACTACTGGCCACTGAATCGCAAGAAGCGGCTCGAACAGGTGGCCGAGAATCCGCCGCGCAACTGCCACGGAGGCCTGATTCGGCAGTGGATCGATCATCCCTTCTAATGCCTCCATCTTCTCTACCATTAGCGTTTCCCATGGCTTTTCTCGAGAAAGCTCTCGCAGATCCAAAACGGACGAGAACGACAACAGTAGAGTTTATATGCTGAAGAGAGTTGGAGTCGTTTTGATGAGAATGAGGGACAGGAAGAAGAAGGAGAAAAAGACGAGGGTGGTGGAAATAAACGACAGTAAGAAGTCTCAGACGGACAATGAAACACGCGCTGCACCGCGGGGAACCGTTCTTATCAAGTCTGCCATGTATGGAGCAGAGGAGAGACAGAAACCAGATGTGCTCAGCTCGCAAAAGTGGAAACTGGGATACAGATTTGGTGATTCTTTTGTTCAGCACCTGCTACTACCCGCGTTTGTATTCCACGCTCCATCTTCCCTAAACAGAAACTCCCTTTTTTTTTATTAATTTATTTTTTTAAAAAAGTTATATATAAATTTTCCATCTTAATTCTTAATTCTTTTGTTTTTAAAGAGTTTGGTCTCTATAATTTTGTTCTATTTTTATTTTTTTTTAATTTAAAATTGAGTTATTATAATTTATATTTTTTTTAATGAAGTCTAATATTATTAAATTTTTGTGAAATAACATTAAATTGACACATTAAATATATATTTGACACTATATAAACATACATAAAAATTTCAATAACTAAAAATTCATGTAATCGTTACGTTCAGTCTCCTCCTTCTCATTATTATATTTTTTCACTCCTAGTTTGAAACAACATATTTTACCCTTACTTATTCAAATACCCAAGGCTCCACAGTATCCTCCCTGCAATTTCCTTTGGTCTTAAGTAAAATTTTAAATACTAACCTCTAAATTTTAACTCTAAAGTGGATATTTGACAAAAACGATTTTGTTGCAACTAAAAGAGGAATCACTTATGTACGTAGAAGATAGGAAACTTAAAGATTCTTGTGCTACTGAGTAAAAGTCAACAGATGCTACATGCAAAGGAAAAATCCCCAAGATCAATATAGAGAGAGAAAACGAATGTGTTTGCAGGAGATGAATGGAAGGTTGTATTGGCCAAATGCAATGACTCTGTGCATAAAATGCTACCAAGTGTGGCATGCATGATCACAATCTTGCCCTTTGACAGTCTAAGAGTTAACTTAGATGACTTTTGGATTTATATGACCCTGTATTTTTTGTGGAAATTGTATGGGGGAGAGGGGTAAAGGGGAGGGGAACATCTCAATGCCAAACACGGTTTTTAGTGATTAGAATTATGATGTAGATGCCTGAGTGGAGTTAGATATAAACTTAGTATCAACTTAGTTAACAGAAGTTTAACGGTGCTTTGATGGCAATGACTTAACTAAAAAGAATTTGAAATTATAGAAATTCAATTCTAAGTTTTTAAATTATAAAGATTTATTTAGAAATTAAAAATATATGGACTAACTAACTAATTAATTTTTTTAAAATAATAAGCTTATACCTTCAAATAATCACTTATATAGTGAAATGGTATCAAATTTTGATATCATATACATAATTTTTATTTAATTTTTCTAGATTTAGTGTTATTTTTTAATGTACTTTTAAATGCCATTATTCATTGTACAATTTTTTTCATAAATAATGCATCAATTATCGATATACTTTTGTCACTATTTAAATTTTTTATTCAAAAAAGCATAACAAAGATAAATGACACTTTTAATAATATTTTTTAGGTATGCTTTTTTATAAATTAATTTAAAAAATTCTATCCCATGAATTTAAATAATAAAATAATATAAATAATTATGAGTATAATGCTTTTTATATCGATTTTTTAGAAGAATCAATGCTATTCATTATATTTTATATTCAAATATATTTGATTTTAATCATTAAATAATTTTTGTAATTGACCAAAATTGATATGTGCAGTTGAATTAGTGAATCAATGATCCAAAACAATTGTTTTTTTCCTACCAAATTAGTTTTATATTATTATTTCTTTAAAATTTAATAATAATTTTTCTATATTTATATTTTAAATATAAAAATTTATTTAGAAATTGATCAATCAATTAACTAATTAATTTTTTTAAATAATAAATTAATACAAAAATTGTACCTTCAAATAACCACTTATATAATGAAATGGTATCGAATTTTGATATGTTATCCATAATTTTATTTTATTTTTCAAAATTTAATGTTATTTTTTAAGTGTATTTTTAAATGACATTATTCATTGTACTATTTTTTTCCATAAATAATACATTAATTATAGATATACTTTTGTCAGTATTTAAATTTTTTATTTAAAAAAGCATAAAAAAAGATAAATGACACTTTTAATATTACTTTTTAGGTATGCTTTTTTTTTTCTTAATTTAATTTAAAAAATTCTAACCTATGAATTTAAACAATAAAATAATATAAATAATTATGAGTATGCATGATGCTTTTTATATTAATTTTTGGAAGAATCAATGCTATTCATTATAGTTTAAAATTTTAACATCGTAGAACCCACCCAATCGATTTAGTTGATAAATCGATAATCAAATAGATCTGATTTTAATAGTTGAATCATTTTTGTAATTGACCGAAATTGACCTGCACAGTTAAGCCAGTGAATAAGTGAGTTAAAACAATTGTACTTAGTTTTTTTTATAGAATTAATTTTATATTATTTCTTAAAAATTTAATAATAATTTAATATATATTTATATTTACATATTATTTATCAAAATAAAATATATTATATTTATTAATATTTTTTAAAAATATATTAAATTTAAATATAAATAATTAATTTAATTATTGAGTCATAATTAAATCAATGGTTCAATGATTTAATTTCTCTCTAGGAAATAAAATAAAATTGCTGTGTAAGGCCGGGGCCTATAGTTGGCGCGTGGAGGTGGGGGGTTATTGAGCTGAGGATGACCTTACGTGGCCAAAAGAACCCACGTGTGGGACTAAAGAGAAGCTGCAATGAGGTTTATGTGCATGGTGGCACGAATGTCACGTGACGTCCAAGGGAATATGGATAAGATTTTCAACTTTCGAGTGCTTATAATTAAATAATTAATTAATTGACAAATCATACGCAAAGCTTGACTGTCTCACCCAATTGGGAAATACACACTCACTAGTCATCATATTCAATATACTTATAGAAAACTCATTCTATTTCTATTGATTCGCACATATTTTAATTTATTTTTTAATGTATTAAAAATTCATCTATACAACATAAGACAAAATTCTTTGTGACTTAACTTAAAACAATTAAAGTAAGTTTCATTCTTTATTTTTATATATAAATTTTTATTATTTTAAAATACATTGATTTTGTGAAGTTAAAATTTTATTTATATTTATTTTTAAATTTAATTAACATAGATTACTATTTAATTTTTGAGTTAAATGTTTTATAATTTTGATATTATTTTGTTCATTTAATAATTATGATAAGTTCTCTTTTAAAATTAAAAAATATTATCAGTTATTTTTTAAAAACACGAAAAATATTATTTAAATGTTTTCTGCTTTTATCTTATTTTAAAAATTACTTTCAAAAATTATTTTCTCTTAAAATTTAGTAGAAATATTTTTAGTTATATGTTTATTTTAAATAAAAAAATAGAAAAATTAAACAGACTCTAATAAAATTAAGATTTAAATTTGAAACACTATGCACGCATGATTGAGATTTATAAACCTTAAACCTTATTTATTTTTGTCATTGTGCAGTTCATACTAGAGCAAGTCTTGAAGGCTATTGGCATTCACACAGTTCTTTTCCCTTCTCTCATTCCCTTTTTCTTCTCTTCTCTTCTCTTAATATTACAAAAAAAATTCAATTACCGAACTTTACCTACATTTAAGCCACTAGTTTATAAACTTTTTATTCAGTCTATTTTGTATTACTATTTTTTATCATGAGTAAGAATATTATCAACATGTATCACATATGGATAATCTCTTATGGTTCAAAAGATATATTTAGTGCTGAGGTTGTTATCTTAGCAAGATCATAACTATTAGAATATGTAGTTAGAGTTATGGCTACAAATGCCTTTTTGGCAGAGTATGATTATTACAATTAGTTCCGGACCTGAAATTTTAATAAAGCTACACGATTCAAAGTTGCTTATCTCATTTTTAATACACGTATATGTACTTTTTTAAGTACATGATTTGATTTTGAAAATATTTTTAATTAAAATCTAAATTTGAAAGAAAAATATTTTTCATCAGCTAAACAGGCTTGTAAAGTCAAAGTCTTCGTAGCTCAAAAATTTGCATGAGCATTGTAATAACCGTAAAATTTAACGAAAATTTCAATTAAAAGAAATTTAGAATAAAAGAGAGAATTTTGACAATAGAGATAAGAACCGTAGAAAATATGAATATTTATTACATGGATTAAAGAATTACAAAAAAAATATGAGAATTTATGTTTTTGGCGCACTATAAGCAAATATATTTTTATTTATGTAGAAATGATTATGATTTGTTAAAAGTAAGTGGACTTTTAAGTAAAAGAAGTATTGTGTTGTTTAAAATAATTATACCGGCCTCTATTGAATTTTTATGGTATTTTTAGAAATATTCTTTCTTTTAATATGAATTAAGATATTTGTTTTAAAATTTGTTTTATTACGATTTTTATTAAGAAAAATTATGATTTAAGAGTTTAATTAAAGGTAATTGAGAATGTAAATTTTTAGAAATTTTTGGGATATTTTTAGATGTAAAACGAAATTTATATGAATTTTTATAAAAGAAAATCTTATTATTATTAATTATTTAATAATTATTATTATATAAAAAATAAAAAAAAAATAAAAAAAAATAAAGAGGAAAGCTGCATAAACGAAACCGAGGCAGAGAAAACAGATTCAAGGAAAAAAAAACGGAGAGGAATAGTGCATGCATAGTGAGTGAATAGTAATCTCAAATTTTATCTTTCAATTTAAAGTGTTTAAGGGCTTCCGATATCAAAATTGAAAGTGTTATTGGATTCAGGACGAAGAATATTTCAGTTTTGACCGATCAGTTTTTCAAATCAACCGTTGAATCGCCGTAGATCTGAAGTAGAAAATCTCGGTAAAAGGTAAGTTCTGAAAAACCTTACTTAGGGACTTCTAATTAGAAATCTGACTCCGTAGATGGATTCAGAAACTAGATAAATATTAGGATATGAAATTGTTTTGTTGATTCGGTAAAATTTTTGTGACAGTGAATAGTATTTTTCGGCGATGAATAGTATTTTCCGCGCGTGAATAGTGTTTCCCGGTGGTGAACAGTAACCAAGCTCATTTAAGGTTTTTGGATCTTCCGGACTCGATTTTGGGGTCTATTTTACCGAATTCAGACCAGGAACTAGGATTTTAGGGCTGTCCAATCTGGAGCCCTTACTTGTGAGTGGGTTTTTCATACTATAGCGCATGTTTTATGAATTCGATTTATAACTCTCTCTCTCGTATGATTTTAACTAGTTGGAATGTATGCTAAATTGTTTTACTGCTTTGAAAACCAATATGTTCCAACCATGTTAGAAATTATAAATTTAAATCCTAGTTGAACTCTAGGTATGCAGGGCAAGCATCTAGGCTGATAATTCTCCATTTGAGCTAGATTTATAGAAATACGAACTTAGTCATAGAAATGAACTAAGTTAGCCATGAAATGATTTGATGCATGATGAGCATCTATGTGACGTCCACGGACGATCTATGTTTAAAAGGAAAAATTTATGATTATAAAGGTCTCCATGGGAATTCATGGATGTGATATATTTTAGAACGGAATTTTATGCATGAAAAGAGTTAGATGGAGAATTATAGCTTTATTGTAAAGTTATTGAAATATTTTACTTTAAACTCTTTGAATAGCATATTTCAAATGTTTTCTATTGGAGGGACCATTTTAGATCACTGTTAGCTAGCCGCAGGGAGTGCTAGCCCTGGTGCACCATGGTCATGCGAAGGCTTCGGCCTAGGATACTGTGACGGGCATATGACTGCCTAAGACACATGGATTTAGGGTGGACTTTTGTCTACGCCTACAGTGATTACCATACCCTTGCTGTGTGCTTGGGGGATTTAGGGTGGACTTATGTCTACGCCTACAGTGATTACCATACCCTTGCTGTGTGCTTGGGGGATTTAGGGTGGACTTATGTCTATGCCTACAGTGATTACCCTACCCTTGCTGTGTGCTTGGGGGAGATGATAGATCTGTTAGAAAAGACCTCCAATAAACTAGTGCATTTTTCTTAAAGATTAAATATTTCTAAACAATCTCATTCATCATTGTATTGCATAAATAACTTCATTTATTATTTACCATGCATAATTGATTTGCTCTACTGTTACTGATTTAATCATGTTTTATCTTTTGAACATACATTTGAACTGTTTAGTTTTTCTTTCAATAAATTATGGTTAAATGCTTAATGTTTCTATTATTATCTTTACACTTTGATTTCAATTATTAAATTCATTGCGAAACATTCGTGCTTGGTTTGCCCTGTTTCTGTTATAGTGTGATTTATTCATTCACTGAGATGTGGTGATCTCACCCCTCTTCTATTTCCTCCCCACAGAGAGTCAGAGAAACTTTGATCCAGCTACAGCTCCGTAGGAGGCTGAATATAGCATTGGTGAGCCCCAGTTTGGGTAAAACTCCGTTGTACTGGATGTATAGTTTAGTTTATGTCTAGTGTATCTCCATGAACTTACAGGCAGGATCCTCGCTTCTTGCGTATTTTGATGTGTTGTTTGAAAAACGGTTTTATATTTTACAACGATGTTGGTATTATGAGGTTTTGGGCCAAGTTGAATCACATGAATATTATGAGGCCATGGGCCAAGTTGAATCACAGATATTGGATTCATGAGAGAGAGAGAGAGATATATATATATATATATATATATATATATATATATATATATATAGATAGATACATTATTTTTCTGATATTGGATGTGGCATATGTGGCCAGTTATATTTATTATGTACTCTGGATTGTGTGCTGGATGTTTGTGCATGCTATGTGTTAGGCTTGCGGCTAGGGGGAAACTCTTATGCCGTGCCGGTCATGTGTTCCATCATTTGGGGCTGTGACAAGCATGTATCGCATATATGATATCTCTTATGTTTCAAAGTTCTATTTAGGATTTACTAAGCTTATTTTCTAGAGTCATAAATTGCTATTTGTTGTAAAGTTAGTAGAATATGTAATCAGAGGCAGGCATGGGCAAAATATTCATATGAGACGGGTACCTGCAAATTTTACCCATTTGATGATATGAAGACCCACAAATGGATATTGGCATGGGCAAAATATTCATATGAGACGGGTACCTGCAAAATTTACCTATTTGATGTTGTATATGAAGACCCACAAATGGATATTGGTATGGGTATGTGAATTATTTAAAGTATTTTTAAAGGTTTGATTCTGAGTCTAGATACTATAGTATTTGACTCACCCCAGGCCCATCACACACACACACACAGATTTATATATATATATATATATATATATATATATATATATATATATATATATATATATATATATATATAT
The DNA here is from genome assembly GCA_037074535.1 of Gleditsia sinensis. NCBI lineage: Eukaryota > Viridiplantae > Streptophyta > Magnoliopsida > Fabales > Fabaceae > Gleditsia > Gleditsia sinensis. Next base: position 21,578,738 of record CM073470.1, read on the forward strand.
ATATATATATATATATATATATATGATGGTGATTATTGAGTGACTATTGGCAAAGTCTTATATCGGTTAGAATATAACTATGTGGGAGGGTTGGGATGGTTTATAAGTCCTTAAGTACCCTCACTCCAATAGTTTAACTTTTGGAGATAAGTTTCACTTGAGGCATTTCCCTCACATTATTTGGTATCAGAACCTTAGTTTATCTAGTAAGTGTGGGTTGGTCAGATCATCGGCTGAGACAAGTCATTAAATTGTGCAATGGTGAGGGTGAATATCGTGTGACTATAGGTAAAATTCTACATCGGTTGGAGTACTACTAGGTGGGGGGGGGGGTTTATAAGCCTTTAAGCACCTTCATCCCAACAGCTTAGCTTTTGAGGATGAATTCTACCTAAGACATTTCTTTCGTATCATTTAATTTTTTATCAGAGCCCTAGTCGGCGTGGGTTGACTAGATTGCTGGCTGAGGCAAGTTGTCAAACTACATCCTGGGATATATTGTGGTGTAGTCTGCGTACACCTTGCACGAGGACATGCAAGCCTAAAGAGTGGGCGAATAATATGAATTATGCAATAGTAAAGTGACTATTGACAAAATCCTACATCACTTAGAGTACTACAAAATGGGCATCAATATATATATATATTTATTGATATAATGATAATATTTCCTTTTCATCAACATACCCTAACTTAACTAAATAAATTTCTAACCCTATCCCCCACTCCCAATTTAACCATTCTCTGGCTTTGCCCTCATCTTCAATTATTCATCTTTGACTTCACGTGCTCACCTTTGAATTCAACAAGCAGGTAAATGAAAATTTTCATATTGTAATATTATGAGTTATTATTGTTTTTAAGAAATATATTTGAGAACAATTTATATTGTATTAAATATCTATTTAAGGATATTTTTGTTGTTGAAAATGGTGTAATTTAAAATTTCGTGAACTTGTTCTTTTGAATTTTATTGATATATTTTAAGGATATTCATTTTTATTTTTATTTGGCATGAAAGATTTCATGTAAATGAGTTAAGAAAAAATTATTATTTTGAAATATTTTCAAGTAAATGGGTCTAGGTTCAAGGATTTGGGAATTCAATAAAAAAGGGGATAGGTCTTGAATTTGATAACTATTTTGGTATGGGTTTGTGGGCATGGGGATACAATTTTTTTAAGGGTCTAGATATAAATATTATAGTATCCTATTCATGACCATTCTAGTCAGGCTATAATTTTTTTTTTCTTAAGTATGCTTAGTTTCAACTTGAATAAAACCAAATGATCCTTTTTTATGAGGTTTATTCATGGTGATCAGTATTTTCACACTCTTGAGTATAGGACTAATCTTACTTAGTGTAGGCTGTCCCTCCTCACAAGTATTGTTTCGTAGGCTCAAATTTTTAACACTGCAAAAGCCTTTCATCTATTAAGTTTAAATTTATTTAACACTTGAATCACAAACTTGCGATTTTTCCATGTAGTCTACTTTGGACCAATATTTTCAATCATGAGTCAGAAGTTTGTGTATATCACATTTGGATAATCTCTTATGCATGGTTCAAAAGTTATATTTATGCTAAGCTTGTTACTTAGATAAATAGTCCATATTCCTATTTGATGGAAAACTGTCAGAATATGTAGTGAGAGTACTTGTGGCTGCAAATGCTTTTTTTTTTTTTTAATGCTTAGTAGTATTAGTTCCAAATTGAACGAAGAGGCAAGTCGGGTGATAAGAGCTTAATTCGCAAATTAGTGAACGAAGAGGCGAAGTGCCCAACCAAACCGGATGATGATATATTACTTACCAAATTAGTGAATGAAGAGGCAAAGCATAGGAGGGAGAATAGCCAACGGTCAAATCCAAAGACCAAAATGTTCAACCTTATCTTGAAATCACCAAGAGTCTGTCAGGTATTACTCCTCTAAGCTGGTATCTATCGATCCCATCTATCGTGGCAGAAAAAATAATCCATCTCAAGGGATGGAGGAAGCTGCTTATGAGCGAAGAGAGAAAGCAATTAATGTGGTCAGAAAAGTACCATGAAGTTCAAGGTAAAGGTATCAAATAGGCTGCTAAAGAACTACTTGTTAGCCCCAAAGTTTTGAAATTAAGTTTGATAATGTTTATGGTAATATTTTCTAAATGATTTGAATTTTAAATATGATATTTTATATTGAATTAAATTATGATTATAAATTTTGGAGACATTATATTGGAGAGGGCTATAACTCATTGCGCTCAAAGACCTTAGGAGATTAGTTTTCCACCATTTGGATGGGAGAAAACCCTTGGTAAATTGTATCATAAAAATTATGATTATAAAGATTATAGCAATATCCTTATGCTTTTGTAGTATATTATTTTTGAATAATTGCTATATTAAAAGGATTAAATAAATTAAACATCTTAAATAAATTAAATAGGAAGATAATCTGGGTTATATTTGAAATATCTCGTTTATTTGATATCTTTTTTTAATGTACTGGATTGAAGAAAAAACTTAATTTTATGAATGATGCAAGCCAAGAAAGTCAAAGGCAAAGCTCTAAATACTTCCCCGACGGCTAAACACCAACGTCTGGCAGCAATTCAATGCTGTTTAATGTTTTGGAACATTGGACAACAATCAAGGTTAAAGATTGAAGTTCTAGTGAAAGTGAGTCAATTACATCATAAATGAACCAATTACAACTGAATGTTTTTCAGCATTCAAAACAGAATCAAACCAGTTTCACTCTACATTTGAAAGAGCATATATTATGAAACGTTCAAGAGTCTAAAAAGACTATATAAAGGGGAGAATTTGAAGATTCAAGTGGACACAACGTGCAGGAGAAAGCTCAATTGTTTTATGAGAATATTGTTACTCCTTCTGAACTTTATCTAGTATATCTGCTCTATTTTGGAGAGCATTTGAAAGCTTTGTTGTACAATCTAAGTTGTTTAGGTGTTAATATCTTTGAATCACCTTTGTATAACTTATTTCCCAACTTTCCTATGGATAGAAGTGTAGGAAAGAGAGCTTTTTTTGTGAATGTGGTAAAACTAGTTTGTATAGCATATTTGGTGAGCATAGAAGAACTATTCATTTATTGTAATAGAGCGAAAACAAGTTTTGATAGTAAAGAAAATCCTTTTGAGTCAAGAGGACTAGATGTAAGCTCATTTTTCACTGATCTAGGATAAATCTCTATGTTCTACTTTTCTTCCTATTCTCTTTATTTTTTGGTTATTATACTTTTGTATATTTTCAGCTGTGCATCAAAATGAGTTAATGACAAACAAAGTGAATCGACTCAGTACTTTCTGTTTCAAAAACCAGAGTTTGTTTTTCCTGTCTGTGACATCTCTCATATTTCCTTTCTACAACATCCTTAAGTGTTTCATATGGTTGAAATCATATTTTGGTATTTCTATCTTATTTATTCTTTTTCTTTTGGAAAAAGAGTTTATTTGTTTAAAACCCAATTCACCCCATTCTTGTGTTTCACTTTCATTTGGTATTATAGCTACAGTCTTATTGTTTTTGTAATTAACAGTAAGAGTAAAGATCACTGATGAATTGAAAAGGACACAACGAACACCCTTTGAAGAATCCTATTTTGTAGTAGGGCACTCCACCAACAGGCCTTCTTCAATTCGAGCCACTATAGCCATTGAAAAGCAGCAATATTGATAATTTTCATTCAATCAACCGATTATTTAGCATGAGATGTCATCATGGATGGTTCTAAATATCCTAAAAAAATTGTTGATGATATTAAAATGATTCAAACTATTGCATGTGCTATTAAGATTTTATTTTGTGCTGTTAGTGGACAAAATTATGATAAAATTTCAAGTTGTGACACCGCCAAGCAAATATGAGAAAAGTTGAAAGTCACCCATGAAGGAACTAGCAAGGTGAAGAAGACTAAAATCAACATGTTGGTGCATGAGTACGAATTATTCATGATGAAGGAAGAAGAAAGTATAGACGACATGTTTGATCAGTTCAAATTGTGGGAGATTTGAAGGCCTTTGGTCGACCATTTTGATAGTAACCAGTTTAGGAAGATTTTGAAAAGCGCCTTCCCAAAGTTTGGCAATAGAAGACGGACACAATAAAAAGTGGAGATTTGAACACCATATTCTACGATGAACTAAGAGGCATCCTTATTGCATATAGAAAACCTACCTTAGTAGGTATATGCAAGAAGACAACAAGAAGAAAATATACCCTCAGTTTCTTCTCAAACAATTCCAATGATGCTGTTGAAGTTACTGAGAGAGATTCAATTTCATGACTAGAAAGGTGATGAGTTTCTATCAAAAACAACAAGAAGCAGAAGATCTCCATCAAAGAATTATAATAAAGATAAAAATTCAATTGTATGTTATGATTGTAATACACTGGGACATGTTAAGAGGGAGTGCCCATTCCTCCAAAAGAAAGAATTCAAGAAGCCCAACAAGAAAAAAGTTATGGTTGCCACATGGAGTGATGAAGATGATTCAAATGGTGAAGAAGAAGAGCATGAAATGAAATGGCCATCCTTTGTTGCATGGCCAAAGAAGATGCAAAGGAGGAATCCAAAGAAGTATATCTTTCTCCTGATCTTAAAATACTCGCCAATGATGATTCACTTCTTACATACGAAGAGTTAGAAGAAACTGTAGAAAGATTTACATTATGATCATGATAATAAGCTTAATAAATATTTTTCTCTCAAGAAAAAAAAATTTGATTTTGAGCATATTAAAGAAATGAATAATGCTTTGAAAGAAGAAAATCTCTTTCAAAAATGAACTTGAAAAACTAAACAGTACTGTTGTACATGATTTAAAAACAGAAAATGAATTTTTAAATTGAAAAACAGTACTTAATAAAAGATTTACAAAATTTTGTTCAAGGGAAAAAAATGTAAATGTTTTATTAGGAAAATAAAGGTGTGTTAACAATAAAGCTGGCCTTGGCTATGAAAAATGGAAAATGGAAAATGAAAGTGTTTTAAGAATTTTCTTGCTAAAAAAATCGAAAACTACAAGTCCTTTTGTTAAACGTCATCATTGTGACAAAAATGGACATATATCCTACTCTTGTGCTATAAAAAAAATTGCATGATATTTCTAAATTCATTTGGAAGCCTGTGAGCTCATATACCCTAAAGGGTAGTGACACTAATATCAAAGGACTCAAAAAAATTTGGATACCAAAGAAAAGATAAATTTCCTTTTGTAGGTGTACATGAGATCAAAGTTCAAGAAAATTCTAAATCTTGGAAAATGGATGCCCAAGTCATAGAGAAAAAGAAATTTTCAAGTCCATCCAATAATAAAAGATATGTCATTCATGGCAATATCACGACCGCACCAACTTTAGAACCATGGGTATTCTGCAATAAATTAAAACGGCAATAAATAGTTGGATCTTCTTATAACCAGAAGTTTCATTTAAAATGTTGGTATTCTTTTTGGCATTATCGATATGACTTAATTCCATTACGTTTGTATTTTCTTTAGTCATTACTCTTAAACCTTCCTTATTCTTTTTGAAGATGCAATTTGATCAAATTCAGATCGATTCTTTACTTCAAAAACATAGTCGAATCAATTGCTAGTATGAATTATCCCACTTTAACACTGACAATATGTGTGGTAAGCATGATGCCACTTCGTCTCTGGTGTTGAAGATTTTGGTTGAGGTTGCTTCATAGCAAAGGATCAAGTGTCATTACTTTGTTGTGGAAAAAAAGGTCACTGAACAGTTAAAGTTTAGTGAATCAAACTCTGTCGTCCAAATGAAGTTGACACTGGCTTTGGAACAGCTAAAATGATATGCATCTTTATTCCTTTCATACACTTTACTTATCTTAGTTACCATGCTCAAGCTGGTTCATTTAAAATAAACCGAATCCAAATTCGAGCCTGAACTTTACTAGAAATTGTGATCATTGTCGTAAATGAGCCCAACTTGAACCATTTATTACCAGTTCCATAAATTTAATATATACTTGTGTGCATATATAAATTAAACTGATTAAAAAATTTAATTTTATACTATGTATGTGTATGCATTTATAAAACAAAATTCATAAAAGTTTAAATTGTAATATTTTAATGATGTATAGATTATTATATTTATATTTCATTTTCAATAAAATCATATATATTTTATTAATAACAGAGCTTTTCATGAACTCAACGAGTAGATTATTTAATTTTCAGATTCAGCTTGTTAAATTAAATAGATTGAGTATCTAATTAAATTCGTTTATTTTATATAGGATTTAAACTCAATTCGAACTTTTAATAAATTGAATTCAAGTAGTTCATGAATGGTTGGATTTATTTATATCCCTAGAGATAAGGGATTAGTTTTCAATTTTCAGCGACATTGAAAGCTTGACGTGAAGTGAATAGGGCTTGTCTGTAAATTTTTCTAGGAAAAAACAAGGGATGAAAAAGCAAGGGCGATATCTACATTTTGGATTGATTCATTACAAAGTTTCTGAATTTTCATTTTATAATTGAGCTATTATGGAATTAGTCCCAACATTGTTTTATATTTTATACATGTAATAAATCTAAAATTGATATTTGGCATCTGTTGTCATGATTCTTTGAATGGAGAACCTAAAAGTTTTCACAAGCAAAACAACTACAGTATATATAATATATCTATGTTCTCATCCGTAACTTCAATGATTTGAACTCACTCACTGTCTTTCTGTTAGTATTTCTTAAGCTTGTTGCTTTAAAAAAGTCATAAATATTGCTATTCCACGTAAAGCTGCTAGAATATGGAGTCAACAGTCATGGCTACAAAATCCTTTTTTTTTTTTGATACAAGTATTCCGCACTTAATGAGTATCAAACTAATAACACTTGAGATACCCATGTTGTTACTTTCTACAAATATTTTTTTTATAAACTTCTGATATCAAAAAGTTTTTTTAATGCTAAACTTGTTATATATCTTAGTACGGTCATAAATAATCCACATTCCTATTCGATGCAAAGCTGTTAGAACATGTAAAAGTTATGGCTGCAAATGCTTTTATGCTTATTACTATTAATTCCAAACTTGGAATACTAATAAAGTTAAGCCGTCCTATGTTGCTTATCTCAGTTTTATTCCACGTATGCTATCCACAACCTTTTAGTGCTATAAATTCACAGACCAGCCTTTGAAATGGTCGTCACACACTCATAGCTACCTCGCAAACATTTGAATAATGGCTTCTCCTTCCTCAACCAAATCGGATGACAGGATCTTGATTCCCAAATTAGTGAACGAAGAGGCAAAGTCCCCAACCAAGCTGGATGGTGAAAGCATAATTTCAGAATTGGTAGAAGAAGCGGGAAAGCTAAAGAGAAATACGGAGGATAAGAAACTGTCTAATCCCAAAGCCAAGATACAGAAGGTTCAACCTTATCTTGGAGAACGCGAAGAGTTTGCCAAGTATTACTCCCCCAAGCTGTTATCTGTCGGTCCCATCCATCATGAGCGAGGAAAGAATTACAAGTTAATGTGGACAGCAATGTACCTTGAAGTTGAAGGTAAGGGTACCAGAGAAGCTGCCGAAGAACTACTTGGAAAGATTAAAGTGAAGATGGATAAACTAAAGGGGTTTTACTCGGATGATGTGATTGAAGGCGTGAAAGATAATGAGCTTGCTCAGATATTCCTTTTAGATGGGTGTGCTGTACTTCATTTCATGGACAAAGCAAGCATTGAGCATCCAGAACAACTGATGATTAAGGTTGACCAACTGGTTGTAGTGTTCTATGATCTGCTCTTGCTGGAGAACCAACTTCCCTACCAATTGTTGAAGTTGTTATGCAATAATGATGAAGCCAAGTTGGAGGGTTACATAAACAACTTTTTCAGAATGCACCACATGATGCAACCAGATCGTGTAAAACTCGCAATAAGCAAGAAAGCAATGGAAGGAGGCGGCAAAGAGGCGATCATAACAGTGGATCATCCAACTCATTTGCTTGATCTTCTGCGCACAGCCATACTGCGAGGACGAACTGAAGAAGTGCAACAAGAAGCCATCAAATTAAATGTCTGGCCATTATATAGGAACATACGTGAGCTTAAATCAGCGTGGATTAAGGTAATAAAAACGGAGCATGGATCACGCCTCACAGACATCATGTTCTCTCGGCACCAGTTCTACCTAGGAGGAAAACTCCAACTTTCAAGTCTCATTGTGGACGACTCCACTGCAACTACTTTTTTGAACTTGATAGCGTATGAGATGTGTCCAGATTTTGAGAACCATTACGAGATCAACTCCTACGCAGCCTTCATGGGTACCCTTATTGACCATCCAGATGATGTCAAAGAGCTCAGGGAAGCTGGGGTTCTCCTCAATGTACTCGGTAGCGATGAAGAAGTGGCCAAGATCTTTAACACCATCGCCACTGACTTGGTGCCTAACCTTAAAATATATTACTCTGTTAAACAACAAATTGAGTACTATTACATGAACAAATTCTTTATTCGGATAGCTCAAGGCTATACTAAGCATTTCCACTCCCCCTGGTCCACTGTTGGCTTTCTTACTGCGTCCATAGCACTTGCTCTCACTTGTGTTCAGACTTGGTTCGCCGTTTTCCCCTTAAATAGAACTACATAAGGGCAATAAAGCTCGACCTATACTCCAACTATAAGTCTTTTTACTTTTGGTGTGTGGTTGTATTTAATTATATAGCTTTGGGGTGATTGTATGATATCCTTCTTACTCAAAACCTGCAATGTTTCATTTTCACGCTTACCTCAATAATGAAGAATTTTTCACTCATTATGTTCATTTAAATCCAAGCAATTTTCAATTACATATATATATAGTATTTCACAAGTGTCCATTTGCAGATTTAAACTCTTAATGTTGGAGAGGCCCCTCTACCACTACACTCAAAACTTGTCATTTTACCCACAAACTTATAAGTTAAGTAAGCATCATTCTCATGACATGTTGATAAAGAAAAATATTTGTGACGAAGCATGTGCTGTGTCCGTTTGAAGCTTTATCACATGAATCTGTACGATAGTGGACTCTGCCAACTTCTTGTGTTTTACATATTAAGTGGATTCCCTCGAACTAACTTACAAGGGTTATATGTAGCATTTTCCAAACAAAATTCAGGAGGGAAGAAAATTATTTTCCAAACCTGATAGTTCTTTATATTTTACTATCAGGTTTTCCTATTAAAATCAGACATCTGGATTTTATTTTTACACATAAGAAAAAAGAAAATAATTTGGTTTACCGTCAGTGGACAATTTTTTGTCCATTAACGGTGTTCAGATCGTGACACATGTCAAAGTTAATTTTAAAATATATTATTTTTACCATGAGTCATGATCTAAATTGACCATTAGTAGTGAACTAAATACCAACTCTAAGTTCTCAAAGCTTTGTTTCTCTGTGAAGCTCGACTTTGGGTTGCAGTTCATCTAAAGAAAACCCATCAAAGAAAAATAAGAAAAACGAAAAGACGAAGATCAACTTACAATAGATGCTAAATTTTTGTTCCAGAAAACATATACAAGAAAATTGCCACAGCCTAGAATCTTGAAAGTTGAAATGACGCTCATCAAGTTTTCATATATTAAGCTCTTTCCAAGGTCCTCAAGTTTTTATCTTGAAAAAAATTTAAAAATAATCCTGATGTCTGATTTTAATTTTTTTAAAAAAACTTGATAGCGAATATATAAGAAACTGTTTATAAGTTTTGTCTGTATTAAAAAATTAAAAATATTTATAAAATTATAAAAATCATAGTCAACATAAGTATGTTAATATAAGAATTTAATTTATTTTATACTATTTTTGTCATCAAAGCCGTTAAAATTGCATGTGACGTTACTAATATGATGTTGCACATGATATTAGTTATTCAGTATGTGACAATTTAAATTATGATGAAAAGGTTGTAACTTTGTAGAAAAGAATAATATTAAGGAATAATTAGAAGAAGAAAACAATAGGAAGGAAAAAAAGTGTATCCATAAAAACAAGAATTTCAAAAAAATAATAATAATTAAGAATGTAAATAAAAATTAAAAGTGATTATAAGCAGTTATATTAAAAAATTAAAACTATTTTTACTGCCATATTTTATCACTTGTATAAAATAAATTTGATTTACAGTTGTAGTTAATTACAATGGAACGTGAATCGGCATTCATCAGGAATGCCAAGAGCCCCACTTCGTGTAACATTTAGGACTGTGAATAGGCATTTAAGTATTAGTGCATCATATATAGCATTTTCCAAACCAAAATTCAGGTCGGAAAAAAAATTATTTACCTAACTAGTAGAGGCGACGACAAAGACCGCAATGGAATCGTGAAACCCCAATCTTCAAAAGAAAAATAAAAATCTGCAGACCACAATAGGCGCTATTTTTTTGTGTGCAGAAAATATATTCAAGAAAATCGCCATGGTATATAGTTAAAAATAATCCATATGTCTGATTTTAACAAGAGAACGTGATAGCAAATGTATAAGAACCTGTATATAGTTTTTTTCTGTATTAAAAAAATTAGAAATGATTAGAAAAAGATAACAATCATAGTCAAAATAAGAATGTTAATATAAGAATTTAATTTATTTTATACTATTTTTATTGTCAACGCCATTAAAAATGCAGTGAAATTACTATGATGCCACACATTAGTTAGTCAATAGTGAAAATTCAAATTATGATGAAAAGGTTGTAGCTTCGTAGAAAAGACTAATATTAAGGAAGAGTTAGAAGAACAAAGCCAAAGGAAGATCCATGAAAAGTAGAATTTCAAAATAATAAAAAATTAAAAAATGCAAATAAAAGTTATAAGTGATTATAAGCAGTTATATTAAAAAATTGGAATGATTTTTAATAAGATATCTTATCACTTATATAAAATAAATTTGGTTAAAGGTGTATTAAAAAATGAATGTGAATAGGGGCTATGCATTTGGATTATCTCATATAACATGATCGATATGTGAGAAGAGAAATAGACATAAAAAAATTAATTATTAAAGGACAGAATAATTCTTATATCTATATCTCTCTTCAAGTAATCGTCATATCATATTGAGAGAATCTTGATCTAGTTTTTACTATCTAATTTTTTTGGTAACAAAAAATTTAAATTGAGGAGAGAACACCTCAGTCCAAGATCAAGGCAAACTTCAGACACAGCGAATACATACAAGAGACTTACAGATAACCCACCATCAAAAGACAAGGAGTGGAGTCTAAACTCTAACTTAAAATTTTATAGTTACAAATCCACCCACTAATCACTTAATCCAACCTTTGGTGCCTTCTACTATCTAGTTTTGTTTCTCTTCATAAGTATGAGTAGTTATTTGTTATAATACATTTTAAATCCACGAATGCTTTTGATTTATTCAAGCCAACTGTGCCCATGTTTTCTAGTCAATGAACAAGGGCAAGAAGAGCTTCTCGACGTCGCTGCAGAAAATCTGGCATCCTGAAAAGTTGAACTTTTCACCTTTGGATTTCTATCTTTGTCTAAAAAAATTTATTTGTCAAATAAATAACACGCATCTCTAAATAAAAGAAACGTTCAACCTATTGGGAGATCGAGCTTTTCATAGCAAAACCTTATTCTAACTTCTAACCACCACTAATCATAAAATGGTCAAGAAAATTTTGTATCAAATTGTGACAGAACTTTATGATCCGAACTTATTTTATTCCACAAAGCCCTTAAGGCTTGGACACTAGGGTTAGAAGAGCTATAAGAAAGAAAGATAAGTATTGGTGCATCAAGATTAAGGAGAAAGATAAAGAAAAATGTAAATTACATTTACATTTTTTCTAATTTCAATTTATACTAAAACCTCCCTGCCATTTACAAAATTGTTAATTCAATTTATCTTTTGTGTATGTTTCCTCCTAAAAAGTCATAAAAGTCTAATTTACTATAATATAAATTCTTAAAAAAAATCATATTAATGCTTATAAAAACTTAAAATAAAGAAGGTTAATGCAGTTTTAAAAAAAAAACTTAAAGGAGTCTGAACGAAAGATTTATAAACTTCAGGAGAGGTTCATGTCTCAATTTGAAACTAGAAAAGATGTGAATGTAATTTTAAAACTTTAGAAAAAAAATGTTATTTATTGTAAAGAAAAAACACAGAACAATTACCCATGTTTTCTCAATTTGCAAATACAGAAAAACCAGGATAAAAATTGCAAACGCCTAGAAACCCAGTATTCACTATGGCAAACTTCCTTTTGCAATATCTATTTTCAAGAAAATATCTCTACAGAGCACAACAATTCTCTGCAACTAAACTTGCCCTAAACATTAATGACATATATTAGTTAAGTTCATTACAATTTACAATCCTGCAGCTTAAAAATGCTAACAAGACCTACCTCTTTTCAGTTCTTTCGGGAGTCACCCTTCAAAAACTAGATTACCTAATTAATCCCCCAGCAAAGGAAAGATGAAGCTTATGAACATTGAACCTTTGCTGTAATATGCACACTTTAGTCACAGTGAGGGTAATCCTGAGCATGTCCCCATGAGACTAAGAACATAGGGAACAAGAAAACTTCATTCAATGCTGGTCACATGTCAGAAAGAGCCATAACTTGTTCGTTGTAGCTGATACTTTGGTTGAGGTGATGATTCAGACTCTAGCCTTTTGTTGCACAATGGGAAAGAATCCATAATAAAAATAGGATAATTACCACGACTCCAATTTGGGATACATGATTGGCACGTCATAAGGAATTGCCCCTTAAACTGTAAGCCACAAAATAGACATACATAAACTAGCGCACAATATCATCTTACACTATATTAGAAATGAACATTACATTTATATACATAATCACCTTCTCACAAATTCATGTCATACAGTCCTTGTATATAGATAGCCTTAACCAACATGCATAGAGTACATAATAGAAGTAGAATTTTACTCGTGATCACTGAAGCATAGTCTAGATTACAAAAATAGGTAAGATTACAAAAAATATATATTAAGGAGCCTTAGGAACAATTGGACTAACCACTGAAACTGCTACCCTATTTAGGTCCAGATGAATGCGGGTTGGACTTTTTAGTGTTATCTAAAAAACATAGAAATAAAGGGATGAATTTACACAACTCAGTGAAAAAATATAGTCTACTATAACTGAAATAGAAAAGACCATATGCATGAGTTTTTCATAAATATAAAATATGCAAAGAATATAACATTATTTAAATCAATGTATATAACAACAAACTTAAATTTTAAAGTGGCTAAATTTGGTTAAGAGAAGTTTTGAAATCTTGAGATTTAATATAATAAATAATAATTTCAAAGTCAAATAAGAAAATAGAAAAATAAATCTTTATAGAAAAAAAATGTTTAGAGGAAGACTCAAAGCAGAACCATTAATTTTTTTTATACCCAAGCACATAGCTTGATAGGGGCAAATCACCACATACATGTCTTATTCCAAGCATATAGGAATGGAAACGGGTAAATTACCACATTCTTATTATAGATAACCATGCCAAATGCTATTAGTTATTGAAGGACATACCTCAACTCTATACTTATTTATAATCCAATCCTCATGTGCCATTTTGCACAAGGGGTTAGCAACTCCCTTGCTAACTAGGGTTACATGGTGCACCATGGTTAGCTATTTCTGCCGCTAATTGACAGTGTTTCTGTCAATGATTTCTCCAGAACAAACAAGGTTTATAAATCAAAAACATAAATTGAAAAGAAAAGTGAAAAAACATGATGTTAAAATGCTTTTTAAGACAAATCATATCCCTCCATTCCAAGACATTCCTTGGATAGAGTTTCGGCATAGAAATTCATTCCTCAAAATTAGAAATATAACATTTTTATTTCAGTCTAGACAAACCATGATATTTAGTCTTAAAAACACATTCCAAACATAAATCCAAATCCAATTTTACCATATCCATGAAATAATGAGGTATGATTTATAACATAAATCATATGAAACAATTTGAGAAAGGATACAGTTATAAGATTTAATAAAGTATAACATGACATCTCATTTTCATCATAAACTCAGGATGAACTTATTAGAGACCTGTTCTGCATGTCCTATAGCTTTCAAGAATATAAATTAATGTAAACAATGAGTATGCTAGGAGAGAATTAAGTTTATGTAAAACTATGAAGAAAGAAAGAAAAAATTGGAAATCATTCTTGAAAGATATAGTAATACATAAATAAAATAAAAATGAAATTCAATTTATGCTATTCACAATTAAAAAATTGTTTTAAAATGCATGGGCATGAGAGAGATTTGAAAAGGCATTATAGTAAACTATATTCACTCACTCTCAGAGATCCAAAAGGAATAAACCATGCTCTTTACTTTTGTTAACTGAATTATTAATCAATTTTCAAACTTGGTTCTCGAATGCTTCACAATCTGTAATTCAACATTTAAGAAAATCAACATCCATATGCATCAAAATTATTATCTTATGAGCTCATTGCACACAATCCCAAACCATGAGTCCTTAATCTATCTAGGATAAATTTCTAAAACATACACTAGTTCTTACTTTAATGACAATTCATATTTTTCAATTTAGTTTCAACAACTTCATGCTTAGAAATTAATTTCACCATCTCCAATTTACGCATAAACTTTCCAACTTCAAGCTTCATATGGAAAAGCTTCTTAAATGGCTATTCCAAAACTATTTTGATTATTTTAACCTCCAAATTATGCCTACAACTTAAAATATCTCAAATCAAAATTCTAGGACTAGGTATTGTTCACGATACTGTTTAATGAAGCAAAAAATTATGATCTAAGTATCCAAATGGTCTTATTTGCTTGTAAAAATTGACATGGAAGTAATAAAACATGTTATTAACATGATTCTATGCTTAGAAATTTCATAAACCAACAAAAAAACTAAAGACTTTGAGCATTTACCTTACTGCTACAGTGTTTTTGCCCTGTTGTTTTTCTTTTATTTTCTGGCAGCTCTTTGGGTGAAATTTTAGGCTGGTTTTAGAGAGGTTTTGTTCTTTCTATAATATGATTGAGTGGACAAATTTTTATAGGAAGATGAGCTCTCATGAGGAAGAAGGAAGAGCTTTAAATTTACGGGTAAGGGAGGAGAAGATGCACTTTTGTTTTTGGTTCCTGCTGCTGGTGTGCCTATGGGAAGAAAAAGGAAAGAGGAAAAAAATTAAGGGAGGGGACATATAGTCTTTTCTAGGATAAGAAGGGGTAATTTAGTAATTTTATATATAATAAAAAGAAAAAAAATGAAATATTACAACTATAGCCAAAAGTTTCAATACATTGCTCTCATGTTTGTAGGAAACTCATTTTATAATGATTAAAACAAATAGAATATTTCTATTACACTTAAAATATGGGAAAAACGTAAATAACTCCTTTTTTAACTTTGGGTGAATTGAAACATCCCCTTCAACTTTGAAAATTAAAAAACTACCCATGTTAATTCTTACTGGCCAGCATTTAACACTTTCTTCTGTCCATTTTCTATTAGTCGAACTAATAGAGATGTCACATCACTTGTTTCAAAAACATAAACTTGTGTTTCCACCATCATATATAACTTAATTGTGGGATGATGTCGCAAGTGATGTTAAAATGAACACAAGGTGTTAATTGCTCTGGTTGATGAAAGTTGAGGTGGTAATTTTTGATCTTCAAAATTGAGGGGTTGTTTGCAAATGACCAAAAAAAATGATGGGAGGTACATTACTTTGAAAATGAAGGGAATTGTAGAGGTCTATCAAATATAGAATTTAGGAACTACAGGCATTTAGATTATCCATGATGCAGAGGAGTTAATGTAATAGCCGTAAAGTTAACGAGAAAGTTCAACTAAAGGAATTTAGAATAAAAGTGACAATTTTGGAAAATGGAGATTTTAATTAAGGGAAATTTTGGAATTAAAACAAAGGATTTCAAAAATGGAATTAGGACACGGTGAAAATAAGTTATTATTTATATGGATTAAAGAATTATAAAAGAAATGTTAAGAATTTACGTTTCGGGGCAAAAATGCAATTTCTTAAAAGTTTCGGGGTTAAAATATAAATAAGAAAAATTTGCAAGGACCTCCCGCTAAAAGTGAAATTTTTGCAGAAAGGTCCCCCGAGATATTTTAAGGGCCTCAATCACTCCGGAAGCAATCATTCGCAGATTTTTTCCATCTCTCTTCAGAAAACTCTCCCCGAAAACCCTCTAACTTCTCTCTAAGATTTCTTCGCCTACGGACCTCGGATTTCGACACCACCACCACCAACGGACTCAGGACGAAGAGTTCTTCGAATCCATCCGATTGGTTTCTGGAGAATTGGCCGGAAATTGGTCGGAAAATTGAAGGGAAAAACGGCCAAAAAGGTAACCTCCGAAACTCCTACTTTTAGTTCTCAAACGCCAAAACTAACACCGTAGATCGATCCAGAAGGCACCGAAACCTTTGGATCTCAAATTTCAGGCCTATCCACCACCGCACGCGCCCCCACGCGCCGCTTCTCCTTCGGCGAGTGACGCCCACGCGCAGCTCCTCTGGCGGCGCGTGTAGCGCGTGGCAGCCGGACCTTCTCGCGTTGACCTGCGTTGACCGAGCTCCCGGAGGCCAAATTTCGCAAATCCGGAGTCGTTTTCAAGGTTTTCGGACGTTCCGGACTCGATTTTGGGGTTTATTTCACTGAATTCGGATCAGAAAATAGGATTTTAAGGGTGTCCAACTTTGTGCTTCAAAGAGGTGAGTAGATGATCCTTTCTATGGCTTGGTTTTACTCTTCTTGAACTTTACATTGATAAATGAGTATGATTACATGTTATTTATACTTCCATATGTTCTTGAAATGGTTTGGAAGTGTCTGAAATATTTAATATATGAAATGTAGTTCAAGAAGAGTTTGATTTTACAATAAGTTTTGAAACACATTAAGCATGTGATTTTTACACGTATTTTGCATGACATGGCAAAGAAAATATGTTATACATGTGACATTGATTTTATACAGTAATATGTTTGCCTCGGATGTGGGCATTTATACATGATTCCCCTGAATGGGAAGTTTTGACAGATGAATGTACTGAGACTGATAGTCTGTATTACATTGAGAATTTTATACTATAATATATGGCATATACGCATATGATAATTTTTGTGGAGGAATCCTATTGGAAACACTGTCAGCTAACAGCAGGTGATGTTAGCCCTGGTGCGCACCTTGATTGCCTCAGCTAGCAGGGGGGGTGGTGCTAGCCTCGTGTGAGGGCCAACACACGGGAGATTATATGTGAAGGAGAGCGGAATGCCTCCTATATATGGGCGAGATGCCAGTTATGAGATGTTATTTTGCCTTCCCTTGCTGTGTGCTTGGGAAAGACCCATACAGAGTCCCTTCGCGTGTCCTCTTGAATGGTAGTAGGGCAAACCTCAGCGGGATGCTGAGTTTAGGCAAATCCTATACCACCAAAGTACGGAAGGGGTCAAACTCTGATGTGGTGGTTCTGATATGGGATCCTCCGAATATTTTAACAGAAATGTTTTGATGCATAGCATAATTTGATTAATAATTTTTCAGTATTGAATATGATTTTGAACTTGATATGAGCATTGTTTATACAGTATCGTATACAGTTTGAAAGACTTGATTATGATTTTTGAACAGAGAATATTTGAAAATGCGGGTCCCATAAGAATGTACTTCTGAACGGTATATTTTGATATGATAAATTTTACAATATGAGTACATCCTTATGTTGACCTGAGAAGTCATAGGAGGTGTTATCTGCTCACTGAGTTGTAAAACTCACTACACGTGGTTGACATATTTTTCAGATAAAGACCCAGAATTTGGTCCCGCAGCTACTTGACTGACTAGGTGTTGTGCCTCAGTGGTGAGCCTAACTTGTTTCTAGGCTCTCAGTGTATTATATTGTAATATATTTGTACTCTAGTGTTGCTCTGAAAGTCACAGGCAGGATCCTTGTTTCCGCTGTAAACTTGATGTATATAGATTTGGCATGTATAATTATTGGTTTTTTTGTAAACTTGTGAACGTTGAATAATACTTGAATATGTGTTATCGTGAGATCATTTGCACATGTGTAATGAAAAGTTTTTTTCGGATAGTAACGGTATTCGCGTTCGTAAGGTACGGACGTGACAAGTTGGTATCAGAGCATTAGGTTTCCCTGTGACAATCAGAGCAAGAGATTCTTTAGTAGGACCTTTAGTATCGATATGAGCCGGACATATTTATACTTCAGGTACTGCTGAGAGAATCTATAGGATATTCACTTCCTTTCCAAGTGTCTTTAAATTCCTTGAGTAAAGTTTGAATACATGTGTCTTAAAGAGGTGTTTTATTCTGTATAGTTAATGATGCCGCCAAGAACTAGAGCGGTCACTAGAGAAGAAGCTGTAGATCGTGCACCCTCTACAGAAGAGTCTGCACAATCTACAATACCAGTACAAAGAGGCCGTGGTAGAGGCCGACCTAGAGGAAGAGGAAGAGGTAGAGGTAGAGGACGTGCACGGGGTTTGAGAACCCCAAGACAAGGAGAACAGACTCCTGTACCTGATAGAGTTCCTGAGGAAAGAGTAGAAACCCCTCAGGAGCCACCTGATAGAAACGCTGATATGATTGCTGGTATTCATAGAAGTTTAGAAACATTGGCTGGATTTATAGTGGAACAGGGTAGAAGGGAAGGCCAGCCAGCAGAACATGATCCTGAAGTGCAAGAACTGGGAAGAACAGCTGACCAAGAGGATAAGCTGAGAGGGATTGAGGTGTCATTACCGCAATTCCTTAAGTTAAAACCTCCGACTTTTTCTGGGTCAGATATTCAGGAAGATCCACAGATCTTTATTGATGCTGTGGAACGAATTTTCAGAGCTTTGGGGTGCTCTAGTAGAAGATCCGTGGAGTTGGTGTCTTTTCAACTATCTGATGTGGCCCAAGTTTGGTTTGAGACATTTGTACAAGGACGGGCAGTTGTTTTACCACCAATGGAGTGGAATGAATTTAAGGAAGCATTTATGAATCGCTTTCTACCAACAAGTGAAAGAGACAAGAGGGCCAGAGAGTTTGAGGAATTGAAACAAACACCAAACATGTCAGTTTCTGAATATGACATTCGTTTTACCCGATTGTCCAGATATGCACCATACCTGGTCCCAACTGAAAAGGATAGAATTAAGAGGTTTGTTTTGGGATTGATACGCCCCTTGTTTAAGTCAGTGGGTCCTCAGATGGATCATTTTTCAACTTATTCAGCAGCTGTGAACTGTGCTAGGATGATGGAAACACGAGAGCAAGCTGACATAGAAAGTTTTAAGAGAAGGAAGAGAGATCGAGATAGTAATGTCCAGACTAGATCTAATCCTACTGTTAGTGGGTCAAGATTTCAAAATCCACAGCGTTTTAATCAAGCAGGAGCTGGTAGTTCTAACCAGCCATCAGGTAATATTAACAAGCAGAGAATGTTCCAAAGAGATATGAGACCCTCGAGTCAGCAAGACTCAAGATCAATTCCACTATGTCCACATTGTGGTAGGTCCCATACTGGACAATGTCGCAGAGAAACTGGTGCATGTTTTAAGTGTGGACAAATGGGTCATCTGATGAGGAATTGTCCACAACTGCGAAGTTTTAGTCAAGCAACAGTGCAACCAGCTTTACCCCCTGCATCTGTGCCAGCACGACCTATTCGAGCAGCCTCGGTCCAAGCAAGTAGTGTGGGTCCTGGTAGAGGATCAGGAAATCGAGGGCGAGAACCAGCTCGTGTTTTTGCCTTGACACGACAGGATGCTCAGGCCTCAAATGCAGTTATGACAGGTACATTATCAGTATGTTCCCATAAAGCATATGTTCTGTTCGATCCTGGTTCTACTCATTCTTATATATCACCATGCTTTGCTAAGAACTTGGATAGAGATCCTGCTAGCTTGCATTGTTCTTTCATGGTTGCTACTCCTATGGGAGAACTTCTAGTAGTAAATGATGTGTATAAATCATGTGAGATTTCGATAGAAGGCAAGGAGACTCTTATAGATTTGATAGTTCTAAATATGATAGACTTTGACGTGATTTTGGGAATGGATTGGTTGGCATCATGCCATGCCATTCTAGACTGTCATCATAAAGTGATTAAGTTTAATGTACCTGGAGAATCCTCCTTTATGATACAAGGAGATTGTAGTAAGAAGTCTAGTAATTTAATTTCCGCCTTAACAGCTCATAAACTGTTACGAAGAGGGTGTCAGGGATATCTGGCAATAGTCAAGGATGTTGATATGAAGTATACAAGTTTAGAGCAAGTTCCAATAGTTAAAGAATTTCCTGATGTGTTTCCTGAAGAGTTGCCAGGTTTACCACCAGACCGAGAGATTGAGTTTAGTATTGACCTTCTCCCTGAAACACAACCAATATCCATACCTCCTTATCGGATGGCACCTGCAGAACTTAAGGAATTGAAGGAACAACTACAAGATTTATTAGATAAAGGTTTTATTCGACCCAGTACATCTCCCTGGGGTGCTCCTGTTCTTTTTGTGAAGAAAAAGGATGGATCATTACGTCTATGTATTGATTATAGGCAGTTGAACAAGGTGACTATAAGAAACAAATATCCCTTACCCAGAATAGATGATTTGTTTGATCAGTTACAGGGTGCTCAATGGTTTTCAAAAATTGATTTGAGATCTGGGTATCACCAACTGAAAATAAAGAAGGAAGATATTTCAAAAACTGCTTTTAGGACTCGATATGGGCACTACGAGTTCTTAGTAATGCCATTTGGTTTAACGAATGCCCCAGCTGCATTTATGGATTTAATGAATAGGGTATTTAAACCTTTCCTAGACCAGTTTATTATTGTATTTATCGATGATATTCTGGTGTATTCAAAGAGTTCAGAGGAGCATGAGCGACATTTAAGGATAGCTTTGCAAACCCTAAGAGAACATCAATTGTATGCTAAGTTTTCAAAGTGTGAATTTTGGCTTAGTAATGTTACATTCCTAGGGCATGTGGTTACCAAAGAGGGTATTCATGTTGATCCCAAAAAGATAGAAGCAGTACAGCAATGGCCACGCCCCACGACAGTTACAGAAATTCGTAGCTTTCTTGGGTTAGCAGGATATTATCGTAGATTTGTTAAAGATTTTTCAAAGATAGCTGCTCCTTTGACCAGGTTGACTAGGAAAGGAATAAAATTTGAGTGGTCTGATGCTTGTGAAAAGAGTTTTCAAAAATTAAAGGAGTGCTTAACTACAGCCCCAATCCTTACCATTCCTACGGATACAGGAGATTACGTAGTATACTGTGATGCATCTAGAGTGGGCTTAGGCTGTGTGTTAATGCAAAATGGAAGAGTAGTTGCTTATGCATCTAGACAGTTGAAGACGCATGAACAGAATTATCCCACCCATGATTTAGAGATGGCAGCTGTAGTATTTGCTCTAAAGATTTGGAGACATTACCTGTATGGAAGAACTTGTGAGATTTATACAGATCACAAGAGCCTCAAGTATATTTTTCAACAGAAGGATCTTAATTTGAGGCAAAGAAGATGGATGGAGCTACTGAAAGACTATGACTGTACGATTTTGTATCATCCAGGTAAAGCAAATGTAGTAGCTGATGCTCTAAGCAGAAAGTCAATGGGAAGTTTGGCTCATATAGCAGAGGTGCGACGACCATTGTTAGAAGACATCCATAAGTTAGAAAGTAAGGGAATAAGGTTTGAAATAAAAGAACCGGGAATATTATTGGCTCATGTGCAGCTCCAATCTTCCTTAGTTGAGCAAATCAAAGCCGATCAAGACAAGGATGCTAATTTGCTCAAGATTAAGAGTGAAATGAAGGATAGTAAGGATTCTGAATTCTCGGTGGATACTGAAGGGATATTAAGATACGGTAGACGATTGTGTGTTCCAAATGTTCATGATTTGAGAAAACAAGTTTTGGAGGAAGCACATCGATCTACATATACCATACACCCAGGAATGACAAAGATGTACCAAGACATAAAGGAATTGTATTGGTGGGATGGTATGAAGAGGGATATTGCGGAATATGTTTCCCATTGTTTGACGTGCCAGCAGGTAAAAACTGAACATCAACGACCTGCAGGTTTACATCAGCGAATAGAGATACCAGAATGGAAGTGGGAGAGAATTACTATGGATTTTATCACTGGATTACCAAGAACTTCCAAGGGAAATGATTCTATCTGGGTCATTATAGACCGCATGACCAAGTCAGCACACTTTCTGCCTGTGAAAACAACCTACAATGTAGCTCAGTATGCCAGGCTCTATTTAAATGAAATAGTTAGGCTACATGGAGTTCCTATATCAATTATATCTGATCGAGGGCCGCAGTTCACGGCACGATTTTGGAAAGCTTTTCAAGAAGCATTAGGAACGAGATTGGACTTGAGCACAGCTTTCCATCCGCAAACTGATGGTCAGTCTGAGCGTACGATTCAGATTTTAGAAGACATGCTTCGAGCCTGTATTTTTGATTTTGGTGGAAGTTGGGATATGTATTTGCCTTTGGCTGAATTTGCATATAATAATAGCTATCAGACTAGTATACAGATGGCCCCATTTGAAGCTTTGTATGGTAGACGGTGCAGATCTCCCGTTGGATGGTTCGAAGTGGGCGAGGCTAAACTTATAGGGCCAGATCTTGTACAAGAAGCATTGAACAAGGTAAAGTTGATAAGAGAAAGGCTGCAAGCAGCTCAGAGCAGACAAAAGGCATATGTTGACAATAGACGAAGGAAGTTAGAATTTTCAGTGGGTGAACAAGTATTCCTGAAAGTCTCACCCATGAAAGGAGTGATGAGATTTGGAAAGAAAGGGAAGTTAAGCCCTCGGTATATAGGCCCTTTTGAAATATTGGACAGAATAGGTGCAGTGGCATATCGCATAGCTCTGCCACCAGAACTGAATGTTCATCCAGTATTTCATGTGTCTATGTTACGGAAATATTTACCAGATCCTACTCATGTCATTCAACCCCAGAAAATTCAATTGGATAAGGATCTAACTTATGAGGAAAAGCCGATATCTATAGCTGATCGACAAGTAAAAAAGTTGCGGTCACGAGATATTTCTATGGTTAAGGTGATATGGCAAAATCACTCGTCTGAGGAAGCTACGTGGGAAAGAGAAGATGACATCCGCGCCAGATATCCGCATTTATTTGAACAACGAGGTTAGTATTTATCTGCTACTATGGTGATGAAATTCGGGGACCGAATTTCTTTAAGGGGGGAAGAATGTAATAGCCGTAAAGTTAACGAGAAAGTTCAACTAAAGGAATTTAGAATAAAAGTGACAATTTTGGAAAATGGAGATTTTAATTAAGGGAAATTTTGGAATTAAAACAAAGGATTTCAAAAATGGAATTAGGACACGGTGAAAATAAGTTATTATTTATATGGATTAAAGAATTATAAAAGAAATGTTAAGAATTTACGTTTCGGGGCAAAAATGCAATTTCTTAAAAGTTTCGGGGTTAAAATATAAATAAGAAAAATTTGCAAGGACCTCCCGCTAAAAGTGAAATTTTTGCAGAAAGGTCCCCCGAGATATTTTAAGGGCCTCAATCACTCCGGAAGCAATCATTCGCAGATTTTTTCCATCTCTCTTCAGAAAACTCTCCCCGAAAACCCTCTAACTTCTCTCTAAGATTTCTTCGCCTACGGACCTCGGATTTCGACACCACCACCACCAACGGACTCAGGACGAAGAGTTCTTCGAATCCATCCGATTGGTTTCTGGAGAATTGGCCGGAAATTGGTCGGAAAATTGAAGGAAAAAACGGCCAAAAAGGTAACCTCCGAAACTCCTACTTTTAGTTCTCAAACGCCAAAACTAACACCGTAGATCGATCCAGAAGGCACCGAAACCTTTGGATCTCAAATTTCAGGCCTATCCACCACCGCACGCGCCCCCACGCGCCGCTTCTCCTTCGGCGAGTGACGCCCACGCGCAGCTCCTCTGGCGGCGCGTGTAGCGCGTGGCAGCCGGACCTTCTCGCGTTGACCTGCGTTGACCGAGCTCCCGGAGGCCAAATTTCGCAAATCCGGAGTCGTTTTCAAGGTTTTCGGACGTTCCGGACTCGATTTTGGGGTTTATTTCACTGAATTCGGATCAGAAAATAGGATTTTAAGGGTGTCCAACTTTGTGCTTCAAAGAGGTGAGTAGATGATCCTTTCTATGGCTTGGTTTTACTCTTCTTGAACTTTACATTGATAAATGAGTATGATTACATGTTATTTATACTTCCATATGTTCTTGAAATGGTTTGGAAGTGTCTGAAATATTTAATATATGAAATGTAGTTCAAGAAGAGTTTGATTTTACAATAAGTTTTGAAACACATTAAGCATGTGATTTTTACACGTATTTTGCATGACATGGCAAAGAAAATATGTTATACATGTGACATTGATTTTATACAGTAATATGTTTGCCTCGGATGTGGGCATTTATACATGATTCCCCTGAATGGGAAGTTTTGACAGATGAATGTACTGAGACTGATAGTCTGTATTACATTGAGAATTTTATACTATAATATATGGCATATACGCATATGATAATTTTTGTGGAGGAATCCTATTGGAAACACTGTCAGCTAACAGCAGGTGATGTTAGCCCTGGTGCGCACCTTGATTGCCTCAGCTAGCAGGGGGGGTGGTGCTAGCCTCGTGTGAGGGCCAACACACGGGAGATTATATGTGAAGGAGAGCGGAATGCCTCCTATATATGGGCGAGATGCCAGTTATGAGATGTTATTTTGCCTTCCCTTGCTGTGTGCTTGGGAAAGACCCATACAGAGTCCCTTCGCGTGTCCTCTTGAATGGTAGTAGGGCAAACCTCAGCGGGATGCTGAGTTTAGGCAAATCCTATACCACCAAAGTACGGAAGGGGTCAAACTCTGATGTGGTGGTTCTGATATGGGATCCTCCGAATATTTTAACAGAAATGTTTTGATGCATAGCATAATTTGATTAATAATTTTTCAGTATTGAATATGATTTTGAACTTGATATGAGCATTGTTTATACAGTATCGTATACAGTTTGAAAGACTTGATTATGATTTTTGAACAGAGAATATTTGAAAATGCGGGTCCCATAAGAATGTACTTCTGAACGGTATATTTTGATATGATAAATTTTACAATATGAGTACATCCTTATGTTGACTTGAGAAGTCATAGGAGGTGTTATCTGCTCACTGAGTTGTAAAACTCACTACACGTGGTTGACATATTTTTCAGATAAAGACCCAGAATTTGGTCCCGCAGCTACTTGACTGACTAGGTGTTGTGCCTCAGTGGTGAGCCTAACTTGTTTCTAGGCTCTCAGTGTATTATATTGTAATATATTTGTACTCTAGTGTTGCTCTGAAAGTCACAGGCAGGATCCTTGTTTCCGCTGTAAACTTGATGTATATAGATTTGGCATGTATAATTATTGGTTTTTTTGTAAACTTGTGAACGTTGAATAATACTTGAATATGTGTTATCGTGAGATCATTTGCACATGTGTAATGAAAAGTTTTTTTCGGATAGTAACGGTATTCGCGTTCGTAAGGTACGGACGTGACAAGTTGGTATCAGAGCATTAGGTTTCCCTGTGACAATCAGAGCAAGAGATTCTTTAGTAGGACCTTTAGTATCGATATGAGCCGGACATATTTATACTTCAGGTACTGCTGAGAGAATCTATAGGATATTCACTTCCTTTCCAAGTGTCTTTAAATTCCTTGAGTAAAGTTTGAATACATGTGTCTTAAAGAGGTGTTTTATTCTGTATAGTTAATGATGCCGCCAAGAACTAGAGCGGTCACTAGAGAAGAAGCTGTAGATCGTGCACCCTCTACAGAAGAGTCTGCACAATCTACAATACCAGTACAAAGAGGCCGTGGTAGAGGCCGACCTAGAGGAAGAGGAAGAGGTAGAGGTAGAGGACGTGCACGGGGTTTGAGAACCCCAAGACAAGGAGAACAGACTCCTGTACCTGATAGAGTTCCTGAGGAAAGAGTAGAAACCCCTCAGGAGCCACCTGATAGAAACGCTGATATGATTGCTGGTATTCATAGAAGTTTAGAAACATTGGCTGGATTTATAGTGGAACAGGGTAGAAGGGAAGGCCAGCCAGCAGAACATGATCCTGAAGTGCAAGAACTGGGAAGAACAGCTGACCAAGAGGATAAGCTGAGAGGGATTGAGGTGTCATTACCGCAATTCCTTAAGTTAAAACCTCCGACTTTTTCTGGGTCAGATATTCAGGAAGATCCACAGATCTTTATTGATGCTGTGGAACGAATTTTCAGAGCTTTGGGGTGCTCTAGTAGAAGATCCGTGGAGTTGGTGTCTTTTCAACTATCTGATGTGGCCCAAGTTTGGTTTGAGACATTTGTACAAGGACGGGCAGTTGTTTTACCACCAATGGAGTGGAATGAATTTAAGGAAGCATTTATGAATCGCTTTCTACCAACAAGTGAAAGAGACAAGAGGGCCAGAGAGTTTGAGGAATTGAAACAAACACCAAACATGTCAGTTTCTGAATATGACATTCGTTTTACCCGATTGTCCAGATATGCACCATACCTGGTCCCAACTGAAAAGGATAGAATTAAGAGGTTTGTTTTGGGATTGATACGCCCCTTGTTTAAGTCAGTGGGTCCTCAGATGGATCATTTTTCAACTTATTCAGCAGCTGTGAACTGTGCTAGGATGATGGAAACACGAGAGCAAGCTGACATAGAAAGTTTTAAGAGAAGGAAGAGAGATCGAGATAGTAATGTCCAGACTAGATCTAATCCTACTGTTAGTGGGTCAAGATTTCAAAATCCACAGCGTTTTAATCAAGCAGGAGCTGGTAGTTCTAACCAGCCATCAGGTAATATTAACAAGCAGAGAATGTTCCAAAGAGATATGAGACCCTCGAGTCAGCAAGACTCAAGATCAATTCCACTATGTCCACATTGTGGTAGGTCCCATACTGGACAATGTCGCAGAGAAACTGGTGCATGTTTTAAGTGTGGACAAATGGGTCATCTGATGAGGAATTGTCCACAACTGCGAAGTTTTAGTCAAGCAACAGTGCAACCAGCTTTACCCCCTGCATCTGTGCCAGCACGACCTATTCGAGCAGCCTCGGTCCAAGCAAGTAGTGTGGGTCCTGGTAGAGGATCAGGAAATCGAGGGCGAGAACCAGCTCGTGTTTTTGCCTTGACACGACAGGATGCTCAGGCCTCAAATGCAGTTATGACAGGTACATTATCAGTATGTTCCCATAAAGCATATGTTCTGTTCGATCCTGGTTCTACTCATTCTTATATATCACCATGCTTTGCTAAGAACTTGGATAGAGATCCTGCTAGCTTGCATTGTTCTTTCATGGTTGCTACTCCTATGGGAGAACTTCTAGTAGTAAATGATGTGTATAAATCATGTGAGATTTCGATAGAAGGCAAGGAGACTCTTATAGATTTGATAGTTCTAAATATGATAGACTTTGACGTGATTTTGGGAATGGATTGGTTGGCATCATGCCATGCCATTCTAGACTGTCATCATAAAGTGATTAAGTTTAATGTACCTGGAGAATCCTCCTTTATGATACAAGGAGATTGTAGTAAGAAGTCTAGTAATTTAATTTCCGCCTTAACAGCTCATAAACTGTTACGAAGAGGGTGTCAGGGATATCTGGCAATAGTCAAGGATGTTGATATGAAGTATACAAGTTTAGAGCAAGTTCCAATAGTTAAAGAATTTCCTGATGTGTTTCCTGAAGAGTTGCCAGGTTTACCACCAGACCGAGAGATTGAGTTTAGTATTGACCTTCTCCCTGAAACACAACCAATATCCATACCTCCTTATCGGATGGCACCTGCAGAACTTAAGGAATTGAAGGAACAACTACAAGATTTATTAGATAAAGGTTTTATTCGACCCAGTACATCTCCCTGGGGTGCTCCTGTTCTTTTTGTGAAGAAAAAGGATGGATCATTACGTCTATGTATTGATTATAGGCAGTTGAACAAGGTGACTATAAGAAACAAATATCCCTTACCCAGAATAGATGATTTGTTTGATCAGTTACAGGGTGCTCAATGGTTTTCAAAAATTGATTTGAGATCTGGGTATCACCAACTGAAAATAAAGAAGGAAGATATTTCAAAAACTGCTTTTAGGACTCGATATGGGCACTACGAGTTCTTAGTAATGCCATTTGGTTTAACGAATGCCCCAGCTGCATTTATGGATTTAATGAATAGGGTATTTAAACCTTTCCTAGACCAGTTTATTATTGTATTTATCGATGATATTCTGGTGTATTCAAAGAGTTCAGAGGAGCATGAGCGACATTTAAGGATAGCTTTGCAAACCCTAAGAGAACATCAATTGTATGCTAAGTTTTCAAAGTGTGAATTTTGGCTTAGTAATGTTACATTCCTAGGGCATGTGGTTACCAAAGAGGGTATTCATGTTGATCCCAAAAAGATAGAAGCAGTACAGCAATGGCCACGCCCCACGACAGTTACAGAAATTCGTAGCTTTCTTGGGTTAGCAGGATATTATCGTAGATTTGTTAAAGATTTTTCAAAGATAGCTGCTCCTTTGACCAGGTTGACTAGGAAAGGAATAAAATTTGAGTGGTCTGATGCTTGTGAAAAGAGTTTTCAAAAATTAAAGGAGTGCTTAACTACAGCCCCAATCCTTACCATTCCTACGGATACAGGAGATTACGTAGTATACTGTGATGCATCTAGAGTGGGCTTAGGCTGTGTGTTAATGCAAAATGGAAGAGTAGTTGCTTATGCATCTAGACAGTTGAAGACGCATGAACAGAATTATCCCACCCATGATTTAGAGATGGCAGCTGTAGTATTTGCTCTAAAGATTTGGAGACATTACCTGTATGGAAGAACTTGTGAGATTTATACAGATCACAAGAGCCTCAAGTATATTTTTCAACAGAAGGATCTTAATTTGAGGCAAAGAAGATGGATGGAGCTACTGAAAGACTATGACTGTACGATTTTGTATCATCCAGGTAAAGCAAATGTAGTAGCTGATGCTCTAAGCAGAAAGTCAATGGGAAGTTTGGCTCATATAGCAGAGGTGCGACGACCATTGTTAGAAGACATCCATAAGTTAGAAAGTAAGGGAATAAGGTTTGAAATAAAAGAACCGGGAATATTATTGGCTCATGTGCAGCTCCAATCTTCCTTAGTTGAGCAAATCAAAGCCGATCAAGACAAGGATGCTAATTTGCTCAAGATTAAGAGTGAAATGAAGGATAGTAAGGATTCTGAATTCTCGGTGGATACTGAAGGGATATTAAGATACGGTAGACGATTGTGTGTTCCAAATGTTCATGATTTGAGAAAACAAGTTTTGGAGGAAGCACATCGATCTACATATACCATACACCCAGGAATGACAAAGATGTACCAAGACATAAAGGAATTGTATTGGTGGGATGGTATGAAGAGGGATATTGCGGAATATGTTTCCCATTGTTTGACGTGCCAGCAGGTAAAAACTGAACATCAACGACCTGCAGGTTTACATCAGCGAATAGAGATACCAGAATGGAAGTGGGAGAGAATTACTATGGATTTTATCACTGGATTACCAAGAACTTCCAAGGGAAATGATTCTATCTGGGTCATTATAGACCGCATGACCAAGTCAGCACACTTTCTGCCTGTGAAAACAACCTACAATGTAGCTCAGTATGCCAGGCTCTATTTAAATGAAATAGTTAGGCTACATGGAGTTCCTATATCAATTATATCTGATCGAGGGCCGCAGTTCACGGCACGATTTTGGAAAGCTTTTCAAGAAGCATTAGGAACGAGATTGGACTTGAGCACAGCTTTCCATCCGCAAACTGATGGTCAGTCTGAGCGTACGATTCAGATTTTAGAAGACATGCTTCGAGCCTGTATTTTTGATTTTGGTGGAAGTTGGGATATGTATTTGCCTTTGGCTGAATTTGCATATAATAATAGCTATCAGACTAGTATACAGATGGCCCCATTTGAAGCTTTGTATGGTAGACGGTGCAGATCTCCCGTTGGATGGTTCGAAGTGGGCGAGGCTAAACTTATAGGGCCAGATCTTGTACAAGAAGCATTGAACAAGGTAAAGTTGATAAGAGAAAGGCTGCAAGCAGCTCAGAGCAGACAAAAGGCATATGTTGACAATAGACGAAGGAAGTTAGAATTTTCAGTGGGTGAACAAGTATTCCTGAAAGTCTCACCCATGAAAGGAGTGATGAGATTTGGAAAGAAAGGGAAGTTAAGCCCTCGGTATATAGGCCCTTTTGAAATATTGGACAGAATAGGTGCAGTGGCATATCGCATAGCTCTGCCACCAGAACTGAATGTTCATCCAGTATTTCATGTGTCTATGTTACGGAAATATTTACCAGATCCTACTCATGTCATTCAACCCCAGAAAATTCAATTGGATAAGGATCTAACTTATGAGGAAAAGCCGATATCTATAGCTGATCGACAAGTAAAAAAGTTGCGGTCACGAGATATTTCTATGGTTAAGGTGATATGGCAAAATCACTCGTCTGAGGAAGCTACGTGGGAAAGAGAAGATGACATCCGCGCCAGATATCCGCATTTATTTGAACAACGAGGTTAGTATTTATCTGCTACTATGGTGATGAAATTCGGGGACCGAATTTCTTTAAGGGGGGAAGAATGTAATAGCCGTAAAGTTAACGAGAAAGTTCAACTAAAGGAATTTAGAATAAAAGTGACAATTTTGGAAAATGGAGATTTTAATTAAGGGAAATTTTGGAATTAAAACAAAGGATTTCAAAAATGGAATTAGGACACGGTGAAAATAAGTTATTATTTATATGGATTAAAGAATTATAAAAGAAATGTTAAGAATTTACGTTTCGGGGCAAAAATGCAATTTCTTAAAAGTTTCGGGGTTAAAATATAAATAAGAAAAATTTGCAAGGACCTCCCGCTAAAAGTGAAATTTTTGCAGAAAGGTCCCCCGAGATATTTTAAGGGCCTCAATCACTCCGGAAGCAATCATTCGCAGATTTTTTCCATCTCTCTTCAGAAAACTCTCCCCGAAAACCCTCTAACTTCTCTCTAAGATTTCTTCGCCTACGGACCTCGGATTTCGACACCACCACCACCAACGGACTCAGGACGAAGAGTTCTTCGAATCCATCCGATTGGTTTCTGGAGAATTGGCCGGAAATTGGTCGGAAAATTGAAGGAAAAAACGGCCAAAAAGGTAACCTCCGAAACTCCTACTTTTAGTTCTCAAACGCCAAAACTAACACCGTAGATCGATCCAGAAGGCACCGAAACCTTTGGATCTCAAATTTCAGGCCTATCCACCACCGCACGCGCCCCCACGCGCCGCTTCTCCTTCGGCGAGTGACGCCCACGCGCAGCTCCTCTGGCGGCGCGTGTAGCGCGTGGCAGCCGGACCTTCTCGCGTTGACCTGCGTTGACCGAGCTCCCGGAGGCCAAATTTCGCAAATCCGGAGTCGTTTTCAAGGTTTTCGGACGTTCCGGACTCGATTTTGGGGTTTATTTCACTGAATTCGGATCAGAAAATAGGATTTTAAGGGTGTCCAACTTTGTGCTTCAAAGAGGTGAGTAGATGATCCTTTCTATGGCTTGGTTTTACTCTTCTTGAACTTTACATTGATAAATGAGTATGATTACATGTTATTTATACTTCCATATGTTCTTGAAATGGTTTGGAAGTGTCTGAAATATTTAATATATGAAATGTAGTTCAAGAAGAGTTTGATTTTACAATAAGTTTTGAAACACATTAAGCATGTGATTTTTACACGTATTTTGCATGACATGGCAAAGAAAATATGTTATACATGTGACATTGATTTTATACAGTAATATGTTTGCCTCGGATGTGGGCATTTATACATGATTCCCCTGAATGGGAAGTTTTGACAGATGAATGTACTGAGACTGATAGTCTGTATTACATTGAGAATTTTATACTATAATATATGGCATATACGCATATGATAATTTTTGTGGAGGAATCCTATTGGAAACACTGTCAGCTAACAGCAGGTGATGTTAGCCCTGGTGCGCACCTTGATTGCCTCAGCTAGCAGGGGGGGTGGTGCTAGCCTCGTGTGAGGGCCAACACACGGGAGATTATATGTGAAGGAGAGCGGAATGCCTCCTATATATGGGCGAGATGCCAGTTATGAGATGTTATTTTGCCTTCCCTTGCTGTGTGCTTGGGAAAGACCCATACAGAGTCCCTTCGCGTGTCCTCTTGAATGGTAGTAGGGCAAACCTCAGCGGGATGCTGAGTTTAGGCAAATCCTATACCACCAAAGTACGGAAGGGGTCAAACTCTGATGTGGTGGTTCTGATATGGGATCCTCCGAATATTTTAACAGAAATGTTTTGATGCATAGCATAATTTGATTAATAATTTTTCAGTATTGAATATGATTTTGAACTTGATATGAGCATTGTTTATACAGTATCGTATACAGTTTGAAAGACTTGATTATGATTTTTGAACAGAAAATATTTGAAAATGCGGGTCCCATAAGAATGTACTTCTGAACGGTATATTTTGATATGATAAATTTTACAATATGAGTACATCCTTATGTTGACCTGAGAAGTCATAGGAGGTGTTATCTGCTCACTGAGTTGTAAAACTCACTACACGTGGTTGACATATTTTTCAGATAAAGACCCAGAATTTGGTCCCGCAGCTACTTGACTGACTAGGTGTTGTGCCTCAGTGGTGAGCCTAACTTGTTTCTAGGCTCTCAGTGTATTATATTGTAATATATTTGTACTCTAGTGTTGCTCTGAAAGTCACAGGCAGGATCCTTGTTTCCGCTGTAAACTTGATGTATATAGATTTGACATGTATAATTATTGGTTTTTTTGTAAACTTGTGAACGTTGAATAATACTTGAATATGTGTTATCGTGAGATCATTTGCACATGTGTAATGAAAAGTTTTTTTCGGATAGTAACGGTATTCGCGTTCGTAAGGTACGGACGTGACAGTTAATACATATTAAGACAATAGCATCATAAATGGGCATTCATACACTACAAAAAAAAACGCTTTCAGCGGTGAATTTTAGTCGCTGCCTAGCCGTTGTTGATAATACTATTGCTGAAAGTTTTCAGTGGCGACTAATGTAGTCGCCATTGAAAATACTTTTTCGTGGCAACTATAGTCGCCACCGAATCCAATAAATATTGCTGTATTAGATGCTCCAGTTGCCACGAAAAAGAATATACTTTTAGTGGCAACTTTACATAATCGCCACTAAAATTAACTTTTAGTGGCGACTTAAAGTCGTCACTAAAGGGTTCAGTGGCGACTAACAATCGCCACTCAAGGTTTCAGCATTCATTTTTCCTCCTTCGGGATTTAATGGCGACCATAAGTTGCCACCAATGGTTTCAGTGGCGACTTTGTGGCCACAAAAAGTCTCAAAATTCAAATTTTTTTTTTCTGGTATTCAGTGGCGACCAAAAGAGGTCGCCGTAAAAAGTCTTAAAATTCAAATTTTTTTCTCTGGGATTCAGTGGCGACCAAAAAAAGCAGCCACAAAAAGTCTCAATATTCAAATTTTTTTCTTTATGATTCAGTGGCGACCTAAAGAGATCGCCACCATAGGTTTAGTGACAATTTTTTTTAATAAATTTTTTGTTTTATATTATAATAATTAAAACCTTAATAAAAATCAAGATAAATAAAATTATTGATAAAATGATAATATTAATATATATTAAATGTAGCAAATATTATACACTAATTAACATCATGTCAATTCTATGTCAAAAAAAAAACCATCATGTCAATTCTATGTCAAAAAAAAAACCATCATGTCAACTAAAAAGAAAGCAATAAACAGCTAAATATTAACAAAAACAATCAACTTGGTGTTTCATTTGGCGATGTTGGTGCTACAATACTTGTCATATTAGCTACAATGGTTGGAGGAGCATTACTCGGGTGTGTTATTGGAAGTTGTCCCTATTCAATCAAATGTAACAAATTAATATAATTTGAAAATTAATACAAACAAAACAATATCATGTAAGAAACTTTCTATAGCCAAACACAATTGGAAAACAACACTATGCAATAGCCAAGAACATTATAACTATAAATACATAATTGTACCATCATATCTTGAAAAAAAAAGAACTGGAAGACATTATTGAATAGGAAATAAGTTAAATTGACCAACATTAATTTATTCCAAGAAATTTTCAAGCAAAACTATTTCAATATTTAATCCAATAAACATAAAGCATATTAAATAATACTTAAAAGTCTCTCTCAGAATTATTCTAATCAATTTTTTGGATTTATATGGATAGAAATGTTATTTAATATGTTTTTCTTCAGTGAAATGTTGATGACAGAACAAGAGAATTTGTCCAATTTCTATATTACTACCTTTCTAATATTTTAGATTCTATGGGTTTGCCTTGCAGGCATAGTCATCCATGGAAGCTTAGACCACATTGAAGATCAATCTTCAATCAAACAGTGCCTAGTTTCGTCCTATAAAAGAATTTTATATCATGCTCTAAAAGAAGAGATTCAGCAAAATAATATAGACCCAGCTGTTTTAACATCAGGAACACCCAAAAGTAAGTGAGAATTTCTTGCTCTCTTGGTCTTAATTTTCTTTTTATGCTCAATATTAGAGGACTATATCAAAATGATTATTATTGTGCATGCTTAATTGGTAGGCTTAAAGAACCAGTGGAACACTAGCTAGTGGGAGCAATTCAAGGTGCTGGTTAATAGGGGTTTATAGGATAGGAGACATGAATCTTATTCTGGGTTAAGGATTTTCCAAGTCTTGTCTCAATTCTCTCTGGACTTCTTTGGTGGCATTCTGATCTCTCACACATACAAGATCAGGTATTATAAAATTATGTTAGTGCAAATTCAACGGTAAATTGCAGGTTATTGTCTTATTGTCACGCCTCAATTTAATAGAACGCGAATCACATAACTAACAGATAGCTTTACTCTTATTTATTTGTATATGATTTTGCAGTATCACATACCAGGATAAATAACATACGTATATAAGTTTCCAGTAAAACCAATTATACATGCCAAATCTACACTTATCATTATTACAACAGAAACAGGGATCCTGCCCGTGGCGTTTAGAGTATACTCTAGATTACAATGACATAAAATTTAAACATTTCGAGCCTTAGAAGCAATGTAGACTCACCCAAAGAATGTGACACCTAACTGATCATGTAGCTGCAGGACCAAACCCAGTATCTTTATCTGAAAAAAAATGTAAACGTCGTGTAGTGAGTTTGACAACTCAGTGAGCAGATAACACTTCCTATAACCTCTCAGATTCACATATGGATGTACTCATGTATTAAAATTTATACTTGTCACAAAAAATACAGTTCAGAAGTATATCCATATGGAACCCGCATTTTCAAATATTCTCAGTTCAAATCACTTTCAGATATCTGTAACCACATATGATATAATATGCTCTTTAATCAAACATTGATATGCATAAAAAACATTTCTTATAAAAATATTAGGAAGATCCCATATCAAAGTTCAAGTCTTTCTGTACTTTGTTGATGTAGAATTTGACTAAACTCAGCATCCCGCTGAAGTTTGCCCTACCACTATTTAAGAGGACACGCAAAGAAACTCTAATATGGGTATTTCCTAAGAACACAACAAGGGAAGGAAAATCTCATATAACTGGCATCTCGCCCATATAGGAGGCATCCTGCTCTCCATCACATATCATATCCCGTGTGTTGGCCCTCACACGAGGTTAACACCACTCCCTGCTAGTTGGGTTATCAAGGTGCACCAGAGCTAATATCACATGCTATTAGCAAACAATATTTCTATTAGTATTCTTCCACAGAAAATACCATATGCACATATTCCATATAATTTAGTATAAAATTCTCAATATCATATAGATTTTCAGTCTCAGTATAAGTTTATTTATCATAAATCACCCAATTAGGGTTTATCAGATATACATGCTTTTTCTCGAGGTAATCAAATAGCTTTATATATAATGCCACATGCATAAATATTCACTTTATCATTTAATGAGAAATACATGTGAAATCAGATATACCGTGAGTTCAAAAATTCATTTTCAAAACTATACTCTTCTTGAACCATTTTTCAAATTGTAAGCAATTCAGATAATTTTAATGTATTTCAGAATCATATAAAAGTGTAAATATCTTATACACATAATCAAATACACGATTAAAAATCAAGAAGAGTATATGGCAAGTCCTATAAAGAATCATCTACTCACAAAGTTAGGGTACCAAGTTGGACAACTCCAAAATCCTCATTTTCAGTCCGAATTTGTTAGAACAAACCCCAAAAATGAATCCAGAGGGTTCAAAAACCTTGAAAATGACTCCGAATTCGCGAAATTTGGCCTTCAAAAGCTCGATCAACGCAAACAGGGCTGGATGACACACGCTGCACGCGCCACCAAGGAAGCTGCACGTGGGTGCCACTCGCTGGGAGAGTTGTGGCGCTTGGGGGCGCGTGTGGTGGTGGACGATCTTGAAATTTGAGATCCTAAGGTTTCAGCACCTTCTGGACCGATCTACGGTGTTAGTTTTTGTGTTTGAAAACCACAGATAGGAGTTTTGGACAATACCTTTTTAGGTGATTTTTCCCTCAAATTTTTAGAAACCAACCGGATGGATTTGAAGAAATCTTCATCTTGAGTCTGTTGGTGGTGGTGGTGTCAAAATCTGATATCCGAAAGCGGTAGAATCTTAGAGAGAAGTTTTAGGATTTTGGGAGAGAAAATTTGGAGAGAGAGAGAAATCCAGATTTTTGGAGTTCTTTGAGTGGTTGAGGCTTTTAAAATATCCTGAAGGACCTTTATGCAAAAATTCAATTTTAGAGGGAGGTTTTTGCAAATTTTTCTTATTTACATTTTAACCCCGAAACTTTCAAAAAATTGTATTTTGGCTCCAAAACGTAAATTCTCATTTTTTTCTTTGTCATTCTTTAATCCATGTAATAAGTAAATATATTTTCATCGGTTCTTATCTCCATTTTCAAATCCTCTCTTTAATTCAAAATTTTCTTTAACTTTGGAATTCTCTTTAATTTTTTTAAGGCTATTACACTTATGATTTGGTTCAAAATCAGTTTGTTCCTGTGGTTTATAGTGTGTCATTCAACTTCTTTATGATTTATTATTTAATCACTTAACCTCCTTGTAATATTTTCCATTCAAATATTAACAAAACTAGCAATGTAAATATTAAAATGATGAATATTTTCATTGATAAAAATATGTTTCATTCAAGCTTAGAAAAATTATAGGTAGCCACACTCGAATCAGAGCTCTACAACAAAAAATTAGAAAAATCCTTAAGCTTAGCATAAGTAGTAAACATTAAACTGTCCTATTTACAAACTCATCAATGAACAGACAGATGGAAAAAAGAAAGGGATGTAAAAGATAAAATAACAAGTTCATGTAAATAACATATCACACGATTAACAATTGAAAGGCTATTGGCATGCCATGTAAAAGCTGCAAACTAGATATACAGTCAGATGTTCATCAAAGGTAACTTCAACAGAGAAGTTTATTATAAGTCTATCTTCTGTCAGCATTGGGTTAATACAAGGAAACTTAATCCTCCTAGAAAAATTAATGCATCCTTCCAATGAAATTAAAAAAAATAAAAAAAATGGCAGCACATTTGCTATTCAACAACATATCAGCCATGTAAAAGAATGTCTAGAAACCAAAGAGTGAACTTACAATGCTAGCATAAATGCCAAACATTCCAGTATTGTTGAAGATAGTGTTGAATGCAGAAAACGATGGAATCTGTTGATACTCATTCAGGACACGAAAATCTGGATTCACATGTACACAATGAAAATAAATTGAAACATTAGAAAATGCACAGGATAATAGTGTAAGAAAAGAAGACATTAGTATAAATATCACACAGCTAAGTAGAAAGTCGATTCATCTCTACAGGGCAAACTTAATTTAAAGAATACAAATCTTCACATTGACAAAGATAAAGAAAATAATTGACCATAGTGAGCTGCAGACAAGAAGATATAGGTGTAAACTTACATAGCCTTGAGTGCATCCCTTTTCCAGGCCCCCCAGCAGAGAATGAACCACCTCCTCCCATAAGCATTTGCAGTACTTAGAATTATTACTTCTAATCATGATTTCTTTATTCTATTTTTATGCAAATTAACAAAAAAAATGCAGTATGCTGTTTCTATTAAATTCTGAGAGACTAAGACAAAATGAGCACCTGTAGAACAGTCAAAACAATAACATCTTTCTCTTTTTGCCAACCACCAGGCACTTCAAAAGCAATAGCAATATGTTCACCCTGCCATTGCAGCATATCTTAGCAGATAAGTAATGATCCATTTTAATTGAAAGGGAGAAATGCATCACTTAACCTTATTTCTCAAATCTCTAAACAATTGTTCATATTCTTGTGACTTCTGCTTCAGTTCTCCTTTAGCATCCTTAGCTTCTACTTCCAACTGTGAGAAACATGTTTTATTTGAGTTTTTCAGTGTTTCCACTTCTTGCTTCAACCTTGAAATTTCCATGCTTTTCTGGTCCTGCTCCTTCATCAACCTTGAAATTTCCATAATTTCCAACTATGAGAAACATGAAAACAAAACGTAGAGTTTAAGAATCTAGCAATCATTATGAAATTTGTAATAAAATAAAATAACTGAATATATATAAATCACTGTATTTAAAAAAAGTAAGAAATTAATTAAAAAAATTTAATTTGTTGATGGAGAATAGGAAAGGATCAAATTTAAGACATTAAACCTGATGCAACTTAAATTATATATAGAAAAAAAAACACATTTCAAAAGACTAAT
The DNA here is from genome assembly GCA_037074535.1 of Gleditsia sinensis. Classification (NCBI taxonomy): domain Eukaryota; kingdom Viridiplantae; phylum Streptophyta; class Magnoliopsida; order Fabales; family Fabaceae; genus Gleditsia; species Gleditsia sinensis. The sequence continues at coordinate 21,617,764 of CM073470.1, forward strand.
TTATTGGGTGTAATAGAATGACTCACTCTATTCCTCAAGCAAAAAATGTGATAAGAGTAACACAAATTAATCCATAATATTATTAATTTGTTGGATATTAATGTGTGTGTCCAAAAAAATTCATGAACTAAAATTAAATAGATCATAAATCCAAAGACTAATTTACCCTTACAATAAACTAACAGCTCACATGAAACTAGTGGTCTTCTATATATTTAGGCCAAAAGATGCCTGCGAGCAGAGATTAAGAATGATTTTAGGTTTGTTCCATATAATTTTTCCATCACTTTATGAGCCAAAAAATGCAGGAAGTGAAGAACTAAACGGCCTCAGGATGCTCAAAGCAGAGGAAGCACTGATCTATGAATGCAAAAAGACGTGGTCCATTGGATTTTTCTCAAGGAGGCAGACTCACTATAGATGCAAATGAAAACACCGAGTTAAATGTTACAATTAATGTGAGAGCTAAAATACTGGGAGTCTTTTAATCTCTAAGAGAGACTAGAATAATGAAAGCAATGCTTAACTCCCTTTATTTTTTTAGTATTAGGGTCAGAGGTGTCTGAGACTTTTCCCGAACATAAATCCTCTCCTTGAACAATCTCAAAGGTGCATTTTCTCATTCCAACTAATGCATCTAGGATTTTATTCCCAAAGTGTTCATTAGAGAAATTGAACCCAAGTTGATAAGGAGAGATACCGTCTCCTCTTATCAAAATAAAACAATCTTGAGTTTCTTCATTCATAATGACATAATGAGAGACACTCTTGAAAGCCAAGTTTTGGACATTAAGCATCTAAGTAACAAGTGCGTGGAACAACATCTTAGCATCAACCACCAAAAAAATGCAAAAATAAACAGCTAATCACTATCAATTTATTCATTTATACCTGTATATGTAATATTTCCAGAAATAAACAACCTACATATCTAGATTTATCAACAAAATAAGTCTGCTTTGTATCCTCCCAACAAACTAACTGATGCAGAGGTAGATGATGATGGAAAACCCAGAAGAACTGGTATATATATAAATATATTCTCTCGCTCTCTCTTTACCTCCTTCATGCACGTTTTATCTACATCTATAATATTAAACTTATACCTGATTCACTATGATGACCAAATTAAAATTACTTTAAGCAGATTCTTTTCATTTTATTTTCTCTATATTCAAAAGGGAGATAAATATAATAAGCTGGAAAGGGGTTTTCTTTTACAAATAAAGAGAGAAATGTCCAAAGGAAGCAATATACAAATAAAGAGGGGTTTTCATTACGTGAATGGCCAATATTCGCATGAACTTCTCTTTTTCTCAGAAAATACAGAAAGGAACAAGCTTTTTTGGTAATAAACACTGATCTCATTGCAATATACACCAATACATGACAAAAGAAGATATCCATAGATGCATTTTCTGTTGAGAAACAGAGCATGGAAAATTTATCTAAGATAGAACGTAGAACGTGGGTAATGCAAGTGTGTGGGAGTTTGCAAAACTATGACAGCATACAAAGTAATAACCACTAAACCCACTGCAATACTGGCAGTTAAATTAAAGGAAGAAAAAATGGTGCTAAGAGGAGTGACTACTAACCACCTTTGGGGGCTACGAAGCTCATAGCTACGACCAAAACTAGGGAGTAGAGAGATAGGGTCTGCGATGTGAGAACTTCAAACGAAAGGAAAGAACACGGTGGTGGAAGTCTTTCTGTGCCAAAATGGGAGAAGCTGAGAGGAAAGGAGTAGACCGAGAGGGCTTGCAATGACGGTTTGGGGAGTTCAGCCAAGATACAAGGAAAGCTCTGGGGTTTTTTCAGATGGGGGGGGGGGGAGATTTTCTGTGCAAAATGAGAGAGACGCTGAGAGGGAAAACAACGGGGGAAAATGAATTTTTTTGGGGCTGTCTTTTTTATTTTATTTACCTTTAATTTATTTAAATAAAAGTGAATCTTTTTGGTGAGAGTAAATATATTAAGTGAAATGAAGTGAGAGGCTCCGGAGGTGGCATTGTTTTTTATTTATTTAAATAAAAGTGAATAGATTTTGTATAATATTAAATTAGAGTGATAGTGACACGATGTAAAAGATAAAAATTGTTAGATAAATTTAATCTAATAAAAAAACCATGTAAATATGTATATTTTTTATTAAAATGAATTTATACTTGATCTAATCTAAATATCTATGTATATTGAGTCCAAAAAAAGAGAGGAAAAAATTATATAATTTCACTAATATTAAACTATAAACTATATGAAATGATTAAGCAATTAATTTCAGGCCAAAAAATTTAAAAAATGGAGGACAAAAGGAATAGCAAGTTGAACCACGAGATCCTTTCTTTATTTCTTACATATTTTTATAGTAATTTTTTTATTACTATTTATTTATTTATTTTTAAGAAAATCATGATATGAAATATGTTTATGAACTTATTTTAAATTTAAGCATAATTAGTTATATTTGGAAAAGTAGAATAATTATTTTTCTAAATTTTTTAATAGTTTATTTATTTCAATTGAAGTATTTCTTCAATTTTGTAAAGTGCACGAATCTTGATTATAGATTATTGTAAAGTCACTTCTCTATTATATATCTATTTATTAAAATTATCAAGTAAGTTCTAACATGCTCCTTTCAGTCTGTTTGGGGCTTAATTTATTTTTTCGGTAAAATAATGAATTTACACTATTAATTTCTATCAATAGTTTAATTTCAATTGGGGAAAGAAGTACAATTATTTTGTTTATTTTTCATATTATTGTAGAAATTTTTTTTAATTGATTTCAACTTCCGATTTTGAAAAAAATCATGTGGTAATCTAGCATGAAAAAATTAATAACAATTACACTTTCTAACAATAAAAAGTTTAAAATTAGGCAAAACTCAATAAAGACAAAACGATCCAGTGATAGGAACAAAAAGCATAATAAACTTAATAATTTTTTTGTACACATGTTGTCGCCAACATCAATTCTGATATCTTTCGTTATATTTGATTATTTAAAATAATTGATTATATTATGGTTTGAAACTTTAAATGTAAAAAAAATTACGAAGTCAATTCCTAATAAAAGCAAAAAGCACAATCACAAAGAATAATACAAGTCTAAAATCATTCAGTTTAATTAATTATTTCATCATCCTTTCGTTAATTGTATTATGACTTTATAAATTGTTTAATTTAAACCCCAAAACTGTTTATCTTTTGAGTGATTTTATTTAGATATACAATAATTGTGAGAATTATTTAAGTAACATTTTCATACTTAAAGAGATATGCTCGGGGGGTTTTGGGAAAATATATATTGGTGTATTTTGGATTTTTTTAATTTGTCTTTAATTTATTTTAATAAAATTAATATTTTTCCTTCATCATTTTTTAAAATAAATAGTTATTTTTGATTTTTCAAAGATATATACATTATTAATTTGATTTTTAAAATTTTACCTTATTAATTTAGTATTTAATTAAAAATTAACTTAAGTTAAAAAAAGTTTGAATTTATTTTATTAGTATATATTTAACACATTTTTTTATCTTATAATTAAAATTTTATATAGTTTAACTAAAAATATAGTTTTGTTAAATGTGACAAAATGTGAAAAAGAGGGAAAAAGATAAAATGTGATTTTTTTACTTTCAATGGCGACCTTAGGTCGCCACTAATAGTCTAGATAGATAAATTTCTTATCTTTAGTGGCGACTTCCTTTGGGTCGCCACTACTTTTTCAGTGGCAACTTTTAATAGTCGCCACTGAACATATAGTTTAAGTGGTGACCCATGCAAGTCGAAATTAAAAATGGTTTTCAGTGGCGACTTTCTCTAGTCGCCACAGAAAATTCAATTTCTTGTAATGATAACTGTTGCTCCAAGATAAACAAATATATAGGCATGTTATAAAAATTTTAGGTTTAAAGATAGCAATAAAACATGTACAAATATATAGGCATGTTAAAATATTTAAGTAAAATATTTATGATCAGACAGATGCCTGGGAATAAAATATGTGCGCTTGGAAGATAAAAACCATCAATTTATAAGTCTGTTACAATACACCACTGGTCAAGGCAAACATGGCTAGGTTCTGAAGTAATTAGTCCTTTATAGAACAAAAAGATGAAAGTGAAGTAGAGCTTAAGAAATATACCCAAAAAAAATAGTTCAATGTGCTAAAATAAAACTAAATATAACTTAAAATTTTTTTATCAACAATATAAAGAGAACGGAAAAAAGTGATTCAATACACTCCAAAGCATGCATTCTGAAATATAAGCAAAACATTATCTATGTATTATGGTGCCTAACTTTTTACATCCGTTGATACGGCTGGCTACCCTAAAGAAAGAAATACTATAAGGAAAATTTATATTATTCACCACTAAATATTGCTTAGAATTTAATAGACCATTAATTTATTATTCATTAAGAAAAATATGAAAGTATAGTTTTAGATTTAGAAATTCATACTTCCGGAGATTTTCCAAGATTTGTATCATCTTGAATTAAAATTCTTCTCAGATTTCATTCATGGTCTCAACTTACAGATTTTCTTTTTTTTATTCACAGAAAACAATGGTTTATCTGATTTGTGGCAGCATCATGCATTAAGACCGGAGTACAACCATAAGTTGAATAGTAGAACCTAAGAAGCATCAGGCATAGGAAGCTGCTTACGTAGTTTATCAAATTGATGTCCTACATGCCCAAACATATAAATTAAGAGATGGTGTACGTGAATATTGCAGCCAAAGATTCAAGTATAGTAATGCATAAAAGAGAAACACAAAGTGACCCACCGAATATCAGTGACTTTCGCCCTAGGTAAAGCAGGTCTTATTTTCTTATTCGACCAACATTATCAATTTGGATTTCTCAACTTTAGCATCCGATTTCTCCCTGCAAGGTGGCAAGGGGAAGGTGTGAAGCCTGTTTCTTTATTTAAACTTTGAGATTGAGAGATTGAGGAATCTATTATATTCAACACCGCAGCTGGACTTATAGAATCTTCAACGAAAACTCCTGCTTGTACCAAAATGTTGTCTAAGGTTGTTTCACCAAGAGTTATTTCTCTATCCTGATCCTTCATGACCTCACCATACCTTTTCTTTTGACCTTATTGATTTCTCTCCACACATCATCAACTGTCTTCCCACTTAAAGCCTGAGCCAAGGTCAGACTGGCTTTACGTTGAAGAGAAGATGATGATGACATGTTCAAGGGAACTTGCACAATGTTTTGGTATTTGATTGAAAACATATTTTGTATTTCTATCTTTTTTTTTCTTTTGGAAAAAGGGTTTACTTGTTTAAAACCTAGTTCTCTTTTGTGTTTTACTTTCATTTGATATCAGAGCTGTCGTCTCACCGTTTTGGTACTTAACAACCACAGTAAAGATGTTTGGTGAAATAAAATTGAACACAATGAACACTTTTGAAGGATCCTATTTTGTGGAAGGGCATTCCACCAGTAGGCCACCATTCAAACTAAAGAGTGAGTGGAATGAAGGTGATATTAAAATAATTCAAACTAACACATGTGCTTTTAATATTTTATTTTGTGCTGTTAGTAGATAGGAGTATGATAAAATTTCAAGTCGTGACATTGCCAAGCAAATGAGGGACAAGTTGGAAGTCACTCATGAAGGAACTAGCAAAGTGGTCGAGTAAAAAATCAACATGTTGGTGCATGAGTATGAATTATTAATGATGAAGGAAGAAGAAAGCATAGACGACAAGTTCAATTAGTTCTCCAAAATTGAGGGAGACTTGAAGGCCCTTGGTAGACAATATTTTTATAGTGACCAAGTTAGAAAGATTTCGAGTAACCTTCCAAAACTTGGCAATCGAAGATGGACACAATAAAAGGTGGAGGTTTGAACACCCGACCTCATGATGAACTAAGGGGCATCCTTATTGTATATGAGAAAACCTACCTTGCTAGGTATTTTTTTTGGGGTACAATGTTAGAGCAAGGGTTTGAACCTAAGACCCTTTGCTAAACTACGCAACCCGGCCCCTCACCACTAGACCACACTTAGTGGTTTACCTTGGTAGGTATATGCAAGAAGACAACAAGAAGAAAAGCATAGAACTTAAAGTTTCTTTTCGGACAATTCCAATGATACAATTAAAGTCACCTAGAGAGATGTCAATTTTATGATTAGAAAGGTGATGATTTTCTATCACAAACAAAAAGAGGCAAGAGACTCCATCAAAGAAATATGATAAAAGTAAAAATTCAATTGTATGTTATGAATGTAATACACTTGAAGATGTTAGGAGTGAGTGCCCACTTCCCGAAAAGAAAGAATTCAAGAAGTCCAAAAAGAAGAAAGTTATGGTTGCCACATGGAGTGATGAAGATGATTCAAATGGTGAAGAAGAAAAGCTCAAAAATGAAATAGCCAACCTTTGTTTCGTGGCTGAAGAAGATGCAAAGGAGGAATCTAAAGAGGTATATCTTTCTCCTAATCTTGAAATACCCCCTAACAGTGATGCAACCCCGACATATGAAAAGTTAGGAGAAATAGTAGAACTATATCATAATCTTGATAATATGCTTACAAAATATTCTTCTATTAAGAAAAAAAAAATTGATTTTGAAAAAGGATTTCGACCTTATTAAGAAAGTGAATAATACTTTGAAAGAAGAAAATCCCCTTTTCAAAAATGAACTTGAAAAACTAAAACGTACTCTTTTACATGATTCAAAAACAGAATATGAATTTTTAAAATAGAAAACAGTCCCTTCATAAAAGATTTGCAAAACTTTATTTAAGGGGAAGAGAATTTTAATGTTTTATTTGGAAGAGAAGGTGTGTTTACAATAGAGCTAGCCTTATTTATGAACAAATGGAAAATGAAAAATGTTTTAAGAATTTTCTTGATAAAAAATTCAAAACTACAAGTCCTTTTGTTAAATGTTATCATTGTGGCAAAAATATTCTACTCTTGTGCTATGAAAAGAAAATTGCACAATATTTCTAAATTTATTTGGAAGTGTAAGAGCTCATATGCTCAAAAGGATAGTGACACTAACATCAAAGGACCTAAAAAGAATTTGGGTACCGAAGATAAGATAATTTTCCTTTTGAAGTTATACTTGAGATCAAAATTCTAAAAAATTCTAAATCTTGGACAAAGGATACTCAAGTCATATAAAAAAGAATTTTCCAAGTCCATTCAAGAATAAAAGATGTGTCATTCATGGCAATGTCACTACTCCACCGTATTTGAAACAATGAGTATATTGGAATAAGTTAAAATAGTAAAATATAAATATTCTTATAACCCAAGTGTCACGACCCAAAAATAGAAGTACGTAACCGGCACGGGTTTTGAGAATAATCTCATCCCGTAAGCCTCTAGTATGATACATATAAATGATTTTCTCATAAATAGTATATATTGTAACCAAACACATAATCACATTAATGTGAGAACTTGCTGTATAATTTCAATAATCTCAAATATACATAAATACTCTGCAAATGGAAGCTGAGATCCTGCCTGTGATATATGGAGTAACTCTAAAGTACAAGTACAATGTAAATTAAAATCTACGAGCCTTGGAAACAAAGTAGGCTCACCCAGACATCATGTCGTCTAGCTGGTCAACTATCTGAAAAAAAATGTAGAAATATCCTGTAGTGAGTTTGACAACTCAGTGAGCAAATATAATTTACTATAACTGAAACAGAACAGACCATTCGAACGAATTTTTATAAATATAAATTTTGGTAGAATATAACATTATTTAAATCAATGTATATAACAACAAACTAAAGTTTTAAAGAAAGTAAATTTTGTTAAAAGAAAATCTAAAATCTTAAGATTTAGTATAATAAACAATAATTTCAAAATTAGATAAGGAAATAGAAAGATAACTCTTCATATAAAAAAATGTTTAGAGGAGGACTCAAAGTAGATCCATAATTATAATTTTTATACCCAAGCACAAAGTCTGGTAAGGGCAATCACCATATACATTGGTTTATCCCAAGCACATAGCAATGGGACGGGTAAATCACCATATTATCATAATTCATATCATAAGGTTGGGAGGAGCTCTCCTCAACTCCCTAACCTTTCTATATATTGACTGTCCTAAACACATAGCAATAGGACGAGTAAATCACCTCATTCTCATTATAAGTAACCAGGCCAATTGCTACTGGTTATTGGAGGAGACATACTCAACTCCATACTTATTCATAATTCAATCCTCATGTGCCCATTCGCACAAGGGGCTAGCAACTTTCTTGCTAACTAGGGTTTTATGGTGCACCAAGGCTAGCTATCTCTGTCGCTAGCTAACAGTGTTTCTATCAATGATTCCTCCAAAATAAACTAATTTAATAAATAAAAAATATAAGCTGAAAGAAAAATTGAAAATTTTGAGGTTAGAATTTTTTTAAAGACAAAATATATCCCTCCCTTCCAAGATATTCTTCGGATAGAGTTCCGGTATAGAAATTCATTCTCCAGAATCAGAAATACAACATTTTCATTCCAGTCCAGATAAACCATAATATCCAGTATCAATGACACATTTGAAACTCAAATACAAATTCAATTTCACCATATTCATGAAACAGTGAGATATCATTTATAACACAAATCATATAAAACAATATGAAAGATGATACAATTATAAGATTCAATAAAGTGCATCATAATACCACATTTTCATCATAAATTCAGGAGGGACTCATTAGAGGTCTGTTCTGCATGTCCTATAACTTCTAAGAATATAAATCAATATAAACATGAAATTCAATTTATGCTATTCATAATTAAAACTTTGTTTTAAATGCATGGACATGAGAGAGATTTAAAAATGCATTATAATAAATTATATTCACTCACAGTGTAAGGGCTCCAGATTGGACAGCCCCAAAATCCACGTTTTCCATCTGAATTTGATCAATTAGATATTAAAAATGAGTCCGGAAGGTCCAAAAACCTAAAAAAATGACCCCGGGACGCTGTCACTGTTCACGCGCGGCTGAAAGCACTATTCACGCACAGAATACTGTTTACAGGCACTGTTTTGCACTGTTCATAATTATTGTTCACCAAAGTAAATTTTTCAAAATTAAACCACCAAATCACATTTTCTGACCGTAAATTTTATCCTACAACTAATATTTTACATCATTAAGAAAACCCCTAAGTTGAAATTTTGAAACACCATCAAAAATTCAGTATTTTAGAAAATTTACCTTTAAGTTACTATTTATGAAATTCCGGCGAACCTCCGGCGAAAATAATTGGTGGGTTTTGAAACTCTCGCCGCCATGAGTCCAACGGTACCTTCAGTATCTCAATTGGACATCTAGAATTGGAGAAATCTTAGAGAGAAGTTTTAAAAAAAATTTAGAGAGAGAGAGATAAATTTTTTTCTTCTTCTCTGGCTTCTTCGCCCGTTCCTTCCTCCGCACTCTTTTTTTTTAATAATAATATTATTATTATTTAATAATTAAATAATAGGATTTCTTTAATTTAAATTCATATAAATTCAATTTTTCATCCTAAAATATCTCAAAAATTTCTAAAAATTTACATTCTAGTTAAACTCTTAAATTATGATTTTTCTTGATAAAAACCGTAATAAAAAAATCTCAAAATAAATATCTTTTTACATATTAAAAGAAAGAATATTTCGAAAAATTTAGCAAAAATTTATTAAAAGCCAATATAATTATTTTGAGCAAAACAATAATTATTTTAAATAAAAATATACTTCCTTTTAGTAAAGCATAATCATTTACAATAAAAATATATATTATATATATTTTTAGTAAAACATTATTATTTAAAAATAAAAATTTTGGGATATTACACCAAGATTTCATTTTAAAAGGTGGTAAAATATATTATTTTTGGCATTGTTGATATGACTTAATGTTAATTACATTACGTTTGTATTTTCTTTTGTCATTACTTAAATTGTGAAGATGCAGTTCGATCAATTTCAGATTCTTGCACTTATTTTAAGAAATATATTATTAATTGAAGTGGTTCACACCTTCACTTAGTAAATCTTTATAAATTTTATCTTAGAAACGTAGTCCAATAAAGTGCAAGTATGAATTGTCCCACTTGACACTGATATGTGGTAAGCATCATGCCACTTTGTATCTGGTATGACTACTAGGAAGAGAGGTTGTATTGTTGTGAGTTGGGATTCTCTATAGTTTTCAAAAAATTGTACAGGATAAATTTAGGAGAGCGAAGACAAAGTTTGTAAGAAATTTAAATTTTTTAAAATACTTTACATAGTAAATTTATAGAAAGGAGGGCACATTTTGATAAAATTAATATTTATAAATAAATTAGGCTCATTGATTCAAATATAAGTCTTATAAATTAAGTATTTCTCTTTCAAAATTTACTTTGTAAAATTCTTCAAGTACTTTAGAGAATCCCAATTCACCTCATTTAAAGATCTCACATATTAATTAAATAAATAAATACACAATTTAACATTTAAATTTACTAGGTCCCTATAATTTAGTCAACATATTTAAATCATTGTACAATTTAATCTCCAAATTTATCAAATTTTAAACAACTCAATCCTTCCGTTATCTCCATACTAACTGCTTGTTGAGATGACCTATTAATTGCTTACGTGACACATTAAATGCCATCTAATCATACCACATCAATGCTAACTCAACTTTAAAAAAGAGAGTAAAAACACAATTGAGTCATTGAATTTACTAAGTCCTTACAATTTAGTCTCTAAATTTAAGTTATTGCACAATTTCGAATTCACCAAATGTAAGACAATTTAGTCATTCTATTATTTCCACATTAAATGCTTGCTAATGTAACCGGCTAAGTACCTAAGTGGCACGTTAAATGTCAACTAATCATGCAATATTAACACTGACTCAATTTAAAAAAAAAAAATTCAAAATGCTTCATTTTCCACTCTATTTTTCCCCTTCTTCCCTGAAAATCCCCTTTTCTGACTTCAACTAATAGCACCGCGAAGCAACCTAGTACTACAAAATTATTCTAATGGGTTTCTGACAACTAAAAATAGGAAAGTTATTATGGAATCTATGATATTAACAATTGTAGCGGTGGTCAGCCTGACACTTTACACATTTTAGACTACAAGGAGAAGCAATGATTTCAAAGTTCTTAGCCTCTTCTTGTTCAGTGTTGTGCTGATTCTTATGATTTTTTTTCTCTAATTCAATTAATTTAATTATGAAAGATTTCTAGTTTATATGTAGTAGTTAGCCATCGCGATCGTGCTTAAATGCTATCATGTATTCTAATAAGATGCTTCTTTCATTACATATAATTTTCCTTGAGATATATCATTTTTTTCCTTTGGGGATAGGGGAAAAAATGCTTTAATTTATGAAATATATTGTGACTCTACTGCTAAATAGTTGATTGAATGAAGAAATTTTGTATTGAATTGTAAATACATTTACAATGATCCCCTTTTTTGAATGCTTCCACAGTTTCTATTGCCTGCAAAATGAATGCAATAGTTAATTTAACAAATTGAAACAAACAACATTGTATAAGGTTAAGGGAACAACTTCATTTCAAAAATTTATAGACGAGTCAATGCTGATCTGAACTAATTAGTTAGCATTTAATATGCCACATAAGCACTTAATGGGTCACCTAAGTAAACAATTAAGATAAATAAAATTAAAAGACTAAATTGATTAATATTTGATAAATTCAAATACTAAATTGTGTAATAGCCTGAATTTAGAGATTAAATTATAGTGATTTAATAAATTTAGAGATTAAATTATGTGTTTATTTTTTTTTTCAGGCTAAGTTAGCACTAATGTGGCATAATTAATTGACATTTAACATGCCTTGTAGGCAGTTAAAGGGCAACATCAATAAATAGTTAGTGTGGAGATAACGGAATGATTAAGTTGTTTGACGTTTAGTAAATTCGAAAATTAAATTGTGTAATGACTTAAATTCTTGAACTAAATTGAGTATTTACTGTTAATTAAATATTACTTTTTACAAAATATGTTTTTTTCTTTAAATTTATTTTGTAAAGTTTGTAGAATTGTAGAGTTTGGTTGAGATTGGTTCATACATATACCAAAGGATCAAGTTGTGGAAGAAAAGGAAGAAGCTACTGAACAGTTAAAGTTTAGTGAGACAAACTCTGTCGTACAAATGAAGCTGACATTGGCTTTGGTTTTCCATTCATAATTTATACTGCGGAACACCTAAAATGATATGCATCTTTATTCCTTGCATGCATCTTACTTATCTTGGTTATGTAGGTAAGGTAAGGTAAGATCAGGTAAAGTCAAGCATTATATACGCATGTAGATGGTTAAGTTTAGAGTAAATAAATAAATTGATCTCAAAATTTGAAGACTATTTAGTTTTAATCTCCGAATTTTCTTATCTCATTCTTATATTTGGTACCTTAACTTTGTCGTATTGCAGAGAAAAGAGAATACTATTTCCCAGAGTAAGGTTATTGTCACTATATTCAAAATGTCACTTGTCTGAGGGACATAAAAAGGGCTCTAATAGAGCCGAGGCAAGCCGAATTTTAACATGATTAAACTTGTTTATTTAAAATAAACCTAATCTAAACTAAATTTGAGACCTGAGCTTAAGGAAAACTAAAAATTATGATCATTCTCTGAAAAGAGCCAAACCCAAACAGGTCATGATCTATTCTATAAATGTCATATATGCTTGAGTGTATATATATAAATTATACTAATTAAACAAATATACTTTTATATTATGTATGTGTGTGTGTATTTATAAAAAAAATCATAAAAATATGTTATAGTATTTTAATGATGTATAAAATTACATATGAACAAGTAATATATATAAAAAATATTTTATTAATAATAGATCTGTTCACGTCCTCAACAGTCGATTCATTAATTTTTTAAGTTTGGCTTGTTGAACTAAACAATTTTATATATTTATCAAGTTTGTTCATTTGTTCATTCTCTGAAAAGAGCCAAACCCGAACAGTTCATGATCTATACTATACATGTCATATATGTTTGAATGTATATATATAAATTAAACTAATTAAAAAATATACTTTTATATTATGTATGTGTGTGTGTGTATTTATAAAAAAAATCATAAAAATATGTTATAGTATTTTAATGATGTATAAAATTACATATGAACAAGTGATATATACAAAAATAATATTTTATTAATAATAGAACTGTTCTCGTCCTCAACAGTCGATTCTTTAAAATTTTAAGTTTGGCTTGTTGAACTAAACAAGTTTTTATGTTTATCAAGTTTGTTCATTTGTTCATTCTCTGAAAAGAGCCAAACCCGAACAGTTCATAATCTATACTATACATATCATATATGTTTGAATGTATATATATAAATTAAACTAATTAAAAAATATACTTTTATATTATGTATGTGTGTGTGTATTTATAAAAAAAATCATAAAAATATGTTATAGTATTTTAATGATGTATAAAATTACATATGAACAAGTAATATATACAAAAGTAATATTTTATTAATAATAGAACTGTTCACGTCCTCAACAGTCGATTCATTAAATTTTTAAGTTTGGCTTGTTGAACTAAACAAGTTTATATGTTTATCAAGTTTGTTCATTTGTTCATTCTCTGAAAAGAGCCAAACCCGAACAGTTCATGATCTATACTATACATATCATATATGTTTGAATGTATATATATAAATTAAACTAATTAAAAAATATACTTTTATATTATGTATGTGTGTGTGTGTGTATTTATATAAAAAAAATCATAAAAATATGTTATAGTATTTTAATGATGTATAAAATTACATATGAACAAGTAATATATACAAAAATAATATTTTATTAATAATAGAACTGTTCACGTCCTCAACAGTCGATAATTAAATTTTTAAGTTTGGCTTGTTGAACTAAACAAGTTTATATGTTTATCAAGTTTGTTCATTTGATAAATGAGTTAAGCCTAATTTGAACTTTTAACGAACCGAGTTAATAGTTCATGAACTGTTCGATTTATTTTTATCTCTATAGGTAAGGGATTATTTTTCAATTTTCAGCGACTGTAAAGTGAATCAGGCTTGCTTGTCACTTTTTCTCGGGAAAAGGGATGACAAAGCAAGGGCGATACCTACATTTTGGATTCATTAATTACCATGATTCTGAATTTTCTTTTTATAATTGAACTATTATGGAATGAATCCCAAAATTATTTTATATTTTATATATATAATAAATCTAAAATTGATATTTGGCATCTGTTGTCTGGTCAGTGGTCACAAGCAGAACAACAACAATAATATATATATATATATATATATATATATATATATATATATATATATATATATATATATATATATACCTAAGTTCTAATTAGTAACTTCAATTATTTGAATTCACTCACTTTCTTTCATTATGTTCCCATCAGAATGATTTGAATATAGAAGTTTTCCAGTAATGTTCATTAATTAATGAAGAAATAAAAGTAATGCTGAAATGGGTATCAGTATGGTTCTTTTGGTGTTCCAAGTTTCTATAGTATTTATTAGGCTCGCTGTCTTAGAAAGGTCATAAATATTGCTATTCAATGTAAAGCTGGTAAGATATAGAGTCAGAGTCATACCTACAAATTCTTTTTTTTTTCTTCTGTAAAGTATGGTTAGTTCCAAACTTAAAATATTAATAAAGCTAGACGATTCTATGTTTCTTATCTGAGGTTTATTCCATGTAGTTTATGTTTTTTCCTCTTCTAGTATCACACTTTTTGAGTATCAAATTAATAAAGTTACCGATGCTGCTACTTTCCACAAGTGCTTTTCTACAGATTTGAACTCTTAATATTGTAAAGCTTTTTCAGCTGCTGAGTTCAAACTTACCACTCCTGGGATTTTCATGCAGTCTACATTGAATTTTAGTTTTCGATCATGAGTCAAACGTTTGGGTACACGTGCATCACATGGTTCCAAAGTTATATTTACTGCTAAACTTGTTATCTTCTTAAGGTCATAAACATTCCATATTCCTATTCGATGCAAAGCTGTTAGAATATGTAGTAAGAGTATGCTTATTACTATTGGTTCCAAATTTTAATAATTCAGATGTCTGATTTTAATAAGGAAATCGGATAACAAAGATGTAAGAAATTGTATATAAACTTTGTTCTTTATTATAATATTAGACAATAGACTAATAATTTCGATAATGAAAATCTTATATACATTTGACAAATGAAAATGTTCATATTTGTTAAAATTTTAATATTTATTATTCCAAAATTTGTACATTTTATTATTTCGATTTAATTTAACACTGTAACTATTTATATATACTTAATATTTATTTATTATATCTTTCAAAAAATTTATAACTTGTTAGTTTAGATATTCCCGTTCGACTGTGGTTAAATTATTCTTTTATCTGTAATTAAATTTTGAATCTTTTCTAAAGTAGAGGATTTGATTTTAAAATATTTATAATTAAAGTTTAAAAAATTAAAAGTTCTTTTTCACTGTCTAAGTCTCTTACGTTTAAAGTTCTATTTAGTATATACTAAGCTTGTTACCCTAGAAAGATATTATAAATATTGTTATTTCATGTAAAACTGGTACAATATGTATAGTCAAAGTCATGGCTACAATTAAACTCACTTTGTTTTAATTTATGCTTAGTTCCAAACATGAAATATTGATAAAGCAAGACCATTCCTAGGCTTCTTATATGAAGTTTATTCCATGCACCCTACTCTTTTTTCTCTCTAATACAAGTATTTTTACACCTTGTGTATAAGACTAATATCATTTGAGATATTGAGTTGTCCTTCTCCATAAATGTTTTTTTTCCAAGTTTGAACTCCTAACATTGCAGAGTTTCTTCAATTGCTAGATTTACCCTTGAGCTAGCTTATGAATTTTCCATCCAGTATATTGTATTACCACTACAAGAAAGGCGGGGAATAGCGACGGATATTTAACGACGGTTACAAAAAACCGTTTCTAAAGCCAACTTTAATGACGGTTTACACAAAACCGTCATTAAATACGGACAGTTAGGATCCAACCGTAGTGATCTGCGTCGATTTGACGATGGAAAAAAAATTTACGGACATTATGACAGTTTTATATAAAACCGTCGTTAAATGACGATGATTTTATATAAAACTGGCGTTTAATGACGACGGTTTCTAGGAAATCGTCGTAGACTTTCCAACATTCGGAATTCGAATTATTGCTCGATATTCGTGTGGTTTAACGACGGTTGTCCTGCTAACCGTTGTTAAACATACAATTAACGACGGTTTATTTTCTAACCGTCGTTAAACCCATTTAGCGACGGTTTTTTTTGGTTTAACGACGGTTAGAAACCGTCGTTAAACCACGCGTCCGCCAATAAATTCACTAGCCTTCCTCATTTGTATTACAAACGTTTTTCATAAGACTTTTTCGTATAATACACTAGCTGAAATTATTTGTTGTGACTTTTGAGTTTTTATACTGTGGTCTTCTATGCGACTTGTATTTATTATTCTCAAGGTATGTCATTTAATTTTTTAATTGTATTTGATTAATTTTTTATATATTGTATGCTCAAAATATTTTCTTATATTATTTTTTATTTTATTTTGTGAAGATCTTAAGACGTTGGGACGACACTTCGATTTTGATTTTTGTGCGTTATTTATTTGGAATCATTTTCAAGGTATGTAATCTAATTAATTTTATTTTAAATGAATTTATTTCAAATTATTGTATGTTACATTGCGATAATATTAGATATTTTATGTACTTACTATTTTTTTTATAAATATATTTTACATTGTGATGTACATTGTATGAATCAATTTTAAAATTTGTGTTATTTTTGCAATATTTATGATGTTTAATATTATAATATATTATGTTCGTTGAAAACATGTAAGACAATTTTTTTTTAATAATTTTGAATTATTATACTTAATTATTTTTGAAGTAAAATATTTGTATTTAATATTAGAATTGATTTATAAAAATAAAAAATAGAGATCTTGAGGTGGTGTTGATAGAATAATATGAAAAAGTTATTGAATACACATAGTTAAAAAAATAATTAATAAAAATTACAAATAGGTTTTAAAAATAAAAAAAAAATATATAATAACATAAATTTAGTAGATGAATTGAAGTGTGTAATTGATTAGGTAAAATAATAAATTTTAATAAATAGACAGAGTAAGTATTGAAAATAATTTATAAAAAATTGTGACACTACTTTAAAAATATACGTATGTTTTAATATAAATTTAATAAATATATATAATATTATAAATTTTGTATAAAATGATAGTGAATTTAGTTTTAAATATAAGTTATTTACTGTTTAAAAAATATAATTAAAATTAATGCAAATAAATCAAAAATAGTTATTATATTGATAAACGTATTTAAATAATATACATAAATTAGTAATAGTCAAATTATATTACAGTTGTTACTAAAATATTAAAATATTTATTCAGGTGATGAGGTAAAATAATAAATGTTAGTAAATAGACAAAATTAGTATTAGGAATTGGTTTTAAAAAAATAAAACACTTTTAAAAATACACGTAGTTTTTAAAAAAAGGAAAAAAAATATAATAACATAATTTTAATAAAAAATAATAGTGTAATAATTTTTAATGCACTTTGTTCTTACACTAGATTCTCTATTAAGGAACTAATAAGATCTTAGATGTAATTGAGTAGAATTATTCTTGAAAATATAGCCCTTATATGGGTTACTGATTTTACTTTTCAGATAGGGAATTGAAAATTCAATTCCTTATCTGAGTTCGTTAAAAATTTTACGATGTAAATACTATAATTGAAATCCTAGCGGCAGCTGTAAAATCATAATTCGATTTTTTGCTGCTAGTGGCTGTCCTTTCCAAAAAATTCAGATTCGTAGAAATTTGATCATAAAACTCATCCTTTTAATTAATTACACTAGATTCTCTATTAAGGAACTAACAAGATCTTAGATGTAATTGAGTAGAATTATTCTTGAATATATGGCCTTTGTATAGGCCACTGATTTTACTTTTTCAGATAGAAAATTAAAATTTCAATTCCCTACATGAGTTCGTTAAAAATTTTACCATGTAAATACTATAATTGAAATCCTAGTGGCAGATGTAAAATCATAATTCAATTTTTTGCTGCTAGTGGTTGTCCTTTTCAAAAAATTTAGATTCGTAGAGATTTGATCATGAAACTCATCCTTTTAATTAATGACATTAGGAGAATGAAATAAAATTAACATATGACCAAAGACTTTATCAATGGCACAGTTTGAAAAGTTAAATTTTTTGTTCATGGGTTCATAGAGATATTGCAAGTGTTTTATTTCATATTATGTAAGCCAATGTCATCATTTATCTCACTCTCTCTTATATATCTCTCTTAAACTCTTTGGGATCAGGATTCTTTATTTATAGCGAACTAATAACAAAGATTTTTTATTTGGTGCTTCATTAAATGCCAATTATCATAAAGTTTGTTAAATTTTTTTACACGTAAAACATTTTAAACCTCTTCAAAATATGTTGTGTTTTATGCACAATCAATTGCAAATCCCTTCTCATGTAAAATAGTCATGTTTTCTTTTAGTTCAAAGTAAGAGTTATTTAGGTTAATTGTTATCTAAATTCATAATTATTTCAGAAATGGATAAATCTTGGATCAATAAACCTCGACAATCAATAGAATACCTGAATGGTTTAGATGGATTTTTGAAATTCGTAAATGCCAACTCTAGGGTCGAAGGTAGAATAATATGCCCATGCCCAAAGTGTAGATTCAAGAAATGGCAACTCATCGAGGTCGTGCGCCAACATTTGATCATCAAACCATTTTCGGAGGGATACAATTTTTGGAGTTTGCACGGAGAAATGATTACAGAAGAACCTACTGTAGGACATGCTATAATGCCAATTGAGGTCTCAGAACCCATAGTTTGAGAAGACCCTATGCAGAACATAGTCCGTGATGCATTCGAGATTCACCCCGAAAATGAGAGCATCGCTTTTGTGGATATTCTAGTTCCACAGTCAGCAGAAAGGATGGATGATAGTGTCAAAGATTTTTATGAGTTACTGAAAGATGGTAAACAACCACTCTATGAAGGGTGTGAAAAGTATTCCAAATTGTCTTTCTTGGTGAAGTTGTATCACATTAAGTGTTTGTGCGGCCTAAGCGACAAAGTAATGTCGATGGTACTTGAGTTGCTTGTCGATGTATTCCTAAATGCCAAGATTCTGCCTTCATTTTACGAGACTAAAAAAGTCATTAATAAGTTGGGGTTGAACTACAAAAAAATTCATGCATGTCAGAATGATTGTATGTTATACTGGGGTGAGCATGAAAGTAGCAAAACTTGTAGTAAGTGCTCCGCACCAAGGTGGAAACCGAAACAAAAAGGGGAGAAGCGAAAAAAGGTGCCTAATAAAATTCTTAGATACGTTCCAGTTAATCCAAGATTGCAGAGGTTGTTCATGTCTTCTAAAACTGCTGAATTTATGAGATGGCATTTTGAAGACAAAATTTCTGATGGCATCATGAGGCATCCAAAGGATTCTGAGGCATGGAAGAGATTTGATCTTCTGAATCCTCAATTTGTATCAGATCCGAGAAATGTTCGTTTGGGCCTTGCAACTGATGGTTTCAATCCATTTGGAAACCTATCTACAAGTTACAGTATATGACCAGTTCTGCTGATTCCATACAATCTTCCTCCTTGGATGTCTATGAAACAGAGTTCATTCATGTTGTCAATGATAATTCCAGGGATAAAAACACCGGAAAATGATATAGATGTATTTTTATAGCCATTAATTGAAGAGCTAAAGGAGTTATGGGTTAAAGGTGTTAAGACGTACGATACCTTTGGCAAAGAAATATTCAATATGCATGCAGCTCTTTTGTGGACAATCAGTGATTTTCTTAGCCTTGGATGTTTATCAGGCTGGAATACTCATACTGGATTAGCCTGTCCGTACTATAACTTTGACTCTACTCCAGTCCGTCTCCCTCACAGTTGGAAGTGGTGTTTTATGGGACATCACTGCTTCTTATCTCCGGGTCACAAATTTAGGCTGGCCTGCAATAGGTTTGACGGAAAAGAGGAAAGAAGAAACCCTCCTACGCAACTGAGTAGTGTAGATATTTTAAGACAAGTCGATGATATTGAAGTTGTTTTTGGAAAAAATGTAGAAACTGATGTTGGGACTCAACAACGGCGTTCCCGAGGTCAGGGTTCGGTTGATGTTGGAACTCAACAATGGTGTAAGAAAAATATATTTTTCAAACTTCCGTATTGGACGATTAATATATTGCATCATAATCTTGACGTCATGCATATTGAGAAAAATGTCTGCGACAACATTATTTACACTTTACTTAATGATTCTGGCCATTCAAAGGATCACGTAAACGCACGGAAAGACTTAAAGGAGTTTGGTGTGGGGCCTGAGCTGTGGCTAGATGATGACGGTAAATATCCACCTGCTTTGTTCACGTTGACAAATTCAGGCAAGGAAGTATTTCTGAAAACACTTAAGAATGTATTTGTACCTGACGGTTATTCTAGTAATATCTCCAGATGTATTGATGTAAGACAGCGTAAGATCGGAGGACTAAAAAGTCACGACTGTCACATCCTTATGGAACAACTGTTACCGTTAGCCATAAGAAAGACACTTCCCAAGCCAGTATATGCAGTTCTGATCGAGTTCTGTTCATTCTTCCGACAACTTTGTTCTAGATTTTTGAATATTAATGAACTTGATCAACTTCAAAATCGAATCATTATGACGCTGTGCCATCTTGAAATGTTATTTCTGCCGTCTTTCTTTACAGTCATGGTGCACTTGACTATACATTTGGTCATGGAAGCGAAGTTAGGAGGACCAGTCCAATATCGTTGGATGTATCCC
Organism: Gleditsia sinensis; assembly: GCA_037074535.1. Taxonomy (NCBI): domain Eukaryota; kingdom Viridiplantae; phylum Streptophyta; class Magnoliopsida; order Fabales; family Fabaceae; genus Gleditsia; species Gleditsia sinensis. The sequence goes on from CM073470.1 coordinate 21,638,738, forward strand.
ATCGAAAGGTAAAACATTAAAAACACATAATTCCAATTTCTTGCATTATTGTTAATCCAATTTTATTCATTTAATCTATGTTCTCTAAATACTTGGGTAAACTTAAATCTTTCGTGCGGAACAGAGCAAGGCCAGAAGGCTCAATAGCAGAGTCGTACATTACAGGAGAAGTTTTATTATTCTGTTCTAGGTACATAGATGGTGTTGACACTGTCTTCAATCGTCCTCCTCGTGTGGATGATCGACCCGATTTTGGGACATCTGATACGGGTTTGTTCCCACCAATAGAAAGACCAGTTGGTGGATTTGATTATTTCACCCTTTCTCCCCGGGAAAAATTGCAGGCTCATCGGCATGTCTTAACAAACTGCAAAGAAGTTAATCCTTACTTACAGTAAGTTAACTCACACTTAGCTCCATTTGCATACAATTTTTTGTCCCGTGTAACATTAAGTGTTTAGACAATGTTTTCTCAACAGGGAATTTAGAGACTATGTACGGCATAGTTTAAAAAATCGGACGCGATCATCTACCCAGATAGATAAAAAAGTCCATAAAGAATTTGTCTCTTGGTTTTCGCGTCGTGTAAGTATTTCAACAGTCACATTTAATTCATATGTCAAATATGAGTACAACTCATCCTTTATTCGTTTTCCATATTGAAATTGATGCCGATGGATCGCAGTGTGCTGATTTAAAATATCTGGCACTTGGTCCACTAGATAGAGCACGTCGATACAGTTCTTACAATGTCAATGGATTCAAATTTCAAACTTTAGAGCGAGATCAAGGATGGCATCTCAAAATAGTGGAGTTTACAGTACTTTCAGGACGAGAAGTTATGCAAGTAGTAGTGACACGAACATGCAATTTGGTGGCATCTCGTATTACGGAAAACTATTAGACATTATCGAGTTAAACTACCATGGCCATTTTACAGTCGTATTATTTAGGTGTATGTGGGCCAACACAACTACAATGAGAGGAATTGCAATTGATGAATTCGGGGTGATATCGATTGATTTTTCTCGGTTGATTCAACTTGGTGAAAATGATGATGACGAGCCATACATCCAGGCATCTGAGGCTCATCAAGTGTACTATGTACAAGATGAGCTGGACAAGAACTGGAGTGTAGTGATGCATTTAAAACCCTGTGACTTATACGAGATGGGTGATGAAGATGAAAATCTTATTTACGAGAGCGATCCGTTATACACGCAAAATTTAGAAAGATTGTTTTCAGAAGGAGAAGTTAATTTATGCTTGTTACGGTATTAATTTTACTGTTGCCGCCTATTTATATATATTTTAGACTACTTATAATTATTGTACTATTTTATTTATTTTCATAACTTTTATTAGGAAAATTTTATTTTATAATTGTTTTATTAATTTTATTTTGCCAGTAGCGGTGACGATGAAGAAGGCTAGATCACTCTACACGGGTATGGCAAGGGTGTCTAGTTCTCACACTCCCACGCCCCGTGGGGCGATCAGTGAGGGCGGACATCCCACTATGGAGTTGGAGGCTGTCGCGTCATCAGTCCCTGGTAGCAACTCCCATCCACTGGATTCGCAGGCTGTCCCCTGCACACTCCCCCCACCTGATGCTCAGGCACCGGACGACGATTATACTTTCGATTTTGACGTGATCTTTGGCGATGTAGAGGAGGAGCATCAGCCCGGTGAGTAGGAGCGCAGACGCAGGAGGAGTTGGACAGTTGATGTAATCAGTGAGTATTGTAAACATGTACACTTTATGCGTTTAATAATTCTGTCTTAGTAACATAATATATAATTGTCACTAATTATTTTGACAGACGGGACCAGGCAGACGATATCCAGACAGTTGACTGTCCATGACTTATGGGCCCTGCCTCAGGGGTCAAAGGTGGTTGTCCAATTCAACGACAACTATCAGGCTATCAGAGACAGTGGCGGTTTACTTGGTGTCTTTCTTGGCACCATCGGGGATAACTTTCAGTTATTCCCGATCTCCTACAGGGACTAGAGGAGCATTCCTCAGCAGTCGAAGACGAATGTTTTCGTAAATAATATTCAGGTATGAAAACATATATATTTTGTAATTAATTATATTTATTTGTAATTTATGTGCAATTTATGTGTAACTAATTTTTTACTTTCGTTTGTAGACACATTTTAATGTGAAGGATCAACATAAGAAACTGATCATGCAGCCGCTAGGAGTGAAATGGAGAGCGGGACGATACAATTTATTTCACCTGGCGTACGATGGTACGAAGACCAGAGATCAGTTGCAGAGTGAAGTCCCGACAGGCATCCCACCTGATCAGTGGGCAACTTTCATAGACTATCGCCTTGACGCGAAGTCTAGGGTAAGTTGTGTATATTAACATATTTATAAAATTTAACTTTTAAATATTGTCACTAATTATTTTTTCTATGTGATTAATTAGGATGTGGCTGCGAAGAATAAATGGAATAGAAGACAGCTGACAATGCCACACACTACTGGATCCAAGAGCTTTGCACGTAAAAAGGCGGAGATGGTAAGTTTAAATCTATAAATATTTTATTTTTTTAAATGTTGAGAAGACTATCATATATATAATCATAAATTGATTAATTATTATAATTTTTAGGAGATTGTTCTTGGGAGTCCAGTGACTCGTGGTGATGTATGGACGGCAGCTCATAAAAGAGCTGACGGATCATACATCAACGACGAAGTTTGGGCTGTTGCGGTAAGTAATATAATCTTATCAACCATACGTGAGTAATTATTTAACTTTTAGATAATGTTTAATATTATTAATTGTCTGTTATTGAATGTTAGGAGAAAATTGCTTCGATCCAGCAGGAGGACACCTCGTCTCAAGAGCTCTCGACGGCTGATTCGCTTGCAAGAGTTCTTGGCACTAAGGAGCACTCCAGCCGTATTCGAGGATTTGGGTTGGGTGTTTGCCTAACTCAAGTCTTCGGTCGTGGTTCATCTGGGTCGAGGTCACAGTCTGAGCCGTCATACCACGACTTACAGAATGAGGTGGAGCGCCTGAAGACAGCTATGCATGAGCGGGACGTTGAGCAGTAGCGACAAGACGCTGAGCTCCAGCGACAAGATGCTGAGCTCGCAGCACGGCAAGCACAGATGGAGGCTACTATGACGTTTCTGCTACAAAAATTTCAGGGTCAACCGTCACCTGAAATTTCGGGACTTCATAGTCCCGGACCCAGGGTAACCTTTTAATACATAAAAATTGTTGGTATAATTTTGTTTATTTTCAAAACACTAAAAATTCTAACAAACAAATTTATTTTTCAGGACCCTAGCGACCTTGGCAGGGTCCGAGAACTTGATTTAGTTATTATATTTGTATATGTAATTTTGTTACTTTCGTTACTATTAATTTTTGTGTACATATTTTTATATATATATAGATTCATTATAATCCAATAATTTATGCATATTTAGTATTTAGTTAAATATTAATAAATTTTAAAATAAAATTTTCAATTATTAAATAATTCACACATTTAATTATTATATAATAAAATAAAATGTATCTAAATTAATTTATAAAATATTAAAAATATCAATTAATTTTATTTTGCATAAAAATTTAATAATAAAAAAATTTAATCATTATTAGTATTATGGATAGTACAAAATATTATATTTTAAATTAAAAATAAAATTGATATAAAAAATTAAATTAATTTTATTAATAAAATTTTTTTTTAATTTTTTTTATAAGTAACGACAGTTTAAAAACCATCGTTACTTTTAACGGCGGTTAAAAATCGTCGTTAAAACTGGTTTAACGACGATTTTAAAAACTGTCGTTAATTTAGTCATAGCGATGGTTATTCTTACAGTTGGCTGAAACTGTCGCTATGCCTGGAGTTTCACGATGATTTTAAAATCGTCGTTATGCCTACTTAAAAACCGTCATAATGCGGCGATTTTGTTGTAGTGTACTGTGAGACAGAAGTTTGTTTACGCATGTATCACAAGGTTCAAAAGTCACATTAAATGCTAAGCTTGTTATCTTAGTAAAGTCATAAATATTTCATATTCTTATTCCATGCAAGTTTTTTTGTAATATCCTCTATTTTTTGAATTTTTTTTAATTATAAACAAGTATTATTTTTAAATAATTATATTTTGCTGAAAGCAAATATACTTTTAATTAAATTAATTTTTTTGTTTTACCTAAAATAATTATATTTGTCTCTAATAAATTTTTATTTTATTTTTAGAAATATTCTTTCTTTTATTATGCATAAAGATATTTTATTTTTAAATTTATTTTATTAAAATTTTATCAAGAAAAGTCATGATTTGATATTGCAACTAAAGTTTTGTAAGAATATAAATTTTGAGGAATTTTTGGGATGTTTTAGGATGAAAAATAATATTTATATGTATATAATTGAAAAATAAATTTTAAATATTCAATTATTAAACAATATTAAATAAAAAAGAAAAAAAAAGCAGAAGCAAAACGGGAAGAAGGAGCAGAATTGTGAGCAGCATAGTTCCATTTTCCCTCTTCACTTTCTCTCTCTAAGCTCTACCTTCTCTCTAAAATATCTCCCAATCTAGACATCCATTTGAGATGCCGGAGGTACCATTGGACTCGTGGCGACGAGAGTTTCAAAAACCAATCAATTTCACCGAAAGTGTAATATCTCGTAATTTGTATTTTTAAATAAAAATATTTTGCTATAAACAAATATATTTTATTTTTTATTTTTTTAAAATAATTATTTTTTGCTAAAAGAAAGTATACTTTTAATTAAAATAATTATTATTTTATTTAAAATAATTATATTGTCCTCTAATAAATTTTTATTTTATATTTAGATGTATTCTTTCTTTTATTATGTATAAAGATATTTATTTTGTGATTTGTTTTATTAAAATTTTTATCAAGAAAAGTCATGATTTAAGAGTTCAACTAAAATTTTATAAAAATGTACATTTTTAGAAATTTTAAAAATATTTTAGGATGAAAAATAGTATTTATATGTATATAATAAAAATAAAAATAATAAATTTTAAATATTTAATTATTAAATAATAAAAAAGGGAAAGGAAACGAGACATACGGATGGCAAAAGAGCTCATTGCGTAGGGGGTAGAATTTTTTCCTTCCCTTTCTCTCTCTAAGCTTCTTAACTTCTCTCTAGGATTTCTCTTATTCTAGACATCCAATTGAGATACCGGAGGCACCGTTGGACTCGTGGCGAAGAGAGCTTCAAAACCCACCAATCAATTTCGCCGAAAGTTCACCGAAATTTCATCAAAAAATCTTGAATAGTAACTTATAGGTACTTTTTCTAAAATGCTGAATTTTTTTATGGGTTTTCAAGTTTTCAAGTTAGGAGTTTTGTTAAAGACGTAGAGTATTGGTTGTATAATAAATTTCATAATCAAACAACGTGATTTGGTACTTTAATTTTGCAAATTTTTCTTTAGTGAACAGTGTCCAAACAGTAAATGTAAACAATATTTATAGGGCAAATAGTGATTTTGGTTGTGCGTGAACAGTATTTCCCTACTGCGAACAATGACCTGTGTTGACCAAGCTCTTAGGGTTATTTTCTAGGTTTTTGGACCCTCCGGACATATTTTTGAGGTTTATTTGGTCACTCTTGGATTCGAAAAGTATATTTTTGAGGCTGTCCAATTTGGTACCCTTACCTTGTGAGTGAATATAATTTACTCTAACACCTTTTTAAATCTCTCTCATGCCCATGCATTTGAAAACAAAAGTCTTAATTGTGAATATCATAAATTGAATTTCATGTTTACATTGATTTATATTCTTTGAAGTTATAGGACATGCATAACAGACCTTTAATAATCCCTCCTGAGTTTATGATGAAAATATGGTCTTATGTTACACTTTATTGAATTTTATAATTGTATCACTTCTCAAATTGTTTCATATGATTTATGTTATACTGATACTTTATTATTTCATGAATATGGTGAAATTGGATTTGGATTTATGTTTGAAATGTGTCTTTGGGACTGAATGTCATGGTTTGTCTGGACTGGAATTAAAATGATGTATTTCTAATTTTGGAGAATGAATTTCTATGCCAGAACTCTATTCGAGGAATGTCTTGAAATGGAGGGATATATTTTGTCTTAAAAATAATTTTAACCTTATGCTTTCCAATTTTCCTTTCAGTTTACATTTTTTTTGGTTTATTAAACTTATTTATTTTGGAGGAATCATTGACAAAAATATTGTTAGCTAGCGGCAGAGATAGCTAGCCTTGGTGCACCATATAACCCTAGCTAGCAAGGGAATTGCTAGCCCACGAACGGACACATGAGGATTGGATTGTGAATAATTATGGAGTTGAGGTATGTCTCCTGCAATAGCCAATGTCATTTGGCCTGGTTACCTATGATAAGAATGTGATAATTTACCCGTCTTATTGTTGTGTGCTTGGGACAGTTATCATATGAAAATGTTAGGGAGTTGAGAAAAGTTCCTCCAATCTTATGATATGAATAATGAGAATATGGTGATTCACCTGTCCCATTGCTATGTGCTTGGGATAAAACATGTATGTGGTAATTACCCTTACCAGGCTTTGTGCTTAGGTATAAAAAATTATAATTATGGTTCTACTTTGAGTCCTCTTCTAAACATTTTTTTTCATAAAGAGTTACCTTCCAATTTCCTTATCTGATTTTGAAATTATTGTTTTTTATATTTAATCTTAAGATTTTAGAACTTCTTTTAATAAAATTTAGCCCCTTTAAAACTTTAGTTTGTTGTTATATACATTGATTTAGATAATGTTATATTCTAACATAATTTCTATTTACGAAAAATCGTGCTTATGATATGTTCTGTTTCAGTTATAGTGGGCTATATTTGCTCACTGAGTTGTCAAATTCACTACACGATATTTTTACATTTTTTTCAGATAAAAATACAAAGTTTGATCATTCTCCAACAGATAACTGGTCAGTTAGGTGACATATTTTATGGGTGAATCTACTTTATTTCCAAGGCTCCCAACTTTTGGCTTATGTTGTATTTTGCACTCTAGAGTTGCTCCATATATCACAGGCAGAATCTCAGCTTCCATTTACATAGTATTTATGTACATTTTGAGATAATTGAAATTATACAGTATAGATAATATAACCTCAAATGAATGTGATTATGAGTTTGGTTACAATCTATACTATTTGTGAGAAATTCATTTATATGTATCATACTAGAGGCTTACGGGATGAGATTATTCTCAAAACCCATGCCAGTTATGTACTCCTATCTTGGGGTCATGACAGAAAGTTTGCTGGAAAGTGATGAACAGTAGCCGCGAGGTAAAGCTTAGGATTTCAAAATTTCTTGGTGTTTTCTAGTGCTTTTGACCATAGAATCATGTTTAAGAGTTAGAATAATCCTTGTATGCAAATTTTTTTGGCTGGATAGCATGATTTGAAACTTTAAATCATGAAAAATTCCTCGATGAACAATGTGTGAACAGTGTTTTGCTTGCATAAACAGTGCGATAAATAGTACATGCGCAATGGATATTTGGATTATGAAATAGTTAAGTTGAAGAGCATAATTTGGAGGTGTTGGTGATCAATTTTATTTGAAAAAAGACGAGAAGAAGCTAGTCCAATTGAAGCTTCAAATTAGTGAGTAAATGACATAAATTATAGCATGAAGAAAAGAATTATAATTATCTCTAAAGTTATAAATTGTATAATATGGTTATGTAATGTAAATTTATGACTATTTTCGTATGTCGAGATTGTGACTTGGGTGATGTTTGATATTTGGATAGTATGTCATTAAAATATATGAATGTGTGAGAAGTGAATTGAGATGGGTAGGTAGTTGACATGTTAGGCATGGTGAAAGTAAGATATGTTATGATTGCTTAAGGATTGGCTAGTGATGGGAAAGTTTCATAAGAGGAAGATTTGAGCATATTGGGTTTACTTGAGGATAGGTAAGACAAAATTAGGAAATTAGCAATTTCAATTCGTTGGAAGTGATTAATGGAGGAAATTTTGGAGGAAGTTGAGTATTAACCTATTCATAATTTAAAATAGTGAATTTGAACAACGAATTGTATAAAAATTTCTAGGTGAAAGGAATAGACGGTTGATGGCCTTATGGTGCTTTGAGGAGTGTAATAAAGTGAATTAGCGGTGTTAAAGTTCTTGAGGAATAAAATATGAGAAGTATGATTCAAATTAATCTTTGGACTCTTAATTTGGAAATATGGAGAATATTTTGAGAACCATGTACGAAAATAGTGTAAAGTGATCAAAATGACTTGGTAGAAGTATGGAATAAGAAAATTTGGTTACCTTATATGGATGTGTATATATTCTTTTATGTGTATGGTTCCTAATTATATCGACTTATGGATATAAATATGTGAATTTGAGGATAGTTCTGATATTAGTGAAAATGATCTATAATGGTTTGAGAATTTATTAGAATAGGTTATATATGTATAATGTATCAGGTATATTTTTATCCCAAGGGTGTACAATATTCTAACCAAATAATTTAATATCATGATCTCCCATAACGTATGATGCTTATACTATGAACAAATATAAGTATGTGAATATTTATATATAATAGCATCTCAAATATTATTTAATGATGGCAACCCTAATGGATATTGAAATAATAAATAATGTGACAAAATTATAAGGTTATATGTAATAAAATGAGGTATGACTATCAAATTGAAATTTCTTTATTCAAGTAAGCACATGGATATGTATACGTATACTTTAAAACTATAAATGAGTCAAAAGAAAATGAATGAATAAAAGTAATATGACTAAATGTGATGATTATTGAATTTGATGTTCAGTGATGGTAAAGTATCCACTGTGAATATAATGATTATGATTATGTGAACACAATGGGTTATCACTAGATACTGAATAAAATTATACTTTATTTTTAAAACCTAGAAACAATGAAATAAATAAATAAAACTAATAATAATTATATTGGATTCTTTTTCGGAAACACTGTCAGCTAGCAGCAGAGATGGCTAGTCTTGGTGCACCTTATAACCTTAGCTAGCAAGAGAGTTACTAATCCCTTGTGTGAAAGGGCACATGAGGATTGAATTGTGAATAAGTATGGAGTTAAGGTATGTCTCCTCCAATAGCCAGTGGCATTTAGCCTGGTTACCTATGATGAGAATGCGGTGATTTACCCGTCCTATTGCTGTGTACTTAGGACAGTCATCATATGAAAATATTAGGGAGTTGAGAGAAGCTCCTCCTAACCTTATGATATGAATGATAAAAATACGGTGATTTACTCGTCCCATTGCTATGTGCTTGGAGAATACCCATATTAGAGTCCTTTCGTATGTCCTCTTGGGCGGTGGTGGGACAAACCTCAGCTATGATGTTGAGTTTAGACAAATCCTACGCCGGTAAAGTACAGAAGGGAGCTTAAACTCTGATAAAACATGTATGTGATGATTTACTCATCCTTGCTATGTGCTTGGGTAATATAGTGATTTTCCCTTATCAGACTGTGTTCTTGGGTATGTTGAAATAGTTCTGGATTAGAATCCTCCAAACTAAATAAAATACGCTAAATAATAATAATAATAATAATAATAATAATAATAATAATAATAATAATAATAATAATAAAAGTATAAAACTAGAATATATTAATAAAAGAATAAGTCTTATTAATATACAATAAATTAATATAATTATTTTACTTTAATTATACTCTTGAATATATATAACTTGAGTATTAAATACACCCATAAATATATGTACACAAATATCATAGGATATTTTTATATAGTATAAGAGTATAATAATATAGTGACATAATTTTAAGAAAGATGATAAAGTGGATCTAGCCCATTTGTTACAGTGTGTGCAAAAGTTTGCACGTATAAATGTTTAAGTGTCTACTTAAAGGAGGAACAATAAAGGAAAGTGACTGAGAAAAGTTAGGGGATCCTTTAGAGGTATATGTATATGATGATGAAACTAGATAAGGAAAATTATGATAATGGGTTAAATCAAGGTAAATAAATGAACTAGTAATCTTCAATAATATTGAATAAGTTTTAAAATAAAGATACTATTCATAACCCATTTCTAATGAGAATAAGTATACAAAACTAGCAAAAATACTTCAAAATATTCATAAGCTGAATCATAACCTAATATGTAAGATAATTTTTCTACATGTTATAATTATATCATTTACTCACTGAGTCGCAAGACTCACCCTGTTCTTTTAAATGTTTTCAGATAAGGTTAGAATTGAAGACATGCGCTGAAGCAGTAAAATTTCTTAGGTGAGCCCAAATTTGTCCTAATGGGTTTTGTTTCTTGTTGTCTTATGTATTTGTACTTTAGAGTTGCTCCACATTACCACAGGCAAGATCCTCATTTTCGATGCGCAAAAAAATGTAAAATATATATGTGCAACAAGGAATGAAATATGTAATTAATATAGTTTTGAAGCTAAATCTTTATTTATGTTTTATATGTGTGTAAAGTTTTATAGAGTGATTTTGTGATCACATGCTAAACCAGATTGATTATCGAGTTTTAGATTTATAATACATTAGTTAGGCTTACGGAGTGGGGAGAAATTCTCATTTCGTGCTGGTCTCATGCTCGGATAAAATCTGGGACGTGACATTGTTGGAATATGTAATAAGAGTTACGGCTGTAAATACTTTTTAGTAGGGTATGCTTATTACTGTTAGTTCTAAACTTGAAATACTAATAAAGCTAGATGATTCTATTTTGCTTATATTAATTTTATTCCACACATATGCAATCAACTTTTCTAAGTACAGGATTCAATGTTTAAAATATTTATAGTTAAAATTTAAGAAATAAAAAAAAAATTTACAAGCTAAACAAACTCGCCAGGTCAATGTTTTCGTGAGGCACAAGTTTGCTTGAGCATTTATCACATATGGGTCTCTTGTTGCTTTAGAAAGATCATAAATATTGCTATTCGATATGAACCCGGTAAAATATGTAGTTAGAGTCGTAGCTACAATAACTTGTTTTTGGTAAAGAATGTCCAAACTTGAAATATTAATAAAGTCAGGAAATTCTATTTTTTATATAAGGTTGATTCCATGCTCACGTAAGAATTCCCACACTTCTTAACTGGAGGACTAATCTCGCTCAAAATACTCAATTGTTCCTTCCCACAATTTTTTTTTGGGAGCTCGAACACTCGAAATAACAGAGTCTCTTTAACCGCTGAGCTCCAACTTACCCGTCTCCCATATGCTGCTTATCTCAGTTTCATTCCACACATGTAGTCTACAAATTTTTTGTCTCCTGGCACGAGTATTTTCACACCCTTTAAGTATAAGATTAATGTAGTTTAGAATATTAAGGTTGTCTCTCCTAACAAGTATTTTTCCATCGGCTTAAAATTTCTTACATTATAGAGACTTCTCAACTGTTAAATTCAAACTTGTTAATATCTCTTCAAACTTACGAGTTGCAATCTACTTCTTAGTGCTATAAATTCACATACCAGCCTTGGAAATTCCTGTCACCTAGAACCACGTCGCAAACATTTTCATTAATGATTTCTTTCCTAATTACCAAATTACTAAATGAAGAGACAAAGCTAAGGAGAAATATGGAGAATAGCCAACTGTCTCCCACGGCCAAGATACAAAAAGTTCAACCTTAAAATATTAATATAGCTAGATGATGCTAGGTTTCTTATTTGAAGTTTATTTTTTGCAGTCTTCTTTCTTTCTTTTTTTTTTCTTTTAGTATGAGTATTTTTACACTTCTTGAATATTAAACTAATCTCCTTTTTAGATATTAATATTGTCTCTGTTCATATTGCAAAATTTTTTCAACTATTGAGCTCAAACTTATCACTTGAGTCAACTTATCAGATTTCCATGCAGTCTACTTTGAATTACTAAATACACGTGTAGCACATCGTTCCAAAGTTATATTTAATTATATTCTAAACTTGTGATCTTAGTAAAGTCATAAATATTCCATGTTCCTATTCGATGCAAAGCTGTTAGAATATGTAGTAAGAGTTATGGCTGCAAATGCTTTTTTGACAGAGTATGTTTATTACTATTAGTGAAGTTGGACAATCCTATGTTGCTTGTCCCAGTTTTATTTCACATATGTTCTCTACCTTTTAGTGCTATAAATTCACAGACTAGCCTTGGAAATTGTCCTCACCCACCCTTAAGCCTATGTATAACAACATCATTATTTGAGTAGTACAGCAAAATCGACCGCCCAACATCCTCTATAATTGTTATTAATTTGTTATACTTGTACAATAATGACTTTTAGCCTTAATAGACACCAAACTATTAGTTTAGTATAATCACTCTTAACTTTTTTCGTAGATTCTTCTAAGTTTCCAGATTCGTCCGCATATATACACATAGACACACACACACACACAAAAGCAATAATTTAAAAAGTTATGTGTCAACTTAGATTAACAAAATTTTAACTGAATCAAATACATATAACAATTTTTTAGTTTTAGGCTATATTTGGTAAAATTAACTTATAAGTTAGTTTAAAACTTATAAGTTAACTGAAAACTTATAAGCTATAGCTACTTCAAGTAGCGTATAGCTTATAAGCTTTCAGTTAATTTAAATTATTCAAATAAACTTGTTTACTAAACACTTCTAATTTGGTCAAATAAACTTATAAATTAGTCAAATACGTTATAAACTAACTTATTTTTCTTGCCAAACATACTCTTAGTCTTCTACTTGTGTAAAATTTGATCTACCATTGGAGGACCAAATATTTATTCATAGATATATATATATTGCAAAAATCATTCCCCTTTTCTAGCCAATGAATAAGGTCATTTGAATTCATTAGATAATAAGCATCTCAAATTACGACATTGTGAAGATAAAGAATGAATTTAATTTAGCATTTGAAAAATAAGCAAAGCTCTATCATCCTTTTCGATGTAGTATTTAGTCTCTTTAGAGGTCAGTTGTGCCGGTGAGACAATGAATCAAGCAAATTATGGCCTCTGAGGAAGACATGCCATCCCAAGTATATTTATGAGTCAATTATGGACAAATAGGTGTAATAGCCGTGAATTTAACGAGAAAGTTCAACTAAAGAAATTGAGAATAAAAGAGATAATTTTGGAAAATGGAGATTTTAATTAAGGAAAATTTGGAATTTAAAACAGAGGATTTCAAAAATGGAATTAGGACTCGGTGAAAATAAGTTATTATTTACATGGATTAAAGAATTATAAAAGAAATGTTAAGAATTTACGTTTCGGGGCAAAAATGCAATTTCTTAAAAGTTTCGGGGTTAAAATATAAATAAGAAAAATTTGCGAGGACCTTCCGCTAAAAGTGAAATTTTGCAGAAAGGACCCCCGAGATATTTTAAGGGCCTCAATCACTCCGGAAGCAATCATTCGCAGATTTCTCCATCTCTCTTCAGAAAAACTCTCACCGAAAATCCTCTAACTTCTCTCTAAGATTTCTTCGCCTACGGACCTCGGATTTCGACACCACCACCACCAACGGACTCAGGACGAAGAGTTCTTCGAATCCATCCGATTGGTTTCTGGAGAATTGGCCGAAAATTGGTTGGAAAATTGAAGGGAAAAACGGCCAAAAAGGTAACCTCCGAAACTCCTACTTTTAGTTCTCAAACGCAAAAACTGACACCGTAGATCGATCCAGAAGGCACCGAAACCTTTGGATCTCAAATTTCAGGCCGATCCACCACTGCACGCACCCCCACGCGCCGAATCTCCCTCGGAGAGTGACGCCCACGCGCAGCTCCTCGGGCGGCGCGTGTAGCGCGTGGCATCCGAACCTCCTCGCGTTGACCTGCGTTGACCGAGCTCCCGGAGGCCAAATTTCGCAAATCCGGAGTCGTTTTCAAGGTTTTCGGACGTTCCGAACTCGATTTTGGGGTTTATTTCACTAAATTCGGATCAGAAACTAGGATTTTAAGGGTGTCCAACTTTGTGCTTCAAAGAGGTGAGTAGATGATTCTTTCTATGGCTTGGTTTTACTCTTCTTGAACTTTACATTGATAAACGAGTATGATTACATGTTATTTATACTTCCATATGTTTTTGAAATGGTTTGGAAATGTCTGAAATATGTGATATATGATATGTAGTTCAAGAAGAGTTTGATTTTGCAATAAGTTTTGAAAAACATTAAGCATGTGATTTTTACACGTATTTCGCATGACATGGCAAAGAACATATGTTATACATGTGACATTGATTTTACAGTGATATGTTTGCCTTGGATATGGGCATGTATGCATGTTTCCCCTGAATGGGAAATTTTGACATATGAGTATTTTGAGACTGAAAGTCTGTATTATAATGAGAATTTATACTGGATTATATGGCATATGTGCATATGGTATTTTTCTGTGGAGGAATCCTATTGGAAATACTGTCTGCTAACAGCAGGTGATGTTAGCCTTGGTGCGCACCTTGATTGCCTCAGCTAGCAGGGGGGGCGGTGCTAGCCTCGTGTGAGGGCCAACACACGGGAGATTATATGTGAAGGAGAGCGGAATGCCTCCTATATATGGGCGAGATGCCAGTTATGAGATGTTATTTTGCCTTCCCTTGCTGTGTGCTTGGGAAAGACCCATACAGAGTCCCTTCGCGTGTCCTCTTGAATGGTAGTAGAGCAAACCTCAGCGGGATGCTGAGTTTAGGCAAATCCTATACCACCAAAGTACGGAAGGGGTCAAACTCTGATGTGGTGGTTCTGATATGGGATCCTCCGAATATTTTAACAGAAATGTTTTGATGCATAGCATAATTTGATTAATAATTTTACAGTATTGAATATGATTTTGAACTTGATATGAGCATTGTTTATACAGTATCGCATACAGTTTGAAAGACTTGATTATGATTTTTGAACAGAGAATATTTGAAAATGCGGGTCCCATAAGAATGTACTTCTGAACGGTATATTTTGATATGATAAGTTTTACAATATGAGTACATCCTTATGTTGACCTGAGAAGTCATACGAGGTGTTATCTGCTCACTAAGTTGTAAAACTCACTACACGTGGTTGACATATTTTTCAGATAAAGACCCAGAATTTGGTCCCGCAGCTACTTGACCGACTAGGTGTCGTGCCTCAGTGGTGAGCCTAACTTGTTTCTAGGCTCTCAGTGTATGATATTGTAATATATTTGTACTCTAGTGTTGCTCTGAAAGTCACAGGCAGGATCCTTGTTTCCGCTGTAAACTTGATGTATATAAATTTGGCATGTATAATTATTGGTTTTTTGTAAACTTGTGAACGTTGAATAATATTTGAATATGTGTTATCGTGAGATCATTTGCACATGTGTAATGAAAAGATTTTCGGATAGTAACGGTATTCGCGTTCGTAAAGTACGGACGTGACAATAGGAGTACAACATTGACTTAGATATTGCACAATGATAAAAAGAAGAAGGACCTAGACAATGAATCAAGCCTCAAATTATTGCCTGTGAGTGACTTATAGACACGCCGCCTTGGAGTATAGACTTGGGACAGACATTGACTTTGATATTGCACAATGATCTCAAAAAAAAAAAAAGACTTGGAATAGACATTGACTTATATGTACAATTTTTGACGGAGTGATGCACACATAATTTAACGTATGATATGCTGACATATTTAGCATAGACAATTCAAAATTATTTATTAGTATTTATCAAGTTATAATACTATTTATAATTTTGCATTTAATTATTTACTTTAACATTCATATCCCCTTATTAAAATATTAATTGAAATGTGATTTTTAATTAAAACTATTTATTCATTATAACAACCCTATGCTTTTCAATATCTTGATTCTCATTTTATGCTAAAAATTATACATTCTAAAGAATTTAGACAATCAAATAATTGGCATATGTGGCGCAAAAACCATTTCTCTATTCTAAGTCATGAACAAGGTCATCTGAGTCACCTAGATAAAAAGCTTCTACAAAAACGACACTCTGAAGACAACTATTGGAGAAAAGAAAGCAAATGGGAATAATTTAGAATTTGAAAAGAAAGCAGAGCTCCAGGCTCCTTGTGGAAAGTAAATTTCTTCTGGGGTCATACAATACCTATTGTTCAATGTCTCTTTATTATTACAATTTAAATAACTATATACTGACAGAAATTAACATGAATTGGATATATATATATATATATATATATATATATATATATATATATATATATATATATATATATATATATATATATATATATATATATATTGAGTAGAGCGACATTAATACGAAACTTAACATTATAGGATACCAATACTTTTCAATATTTTTATTCTCATATTAATTTTTATGTTAAATTCTAAATTTTAAAAGTAAATAATTTGATATCAATGAATTTATACTGAAATAGTGTATATTATGTGGTGAAATTCATCCCCTTTCTTTCTGAAGTCAACGGATAGGGTCATTTGAGTCCATTAGATGACAAGGTTAAACTGTGAAGACAATAGCTACCCGATAAAACCCTTTCTTGGGTTTAGGGTTTGGTTTTTCTTCGAGGCAGACATATGTAAGCAAATGCTTATATTTTGTGGTGAAATTCATTCCCTTTCTTTCTAAAGTCAATAAATAAGGTAATTTGAGTCCATTAGATGACAAGGTGATACTGTGAAGACAACAACTACCCGAGAAAAACACGGCAGATGGATTCATTTGAAAGGTGAAAAGTAAGCAAGCTCCATTCTCCTTTGAGATGGTAAACCCTTTCTTGAGTCTAGGGTTTAATTTTGCTTTGAGGCAGACATATGTAAGCAAATGTCTTGACGACTGACTCATGGACGCAGATGAGTATACAGACCTATCAGATAGACATTGACTTGGATATTGGAAACAACAAAGTCTAAAATATTTAGATAAAATTCCATTTAATTTGTTGTTTAGTGTTTTAATAATTTCAAAATATGTCTCAATATAGAATTATAAGTTGATAACGTAATTATAATTTTTCAATGTCTTGATTATCATATATTTATTTTCTGGGCTAACTTCTAAATTCTAAAAGAAAATAGATAAGAATGAATTTGTAATCTAGCAACAAATTTGTAGGAGATAGCAACAGGACGTTTCTTTTTCTTTGAAAGGTAAACAAATCTCCATTGTCCTTTTCCATATAGTAATTAGTCTCTTTTAGGGGTCAACTGTACCTGTGAAACAATGTGCCAAGCCATAAATTATTGCCTACGAGGAAGACATGTAGGCCCCAGTGTATACATGAAAGTCTACTCTAAGGTCTCGTTTGGTTGGTGGCAAAAGAAAGAATGGAAATAAGAATTAGGAATGGAATGGAATAAAATAGAATGCTTTTGTTAAAATTACGTTTGATACGACATGAAATGAAATAGAATCTTCATTCATTTTTTACGTTTGGTATATCATAAATAATACAGAAATAAAATGGAAAACTAATAAAAAGACAAAAATACCTTGAAGAAGAAAATTATTAAAATAATATTATTTTGACCTTAAATAATACAAATAAAAATAAAAATAATATAAAATTTTTATTAAAATTATTAATAGTATTAAAAAATATTTTAAATATTATTTATTTTATTTTAATCTTACTTTTTTTTAGATGGGTATTTTAATATTTTTCAATCTCATTCCATTCCATTCTATCGTTTTCCATCACTTTTAAGAGGTAATCCTCTTTCCCTCATATAAGGTAATTCTCTTTCCATTGCTTTTCTATTCCACCAACCAAACACAATATTTGATAGAATGAAAATCTAGATTTCCATTCCCTTCCCTCATTTTCCCCAATTAAACGGAGCCTAATTCTTTACACTTGGGTCTGCGTGTCTTGCTCAAAGTCATAAATGAAAATTTTTGGTATTAGTTTGTTAGCCTTTTTGATAGTCATTTGAAAAATGGCTTCTCCTTCCTCAACCAAATCGGATGATATGATCTTAATTGCCAAATCAGTGAACGAAGAGACAAACCCCAACCAACTCGGATGATGATATCAAAATTAACGTAACGTAAAATGATATGGTTTTGGTTTTACTTTAGTGAATCAAAATTTATCGTATAAAATAAGCTGACATTGGCTTTGGTTTTCCATTTATAATTTTATACTGCGGAACATTTAAAATATATGCATCTTTATTTCTTGCATGCACTTTACTTATCTTGGTTAGCAGGTAAGATCAGGTCAAGTCAATCATAATATATATATGCATGCACATAGTTAATTTTAGGGTAAACTAGCATGATCTTCTAATTTGTAGACCATTTGGCTTTAATCTCCAAATTTTTTTATCCCATTCTTATATTAGGTACCATAACTTCGTAAAAATATCATTATATCTCCGGGTAAGGTTATGGTCACTATATTCAAACTAAATTGTCACTCATATGATAGGAGATAATATGTCACGGCCCCAAATGATGGAACACATGACCGGCACGGCATAAGGGTTTCCCCCTAACCGCAAGCCTAACACATAGCATGCACAAATATCCAGCACACAATCCAGAGTACATAGTAAATATAACTGGCCACATACGCCACAACCAATATAAGAAAATACTGTATATATATATATATATATATATATATATATATATATATATATATATATATATATTTCATGAATCCAACATCCTTGATTCAACTTGGCCCATGGCCTCATAGTACAAACATTATTGTAAAACTTAAAATCATTTTTCAAACAACACAAGAAGCGAGGATCCTGCCTGTAAGTTCATGGAGATACACTAGACATACACTTAAACTATACAACCAATACAACGGAGTGCCCAAACTGGGGCTCACCAATACTATATTTAGCCTCCTATGGAGCTGTAGCTGGATCAGTGTTTCTTTGACTATCTGTGGGGAGAAAACAGAAGAGGGGTGAGATTACCACATCTCAGTGAATGGGTAAATCATACTATAACAGAAACAGGGCAAACCAAGCACGAATATTTCGCAATTAATTAAATAATTGAAATCAAAGTATAGAAAACATTAAACATTTAACCATAAATTATTGAAAGAATACTAAACAGTTCAAATGATAAATCAGGATTAAATCAATAACTGTAAGCAAATCAATTATGCATGTAAGTAATAAATGAAGATACATATGCAAGAACAATGATGAATGAGGTATTTTAGAAATATTTAATCTTTAAGAAAAATGCACTAATTTATTGGAGTTCTTCCTGACAGATCTATCATTTTCCCCAAGCACACAGCAAGGGTAAGGTAATCACTGTAGGCGTAGACATAAGTCTACCCTATATTCCCCAAGCACATAGCAATGGGTATGGCAATCACTGTAGGCGTAGATATAAGTCCACCCTAAATTTTGTGTCTTAGGCAGTCATATGCCCGTCACAATATCCTAGGCCGAAGCCTTAACATGATCTTGGTGCACCAGGGCTAGCACTACCTGCAGCTAGCTAACAGTGATCTAAAATGGTCCCTCCAATAGAAAACATTTGAAATATGCTATTCAGAGAGTTTAAAGTAAAACATTTCAATAACTTTACAATAAAGCTATAATTCTCCATCTAGCTCTTTTCATGCATAAAACTCTATTCTAAAATATATCTCATCCATGAATTCCCATGGAGACCTTTAAAATCATAAACTTTCCCTTTTTAAACATAGATCGTCCGTAGACGTTACATAGATGCTTATCATGCATCAAATCACTTCATGGCTAACTTAGTTCATTTCTATGACTAAGTTCGCATTTCTATAAATCTAGCTCAAATGGAGAATTAATAGTCTAGATGCTTGCCCTGCATACCTAGGGTTCAACTAGGATTGAAATTTACAATTTCTAACATGGTTGGAACATATTGGTTTTCAAAGCAGTAAAACAATTTAACATACATTCCAACTAGTTAAAATCATACGAGAGAGTTATAAATCAAATTCCTAAAACATGCGCTATAGTATGAAAAACCCACTCACCTTACTAGGAGTCCAACAACGAGAATTTCACCTCGTGATGGCTCAATAACCTAGAAAACAGAGACATAACATGAAAATTAGATAAATCCTAAAAGTCACTATTCATGCCAAAAATACTATTCACTCACCGGAAAACACTATTCATGCCGAAACCTAAAAAAACCCTATATTTGAGCATAGAAACTAATTCTAAGACTATCTACGGGAAGAATTTCGGTAAAAACGAAGCCTAAAATGCAATTGGACGGAGTTTTACCTTTGGAGGTACTATTCACCCGATTTTCCGGCGACCTTCCGGCGACTTTCCAGCGAAATTGATCGGTGGGTTTTGAAGTACTCGTTGCCACGAGTCCAATGGTCCAGACGGTTCGTCAATCAGAGGTCCGTAGCTCCAGATATGAAGGTTTGAAAATCGAAGGGGAAAAGGAAAAAATGGGGGCTGCGGGTTTTTTCTGCTCTCTGCTTCTGGTTCCGTATGCACACATATATGTGTTGATGCTACAGTAAAATATATATATATATATATATATATATATATATATATATATATATATATATATATATATATATATATATATATATATATATATATATATATATATATATATATATATATTAATAATTATTAAATAATTAATAATAAGATTTTCTTTTATAAAAATTCATATAAATTCCGTTTTTCATTATAAAATATTCTAAAAATTTTTAAAAATTTCCTTTCTCATAAATCTTTAGTTAAACTCTCACATCATAATTTTTCTTGATAAAAATAGTAATAAAACAAATTTCTAAACAAATATCTTTATTTATATTAAAAGAAAGTATTTCTAAAAATACCATAAAAATTCAATAGAAGCCGGTATAATTATTTTAAGCAACACAATACTTCTTTTACTTAAAAATCCACTTACTTTTAACAAATCATAATTATTTCTACATAATAAAAATATATTTGCTTATAGCGCGCCAAAACATAATTTCTCCTATTTCTTTAATCTATGTAATAAATATACATATTTTCTACGGTTCTTATCTCTATTGTCAAAAGTCTCTCTTTTATTTTAAATTTCTTTTTCATTAAATTTTATGGTTATTACATAATAAGAGCTATAATAGAGTCCAGTCAAGCCACCTGAGGCTAGCTCAGGTGGTTTGGGTGGGGTGGGGTGGGGCTATGGGATAGGTCAAAGTTTGACATCATGAAATGTACCAAAAAAAAAAGAAAAAAGAACTAAACCCAAGCTTTAAGCAAACTAATAATAATTCTCGTAAATGAGCAGAGTTTGAACAGTTCATAATTAGTACTATAAATGTAATATATACTCGTATGCATATATATTAAAATATATTAATGATGTATAAGTTATTATATTTATATTTAATTTTCTATAGAGTTCTATATAAATAAAGAATATATGTAGAAAAAATAATAATATTTTGTTAATGATAGAGCTATTCACAAACTTAACAAGTGGATTATTAAATTTGTTTTGAATTACTGTTTCTGAATTTTCATTTCATAATTGAACTATTATGGAATTAGTGCCAACAGTAACTTCAATGATTTGTAGTCATTCACTGTCTTTCATTTTTTTTCTGGTCAGAATGCACCTGAGGTAGCATTGGGTCAGGGTACATTCTTTTCTTTCGTCCACTGATGTTCTTTAATTAATGAAGAAATAAAAGTAATGCTGAAATGGGTATCCCATATGGGTTTCTTTTGATATTTATACCATGGTTCAAAGTTCCTATTTAGTATTTATTAAACGTGTTGCCTTAGAAAAGTCATTGCTACTCCATGTAAAGTTGGCAGAATATGGAGTCAGAGTCAAGGGTGTAAAGTGTGCTTAGTTCCAAACTTGAAATATTAATCAAGTTACACGTTTCTTGTCTATGCGTGTATCATATGGTTCAAAAGTTATATTTAAAGCTGAACTTGTTATCTTAGTAAGGTCATAATATTTCATATTTCAAACTTGAAATATTAATAAAGCTAGATGAATTTTGACATTACAAAACTTTTTTAATTACTGAACTCAAACTACTTGTGAGATTTCCATACAATTTGTTTTGAATTACTGTTTTCAATTGTGAGTCAAAAGTTTATATACGCGTGATAGTTCCAAAGTTATATTTAATTCTAGGCTTGCTATCTCAGTTAGGTGATAAATATTTCATATTCCTATTCGATGCAAATTTGTCAAAATATGTAGTATTACAGCTGCAAATACTTTTTTGGCAGAGTATGCTTATTACTATTAGTTCCAAACTTGAAATATTAATAAAGCTAAACCGTCCTGTGTTGCTTATCTCAGTTTTATTTCACTAGTGATTATTTAGTGTACCGCCGGTAGATAAAAAAAATTCCATCAACAGTACACTAGATGCTGTCACATGTATTTACTTAAATTAAAAAAATTATTAATTTTTTTTAAACAGACATGTGGCAGCATTTGGTGCACTGCGAGTGGAATTTTTTTGTCCACAACTGGTGCACCAAACATTTTCCTTTATTACATTTGATATCTACTTTTTAGTACTATAGATTCGCAGACTAGCCTTGGAAATTTTCGTCACCCTCCTATAACCACCTCGCAAACCATTTGAAAAATGGCTTCTACTTCCTCAATCGAACCGGATAATAAGATCACAATTTCAGAATTAGTAAATGAAAGGGCAAAACCAAGGAGAAACAGTGAGGATAGCCACCAGTTAAAACCCAAGGCCAAGATACAAAAGGTTCAACTTTATCTTAGAGAACGCCAAGGGTTTGCCAGGTATTACGACCCCAAACTGGTGTCCATCGGTCCCATCCACCGCAAGCGAGGAAAGAATTACAAGCTGATGTGGGTAGCAATGCACCTTGAAGCTCAAGGTAAATGTACAAGCTGTTTTAGACCTACGTAAAAAAATTGTAGGAATAATGAATAAACTGAAGGAGTGTTACTCGGATGATGTGATTAAAGGGCAGGACGATGAGGAGCTTGCCGAGACATTCCTTTCAGATGGGTGTGCTGTACTTTATTTCATGGAGAAAAAAAGTGCTGACAATCCAGAAGAACTGAAGATCAAGGTTGACCAACTGGTTATAGTGTACTATGATCTGCTCTTGTTGGAGAACCAACTTCCCTACCAATTGCTGAAGTTGTTATGCAATGACGATGAGGTCAAGTTGAAGGATTACATAAACAACTTTCTCAAAATGCACCACAGGATGCAACTAGATAGTGGAAAACACAGGGAAAGCAAAAAAGAAACAGAAGCAGGCGACAAAGAGGAGATTCCAACAGTGGCTAATCCAACTCATTTGCTTGATTTTCTGCGCACAGCCATACTGAAAAGCCAAACTCAAGAAGTGGGCCAGAAAATTATCCCATGGCCAACATATAGGAACATACAAGAGCTTAAATCAGCGGGGATTGAGGTAACCAAGAACGAGCAGCAATCACGCCTCAGACATCAGTTTCTGTAATATTCCTTAATTTTTATTTTTAAATAATAATATTTTATTATAAAAAATATATTTTTTATTTTAAATGATTATGTTTTGCTAAAAATAAATATATTTTTAAGTAAAATAATTTTTTTTACTTAAAATAATTATATTGTCCTCTAATAAATTTTTATTATATTTTTAGAACTATTTTTTCTTTTATTATGTATAAACATATTTATTTTGTGATTTGTTTTCTTAAAATTTTTATCAAAAAAAGTCATGATTTAAGAGTTCAACTAAAATTTTATAAGAATGTAAATTTTTAAAATTTTTTGAGATATTTTAGGATGAAAAATAGTATTTATATGCATATATATAAAATAAATTCCATTATTTAATTATTAAATAATAATAATAATAATAATAATAATAATAATAATAAAATTAAAAAAAAAAAGAAGGGGGAAAGGAATGGAACGAGGAGCACAATGCAGAAGAGAAGAAAAAAAATTTCTTCTCTTTCTCTCTCTAAACTTTTCTCTAAGATATCTCTCATTCTAGACATCCAATTGAGATACCGGAGGTACCGTTGGACTCGTGGCGACAAGAGCTTCAAAATCCACTGATCAATTGCGCCAGAAGTTCACCGAAAGCTTGCCAAAAAATTCATAAATAGTAACACATATGTAATTTTTCTAAAATGCTGGATTTTTTTATGGTTTTTCAAACTTTCAAGTTAGGGGTTTTGTTAAGGATGTAGAGTATTAATTGTAGGATAAATTTCACGGTCAAACAACATGATTTGGTGCTTTAATTTTGCAAATTTTACTTCGGTGAACAGTATGTGAACAGTGTCCGAACAGTATTCTGGTGTGAATAGAGATTTCGGCCGTGCGTGAATAGTATTTTCCGGTCATAAACAGTGCCAGCGTTGGCCAAGCTCTAGGGGTTATTTCTTAGGTTTTTGAACTATTCAGACTCATTTTTGAGGTCTATTTGGCTAAATTTGGACTGTAAACATGAATTTTGGGGATGTCCAATCTGTGGCCCTTATCCTGTGAGTGAATATAGTTTACTATAACGCATTTTCAAATCTCTCTCATGCCCATGCATTTTAAAACAAAGTTTTAATTGTGTATAGCATAAATTGAATTTCAGGTTTATGTTGATTTATATTCTTAGAAGCTATAGGACATGCAGAACAGATCTCTAATAATCCCTCCCGAGTTTGAGATGAAAATATGGTGTTATGTTACACTTTATTAAAACTTATAATTGTATTATTTTTCAAATTGTTTCATATAATTTATGTTATACTGATACCTCATTATTTTGTGAATATGGTGAAATTGTATTTGGATTTATGTTTGGAATCTGTCTTTGGGACTGAATATCATAATTTGTCTGGACTGGAATAAAACTGTTGTATTTCTAATTTTGGAGAATGAATTTCTATGCCAGAACTCTATCCGATGAATGTTTTGAAAGGGAGGGATATATTTTGTTTTAAAAAGAATTTTAACCTCATGCTTTCCAATTTTCTTTTCATTTTATATTTTTGGTTTATAAAACTTGTTTATTCTGGAGGAATCATTGACCGAAACACTGTTAGCTAACGGCAGAGATAACTAGCCTTACTGCACCATGAAACCCTAGCTAGCAAGGAAGTTACTAGCCCCATGTGCGAATGAGCACATGAGGATTGAATTATGAATAAATATAGAGTTGAGGTATGTCTCCTCCAATAGCCAGTGGCATTTGGCCTAGTTACCTATTATGAGAATGAGGTGATTTACCCATCCTATTGTTGTGTGCTTGGGACAATCATTATATGGAAATGTTAGGGAGTTGAGGTTAGCTCCTCCCAACCTTATAATATGAATGATGAAAATATGGTGATTTACCCGTCCCATTACTATGTGCTTGGGATAAAACATGTATATGGTGATTGCCCTTACCAGGCTTTGTGCTTGAGTATAAAAAAATTATAATTATGGTTCTACTTTGAGTCCTTCTCTACACATTTATTTTTTTATAAAGAATTATTTTCTTATTTGACTTTAAAATTATTGTTTATTATATTAAATCTCAATATTTTAGAACTTTTCTTAATCAAATTTAGCCAATTTAAAGCTTAGTTTGTTGTTATTTACGTTGAATTAGATAATGTTGTATTCTAACATAATTTCTATTTATGAAAACTCGTGCGTATAGTCTGTTCTGTTTCAGTTATAGTAGACTATATTTGTTTACTGAGTTGTCAAACTTATTACATGATATTTTTATATTTTATTTTCAAATAGTTGACTAGTTAGATGACATGATCTCTGGGTGAGCCTACTTTGTTTCCAAAACTCGTAGATTTTGATTTATATTGTACTTGTACTCTAGAGTTACTCCATATATCACAGGCAGGATCCCAGCTTCCATTTGCATAGTATTTATGTATATTTTAAAATAAATGAAATTATACAGTATAGATAATAAAGCTCTCAAATGAATGTGATTATGAGTTTGGCTACAATCTATACTATTTGTGAGAAATTCATTTATATGTATCATACTTGAGGCTTACGGGATGAGATTATTCTCAAAACCTGTGCCGGTTATGTACTCCTATTTTGGGTCGTGACAATTTCACTCGTCGGTTCTTCCTTGCAGGAAAACCCTGACTTTCGAAGCTTGTTGTGGATGACTACACCACTGCTACTTTCTTGAATTTAATAGCATACGAGATGTGTCCAGATTTTAAGAACGACAGCTCCTACATAGCCTTCTTGGACTCCCTCATTGATCATCCAGATGATGTCAAAGTGCTCAGGAAAGCTGGGGTTCTCCACAATGCACTCGACAGCGATGAAGAAGTCGCCAAGCTCTTTAACACCATCACCATTGACTTGGTGCCTAACATTGTTACATATGCCGAGGTTAGAGATGATATCGAGAAACATTACAGTAAGAAAATCATTACTAGGATGGCTGAACTCTATAGTAACCATTTCAGCTCCCCTTGGTCCACGGTTAGCTTCATTGCTAGCACTTTTTCTCACTTGTGTTCAGACCTGGTTTACATTACCTAGGGATAAACCTCCTCCTCCATGTATGAAATTTTGTAAGTTCCCGTAATAGCGTAGCTACCTAGCTGATGTCTTTATAGTTAACTCATCTATCTTGGTGGAAAAGAATTATGTTCAATTTTCAAAATATTTATTATCAGGTTTCTCAGTAAAAATATATTTTTTATAGTTCAACGTTACATGATTTTATTTTTATTATTGAGTTTCATGGTAAAAACTTAAAGAACTTTACGTAATTTTTTTTCCTAATAAGTAAAAAAAACTTATATGCAATTCTTTAAGTGTTTTCTATTAAATTTTACAATAAAAACATAACATATAAAGAAAATTTTTAAAAGGAGCAATTATGTAATTCTGAGCTATGAAAAAATATCTACATATCATTTTTTTATTATAAAAATTGATAACAAATATTTTAAAAACTGTACGTAAATCTTGTCCAATAATAAAAATAAAAGAAACATTGTCTTTTTCAATGCTGGCTTTTTTTAAGGGTGGATTCATCTCCCTCCAGCATGTTTTTTTATTGCAATAAGGTTATTTCCAATGATGCTTTCACTTCTGTTTGGGATTCTGTGAAAGTATAATTAATTACATTGTGGAGATTGTGTCATCTTTATTATCTAGCTTCTCTTTGTACACTTATGTGGGTCTTTGGCGTGAAGCTCATTTTATTTAAACGTACATTGGGATTTGATTTCTATTGATCGACGAATACCTAATTAAGAATAAATCAGTTTAGAATTACTAAAATATATTTATTATTTTTAAAAAATAATAAAAAATAAAGTAAGATATTATAATTTAAGTACCCACTAATGGAGAATTTGTTATTGCCAAAATTCCGAGACATGCATTTCAAAAAAAAATTGCAGACATTGAATTTTTCTTACATTGTATTTGAATTACAATAATTTGGGCAATTAATCAATAAATTACATCAACCTTTTAAAATTTGTTTGTTACCATAATAGCGTAGCTAGCTAGCCACATGTTTAAATAGTTAACCCATGTATCTTGGTGTGATTACAATAATAACAAGGACAATAGTTAGCTACATTTTTAAATATGTCTGTTATTGAGTTTTATAGTTAAAATACGACATGTATATATTTTTTACAATTCAGAATTTCACGATTTACCTTTTTAAATAATTATTTCATATGTCATGTTTGTATTGTGAAACTTTATGGCAAACACCTAAAGAACCGTACCTAAGTTTTTCTTAATAATAAAGAAGAAAAATTCAGGTACAGTTACTTAAGTGTTTGTTATTAGGTTTCACAACAAAAACACCTGAAGATTATCACACTCTTTGTGTATATGACTAATCTTATTTGGGGTATTGAATTTGTCCCTATCTACAAGTGTTTTTCTATTGATTCGAGCCGCTGACATTGTAAAATATCTTGAACTACTGAATTTAAACTTACCACTTGAGTCAAGTTGTGAGTTTTCTATGCTGTATATTTTGTATTACTAATTCTGATCACGAGTCAGAAGTTTGTCTCCATCTTAATAAGGTTGTAAATATTCCATATTCTTATTCCATGCAAGGCTGCTAGAATATGTGGTAAGAGTTACAGATGCAAATGCTTTTTTTGTAAGGTATGACTATTACTAGTAGTTCCAAACTTAGAAATATTACTAAATTTAGATGATCTTATGCTGCTTATTTCAGTTTTATCCCAAACAAGCAATCTAATATTTTTTTCTCCTAGCGTGATTATTTTTGCACCCTTAGGGTATAAGAATAATCTAGCTTAAAGTATTAAGGTTGTCTATGTTGTTGTTTTAATTAAAAGTCGCAAGCGCACAAATTTATTGAAGTATAGATTTAGTGGTGTATGAAGTCGATCTCACGAAGATTGCCAATTGAGAAAAAACTCTAGTTTAGATCCAAAATAAATAATTCTAATCTAGTTGCCAGATTGTTTGTTTGTGAAAAGAATATTAAATTAAATATGCAAGAAACTAATGTACTGAAATTAAATTTGAAATGCATTCAAAATAAAAATACATGCTAACGTTAGGGAATTCACTATTGATATATCAAATAAAGATAAATTTAACTCTTTTATTACTCAATTAGAATCCTCACATGAATAAGGTTCAAATCAGAAGATATATCAATTTAAGCTTACTTTTATTTATACATGAATCATATTTACCTCATTTTTATTATATTACTAATAATTAAAATATTCTTGTAAAATAGATTCAAGCATACATTGTGCCAATCATATTATCTACAATATATCAAGATTTATACTTTACAAGATTAAAGATGCAAAGATAAGAAAGATAACTTGTAAATAAATTCAAGCATAAATTGTATTAATCATCATATTGTCTACAATAAATCAAGATTGATTCAATCATTTATTGTGCCAAAAATTGTCTACAATATATCAATATTCACACTTTGCAAGTTTAAAGAAGAATGCAAAAATAAGAGAGGTAACTTGTAAATAAGAGAGGTAATTTGGATTATATCATGTGCACCAAAATTGAATCTTCAATTTCTCTTTGAGATACAACGAATTTGTTGACAACGTGAACATGAAAGTTGTAGAAAATTGTGTTAAATATTCACCTACCAAATTTCGTACATATTAGATATGTATTTTTTGAGATACGACCCAAATGCTATAGCAAGGTTGGGTTGGACTGCAATGGTAAACAAATTCTCTTCTAGTCTAAATTCTGGCTTATCACGTAAACATAAAAGTTGTAGAAAATTGTGTCAGCTATTCACTTACTAAATTTTGTACTTATTGAATATGTATTTTTTGATATACAGCCAAAATATTAGAGCAAAATCGGGTTGAAAAGAAAACAGTAAACAAATTTTCAACAATGGGTGTTTTGCCTTGAATCTTTATCTTTCAGTTCTTTTGAAAATATGGTCATAAATCAAGATTGAATTGATATATATATATATATATATATATATATATATATATATATATATATATATATATATATATATATATATATATATATATATCCATTAGGATATGTATCAAGAGTCAATAAGATAATGCTCCTTACTCAGTTATCCTCATTGAATTTATTTTATCTACTTGATTTATAGACATCTTTATCGAAGAACCATAATTTAGCTTTGATTTCTCCAATTGAGTCCATTTCTATTCTTCTCTCCATCTGTAAAAGATGCACAAAATTAAAGATAAGTATGAAAAATAAGTACTTAAATATGACAAAAAGATAAGATTAAAGTATTTAATTTATAAGTATAAAACTCACTCGTTAGTCTCTTTCCACAAGAATTTTTTCATGAGCTTAAAATTTCTTTCATTACAGAGACCCCTCAACTACTGTATTCAAACCTTTTTATCACTTGAGCCACAAGCTTATGAGTTGCAATCTACTTTTTAGAGCTATAAATTCACACACTAGACTTGGAAATTGTCATCACCTAGAACCACCTCGAAAACATTTTTAACAATAACTTCTTCCCTAATTAGCAAATTGGTAAATGAAGAGACATAGCTAAGAAAAATTAGGAGAATACCCAACTGTCTCCAAAGGCCAAGATACAAAACCTTCAACCTTAAAATATTACTAAAGCTAGATGATGCTATGTCTCTTATCTGATGTTTATTTCTTGCAATTTGTATTTTTTTCTAGTATGAGTACTTTCATATTCTTTGAGTATTAAAATAATCTCACTCAAAGTATTGATACTGTCTCATTCTACAAGTGTTTTTCTTAGACACAAACCCCTGAATGCAAAGTTTTTTCGACTATTGGATTCAAACTTACCACTTGAGTGAACTTGTGAGATATTCTTGTAGTTTACTTTGAATTACTAATTTCTGTCATGAGCTAGAAGTTTGTGTGCTAAGATTGTTATCACAGTAAGGTCATAAATTTTCCATATTCCTATTCAATGCAAAGCTGTTAGAATATGTGGTTAGATTTCTGAGTGCTTTTTTTTTGGCAAAGTATGCTTATTACTATTAGTTCCAAACTTGAACTATTAATAAAGCTATACCGTCTAATATTTCTTATCTCCTTTTCATTCTACATATGCTATCTACATTTTAGTGCTATAAACTCATAGACTAGCCTTGGAATTTGTCCTCACCCACCCATAACCACCTCGCAAACAATTTGACTAATGGCTTCTCCTTTCTCAACCACATAAGATGTCATGTCCCTACTTTAGGAACGTGAATAACACTACTGTCCGATAAATTTATCTTTATTTATTTGCAATCAACTTCATATTATCACATAACAAGATAAAATCATATGTTTTCAAGTTTCCAATAGATCTATTTATACATGTCAATGCTATAATTAACAATATTACAACGGAAGCAAAGATCTTGCCTATGACGTTTAGAGCAACTTTAAAGTACATTTATATTACAATTTAAACATTGAGAGCCCAGAAATAATTTAGGCTCACCACAGAATTATGACACCTAGTCGATCAAGAAGTCGGAGGACTAAACTCTGGGTCTTTATCTGAAAAATATATCAACCACGTATAGTGAGTTTTACAATTCAGTGAGCAGATAATACCTCCTATGACCTCTCAGGTCAACATATGGATGTACTCTTTATTTTAAAATTTATCATATTGGAAATCACAATTCAGAGGTACATTCATATGGGACCCGTATTTCAAATAATCTCTGTTCAAATTCATATTGATATCCATTTCATAAGTAATGATGTAAAACGATAATCATATCATAATATGCATCGACATAATTCTTATGAAAACATTTGGAGGATCCCATATCAGAACCACCATATCAGAGTTTAATCCCTTCCATACTTTGGTGGTATAGGATTTGCCTAAACTCAGCATCCCGCTGAAGTTTGCTCTACTACCATTCAAGAGGACACGCGAAGGGACTCTATATGGGTATTTTCCAAGCACACAGCAAGGGAAGGCAAATCATAACTCATATAACTGGCATCTCGCCTATATAGGAGGCATTCTGCTCTCCTTCACATATCATCTCCCTTGTATTGCCCCTCACACGAGGCTAGCACCACCCCCTGCTAGCTAAGGCAATCAAGGTACACTAGGGCTAACATGACCTGCTGTTAGCAGACAGTGTTTCCAATAGGATTCTCCCATAAAACCATAATCTCATATAATCCATATTAATCAAAACAGAGGTACTATTATAATGCAGCATTTTCATTCTTAGTATATTCCTCTGTCAAAACTTCCCAATAAGGGGAATCACGTATACATGCCCATATCTGAGGCAAACATATCTCTGTATAAAACAATATCATATGCATAACATATTTCCTTTGACAAATAATGAGAAATACATTTAAAAATCATATGTTCAATGTGTTTGAAAATTCATTTCAAAAGTCACTCTTCTTGAACCAGATATCATATTTCAAACATTTAAGATATTTTAAACTATTTTAGGAACATATAAAAGTATAAATAACTTGTAAAATTACTCATTTATCAATTTAAAGTTCAAGAAGAGTAAAGACAAGTCATAGAAGAATCATCTACTCACAAAGTAAGGGCTCCAGATTAGACAGCCCTAAAATATACTTCTCAAATCTCAATTTGATTAAATAGACCTCGAAAACGTATCCGGAGGGTCCAAAAATCAAGAAAACAACTTTGGGAACTTAGTCACTATTCACCTGCCGAAAATTACTATTCACGACGAACAAAAAGCTGTCAGATGGTCGAAAATATTCATATCCTAAGGTTTATCTAACTCTTGAATCTATTTACGGTGTTAGATTTTCAATTGGAGGTCTATAAATAAAAGTTTCAGAATTTACTTTTTTTTGAGATTTTCTACTTTAGATCTACGGTGATTCAATGGCTGATTTGAAAAATTGATTAGTCAAAACTGTAGTATTATTCGTCCTGAATCCAGTAGCACCTTTAGTTTTGAGATCGAAAGCCAATAGACACTCTAAATCTAGAGAAAAATTTAAAAGTTACTGTTCATCATTATTCCTCAGTTTTCAGTTTTCAGAAAGGCTGGTAGCCTCGTCTCCATTGTCTCCCTCTTTCACTTTTTCTTTCTTTTTTTATAATAATAATAATAATAATAATAATTTAATAATTGAATAATAGGATTATATATATATATATATATATATATATATATATATATATATATATATATATATATATATATATATTCATATAAATTCCATTTTTCATCCTAAAATATTTCAAAAATTTCTAAAAATTTACATTCTCATAAACCTTTAATTAAACTCTTAAATCATGATTTTTTTTGATAAAAATCATAATAAAACAAATCTCAAAATAAATATCTTTTTACATATTAAAAGAAAGAATATTTCAAAAAATAAAATAAAATTTTTTTAGAAGCCAATATAATTATTTTAAGCAAAAAAATAATTATTTTAATTAAAAGTCTACTTACTTTTAGTAAGACATAATCATTTTTAAACAAATAAAAATATATATTTTTATAACAAAATACTATCATTTAAAAATAAAAATTACGCCACAAAACATAAATTCTCATATTTTCTTTGTACTTCTTTAACCCATGTGGTAAATATACATATTTTTCACGGTTTTTATCCCTATTTTCGAAATTCTCTCTTTTATTCCAAATTTTCTTTACTTAGAATTTTTATTAAATTTTACGGTTATTACATAAGATAACATAATCTTAATTCCAATAGTAGTGTTTAACGTGTATGCGATCAAGTTTCACAATAAAAATATGTCATGTAGAGATTTTTTTTATAGTTCAACATTACATGATTGACTTTTTAAAAGAATTTCTCTTTGTCTCTTTTTTTATTATGGAACCTCATGGCAAATATTTAAATAATTTATCTAAGTTTTTTTTCCTAATAATAAGGGGAAAAACTTATATGCAATTGTTTATGTGTTTTCTATTAAATTCTATAGTGGAAGCATAAAATGTAGAGAAATTTTTTAAGATGGTCAATTATGTAATGCTGAGCAATAAAAAAAATTTCACATGTCATGTTTTTATTATAAAATCTGATAGCAAACACTTTAAAAATTGTAAATAAATCTTGTCCAATAATAAAAATAAAAGAAATATCGTTCTTTCCAGATGCCGAGGGGATGTAATGGAATTGGGAGAATCATCTACCCTTTTCATAGTCCCTCCTTCATAAGCGTATTTTTTTTTATTGCAATAGGGTTCTTTCCAATGGTGCTTTCACTTCTATTTGGGATTGTGTGAATGTATAATTAATTACATTGTGGAGATTGTGTCATCTTTATTATCAAGCTTCTCTATGTACACAGACGCGGGTCTTTGGTGTGGTGCTCTCTATCTTTGAATTTATTTACAAGTACTTAGTGATTTGATTTCTATTGATTTTAAAATTTATTTTAAGACAAAACATATACCTCCATTCTAAGATATTCCTTGGACAAAGTTCCAAGTTCCAACATAGAAATTCATTCCCAAAAATCAGAAATATAACATTTTCACTTCAGTCCAGACAAACCATAATATTCAGTCCCAAAGACACATTCTAAACATAAATCAAATCCAATTTTACCATATCCATGAAATAATGAAGTATCATTTATAACATAAAGCATATGAAACACTTTGAGAAAGGATAACATCCCATTTTCATCATAAACTCAGAAGGGACTTATTAAAGGCCTGTTCTACATGTCCTATATCTTCTAAGAATATAAATCAATGTAAACAATGAGTATGCTAGGAGAGAATTAAGTTTCTGTAAAACTATAAAAAAAAATGAAAATCATTCTTGAATGATCTAGTAATACATAAATCAAGTAAAAATGAAATTCAATTTATGCTATTTACAATTAAAAACTTGTCTTAAAATGCATGCACATGAGAGGGATTTGGAAAGGCGTTAAAGTAAAGTATATTCAATCACACTCAAAGGTACAAGAGGAATAAACCCTTCTCTTTTCTTTTGTTATCTGAATTATTAATCAACTTTCAAACTTGATTCTCAAATGCTTAGCGATCTGTAATTTAACATTTAAGAAAGTCATCATCCATACGCATCAAAATTACTATCTTAGGAGCTTACTGCATACAATCCCAAACCATGAGTCCTTAATCTATCTAAGATGAATTTCTAAAACATACACTAGTTCATACTTTAATGACAACTCATATTTATCAATTTAGCTTCAACAACTTCTTGATTTATGAATTATTTCCACCATCACCAATTTACGCATAAACTTTCCAACTTCAAGCTTCATATGGACAAGATTCTTAAATGACTATTCCAAAACTACTTTGATTATTTGAACCTCCAAATCATGCCCTAAATCTTAGAATATCCCAAATCAAAAATCTTGGACACAGTATTGTTCATGGCATTGTACTGTTCACTGAAGCAAAAATTCATGATCTAAGTATCCAAATGGTGTTATTTGCTTATAAAAATTGTCATGGAAGTAGTACAACATGTACTTAACATGATTCTATGCTCATAAATTTCATAAACCAACAAAAGACCGAAAATTTTGAGCATTTATCTTTATGCTACAGTGTTTTTGCGCTGCTGTTTTCCTTTATTTTCTGGCAATTCTTTGGGTCACGTTTTAGGCTGGTTTGAGAGGGGATTTTTTGCTTCCTGTAGTATGATTGAGTGGGCAAATTTTCATGGGGAGCGGAGCTCTCATGAGGAAGAAGGAAGAGCTTGATGGGTGAAGGAGGAGAAGCTGCGTTTTTCTTTTGGTTGATGCTGCTGCTGGTGTGCCTGCAGCAATATAGTCTTTTTTAGGATAAGAGGAGGTAATTTGGTAATTTTATAGATAATAAAAAGAGGAAAAAATGGAATATTACAGAACAAGTAAAATTTTAAACAATAATTAATAATTCATTGAACTGGAATAATATATATGTGTGTCATAACACTTACACAATCGTTACATTTGGTTTGGTTCGAAACACTTCTGTAATGCTTTTGCAACAGTTTATGCTTGACCGGTTTCAGCTTTATAAATTGGCGACATTTTTATATAGCACTAATAAAACCATTGCATAACAAAATAAATAAATTAATGGATTTTTTTTCTATCATTATTTCATTTTTGGCAATATAAATGGAGTAGGAAATGAGAACACCATTTTGAATGTGAGTGCATTGCATAAAGCCCTTTCCAATGTGATTTCTTCAAAGATCAGATTATAGCCGTTCTTGAGATTCAAACAGCCACTGCCACTAGAACTAGCTAATATTAGTTACATTATTTTTTATCATTCATGTGAAGGACCTTATTTTGAGATAGTATAGATACTTCTACTTGGCTTGCATAAATTGTACTTCTACACTTTTCTAAATGTTCATTCATCTTAATGATGTTGATTTCTTCTGTGTGTGTGTGTGTATTTCACCAGTTGCTCCATCAACTTCAATATATTTTTCAAACTTGCTTAGAATGATAATCCACAACCAACAAGTGTTGGTCCAAGTGAAAGGGGCTTGGACTCCTTAAGTATCTTGTCCCAGATTCGATCCTTGGAGCAGTGTTTATGAAAAAAAATGCTTGTTAGGAGGGGTCTCCACAAGAAACACTTTGTTTGCCCTTTACTGTGTTTTCTTTCCTTTCATTTTTGTCTTTTGTTTGGGTTAACTTCGTGAACATGACTAATTAACCATTTTGACCAATTTTTTCTACTACTTCTACAGTTATCTCATTCTTATATTGGGTACCGTAAATTTCTCACATTGCAGAGAAAAGAGAATACTATTTCTCAGGGCCAGGTAAGGCTTCTCAGTGACTTGAACTCACTCCGTGTCTTTCGTTATTTTCCCATCAGGATGCACTTGAGAGGTAGCATTCTTCACTTGGGTCAGGGTACATTCTGTCTTTCGTCCACCAATGTTCTATTGTTCTTTAATTAAAGAAGAAATAAAAATAATGCTGAACTGGGTATCACATATGGGTTTCTTATGGTTCAAAGTTTCTATTTCTTATCTATTAAGCTCGTTGCCTTAAAAAAGTGATAAATATTTCTTTTCCATGTAAAGCTGTAGAGGCCATCACTACAAATTCTTTTTGTAAAGTATGCTTAGTTCCAAACTTGAAATATTAATAAAGCTACATGATGTGTATCACATGGTTCAAAATTCATATTTGATGTTAGGTTTGTTATCTTAGCAAGGTCAAAAAATTCCATATTTCAAACTTGAAATATTAATAAAGCTAGATAGACCCCAGACATTGCAAAGTTTTGTCAACTGCTGAGCTCAAGCTTATCACCTGAGTCAGCTTGTATGATTTTCTCGCAGCCTACTTTGAATTACTCTTTAGTCAAAAGTTTGTGGGCACGTGTATGACATGGTTCCGTTATATTTAATGCGAAGCTTGTTATCTTAGTAAAGTCATAAATATTCCATATTCCTATTCGATGCAAAGCTGTTAGAATATGTAGTAAGAGTGATGGCTATGGCCGAGTATGCTTATTACTATTAGTTCCAAACTTGAAATATTAATAAAGTACTTCAAATATTAATAAAGTTAGATGATTCTATTTTTCTTATATTAGTTTTATTCCACAAATATTCAATCTCCTTTTCTTAGTACAGGATTCAATTTGTAAATATTTATAGTTAAAATTTAAGAAATAAAAACAATTAACAAGCTAAATAAACTAGTAAGGTCAATATTTTCCTGACGCAGTAGTTTACTTGCGAATATATCCCATTTGGATCTCTTATGATTTCAAAGTTCTATTTAGTATTTTTCAAAGCCTGTTGCTTTATAAAGATCATAAATATTGCTGTTCCATATAAACCTAGTAGAATATGTAGTTAGAGTCGTAGTTTCAAATTTGTTTTCTTATTTAAAGCATGTCCAAACTTTAAATATTAATAACGTCAGATGATCCTATATTTCTTATATGAGGTTTATTCCATGCAGATTAATTTTTTTTCTCCTAGCATGAGTATTCTCACACATTTTGATTGTAAGACTAATTTCACTCAATGTACTGAAGTTGTCCCGCTTGAAAAACTTTTTTTTTTTCTGTGGGATTCGAACACTTGATGGTGCAGAATCTCTTCAACGGTTAAGCTCAAACTTACCACTTGAGCCAGTTTGTGTGTTTTCTACAGAGTCTAATTTGTATTACTATTTTCAATCATAAGTTAGACTTTTATCTACGCTTCTATCACATGGTTCAAAAGTTATATTTAATGCTAAGCTTATTATCTTATGTTTCTTATCTAAGGTTTATTCCATGCAATGTACTCTTTAAGTATAAGATTAATCTCATTTGAGGTATTGGGTTTGCTCCTCCTGTGTTTTTCTCCGAGTTCAAACCCCTGACAATGTAGAGTCTCTTTAACTGCTGATTCAAACTTACCACTTGAGCCAACTTGTGGGTTTTCCATGCTATATACTTTGCGTTACTTTTTGTTTTTATCATGAGTCAGAAGTTTGTTTGCGCATGTATCACATGGTTCAAAAGTTATATTTAAATCTAAGCTAGTAAGGTCGTAAATATTCCATATTCTTATTCCATTTAAGGCTGTTAGAATATGCAGTAAGAGTTACAGTTGCAAATGCTTTTTTGGTAGGGTATACTTATTACTATTAGTTCCAAACTTGAAATATTAATAAAGCGAGACATCTTATCCTACTTCGTTTAGATTTATTCCACACAAGCAATCTACCATTTTGTTTTTGCCTCGTAGCACAATAATTTCACACCTTTTGGATATAAAGCTAATATAACTTGAGGTACTAGGGTTGTCTCTCTCCATAAGTATTTTTCCATCGACTTAAAATTTCTTATACTATAGAGGTTCTCAACCATTGAGCTCAAACACACTTGAGGTAGCATTCTTCACTTGGGTCATGGTACATTCTCTTTTTCTTCAACTAATTTTTTTAATTAATGAAGAACTAGAAATAACACTGAAATGGGTATCACATGTTGGTCTGTTATGGTTCAAAGTTTCCATTTAGTATTTATTAAACTTGTTGCCTTAGAAAAGTCATAAATATTGCTATTCCATGGAAAGCTGGTAGAACGAAATATTAATAAAGCCACATGATGTGTATCACATCATTCAAAAGTCATGTTTAATCTTAAACTTGTTATCTTAGTAAGGTTATAATATTCTATATTTCAAACTTGAAATATTAGTAAAGCTAGATGAACCCCTTACATTGTAAAGTTTTTTTCAACCACTAAACCCAAACTTATCACACGAGTGAACTTGTGGGAGTTCCATGCAGTCTACTTTGTGTGTCCATGTATCACATGGTTCAAAAGTTATATTTAATACTAAGTTTGTTGTCTTAGTAAGGTCGTATATAATATTATATATTTCAAACTTGAAATATAAATAAAGCTAGATAAAACCTGACATTACAAAGTTTCTTCAACTATTGAACTCAAACTTAAAGAGGAAGCAATATCCGTGTAAATGGAAAACCTATTTTATTGTTCATACGTTTGAGTATATATGTACATCTTGGTGAAGATATATGGTTACAACAAGATAAGCTGAATCTATGGAAAAGATTAACCATAGTTTGAACATTTGAAATTTAAATATATAAAATATTGTTAAGAAACCCTATCTCTATCACACCCCCGCAAGATAGGCATGCCATCAAGGACGCCAATCTTGGATCGAAGAAGGCAAAATTGTGATGCTAGAAGTGGTTTTGTAAGAAGATCCGCCAATTAGTCCTTGGATGAAACATGAATGATGCGGAGTTGATTGGAGGAGACAAGTTCCTAGACAAAATGATAGTCAAGGGCAATGTGCTTCATGCATGAACGAAACACAGGGTTGGCATAGAGATACGTGACCCCAACATTGTCACAGTGAATGATTGGAGTTTGAGAGGAGGAAATGCCAAGGTCCTAATGAAGATTGAGTAGCCAAGTTAGTTTAGCAGAAGTGGATGCAACAGTGCGGTATTCAACCTATGTAGAATATCTAGCAACTGAGCATTGCTTCTTGGATGACCAGGAAACAACATTAGAGCCAAGGAAGACTAAGTGGCCCGAGGTTGAAGTTTTGTCATTAGGATTGCTAGCCTAATCCACATACGAAAAGGCATGTAGTTGTAACATGGAAGTAGGAGTGATATGAAGGCCAAAGTTAATGGTTGATTTAAGGTACCTCAAGATCCTTTTGACTGCTTGAAGATGTAAGAAGGATAGGCAATGTATGAATTGAGCACACTTGTTGACAGCATAGCCAATATCAGGCCTGGTCATAGACAAGTATTAGAGGCCACCTACAATGCTTCTGTATTCTGTGGCATTAATGGGAGCCAAGCCATCATCAAGTTTGAGAGAAGCTGAGGTTGACACGGGGGAATTTGCATCCTTAGCCTTGGTCATGGATGTATTCTCCAAGAGATCCCTGATATACTTATGTTGTGAGATAAAAAGACCATTACCGTGAGTGATGAATTCAATGCCCAAAAAGTAGGTTGGTTGTCCAAGATCTTCAAGGGATAAGCGAGCAACTAATGCAACATAGAAGGCAGTCAAGAAGGCATTCTAATTTCCTGTGAAAAGTAAGTCATCCACATATACAAGAAAATATGCTACAATACCATGTGAGCAATAGATGAATAAATAACCATCATATATTTGAATTGATAAAACCATATGATAACAGAAACTGGGCTAACTCATGATACCACGCACGAGGAGCTTGTTTCAAGCCTAAATGGCCTTATGGAGTTTGCAGACATGATCAGGGTGCATGTGATCAATGTGACCTGGAGGTTGACTCATGTAAACCTCATCATGGAGTGTTCCTTGAAGAAATGCATTGTTGACGTCCATATGCTTGAGAGGCCAGCAATGATGGAGTATAATGGTAAGAACTGATCGAATGGTTGGAGGCTTAACCACGGGGTTGAAGGTGTCTTTATAATCCAAGTCACATCGTTGAGCAAAGTCCTTAGCAACCAAGCGAACTTTGTAGGATTCAATCTCACCGGTGGTTTAGGAACAAGGGATCAAGTACCATTTTGGATGAGGTCGTTGAATTCTTGGGACATAGCTAGATGCCAGTCATAGTGTTTAAGGGCTTGAGAGAGACACATAGGTTTAGAACTAGGTGGAAGAGGGTGTTTGGAGGTGGTAAGGTTAAAGGGAATTTTGGGTCTGAAAATGTGGTTTTTGGATCAGTTTTTTATTTGGTTAAGGGATGGTGCAATGTCATTGGAAGGAGGAGGAGGAGGTTGTGTAGGTAGAGGGGAAGAGATTCTGGGTGTAAAGGTGATAGATGAGCCTATATGGGAAGAAGGAGAATGAGTATATGAGACATGATCGGAAGGATTAGGCGAAGAAGGAGGTGTAGGGGAAGGGGTAGTAGGGTTGGTGGAGAGATAAGGATTACGGGAGGAAGTGGTGAAGAGTTGGTTGTATGGGAATAGGGGAGGATCCGGGGATGAAGGGGAAGTTGGAGTGGAGATGGAGGAGATGGAGGTGTGTACGTGGATGTATGGAGAGATGGGACGGTTTGTGGAGGATGGTGGAGGAGTAGGTGAGGGATGACTATATGGAAAAATTGTTTCAAAGAATTGCACATGGCGAGAAACATAGAACTTATAGTGAGTATAGTCATAGTAGAGGTAAGCATGTTTATCAGTGGAGTATCCCAGGAAGATACATGGAGATGAGCAAGGGCTGAGCTTATTTACAGAGTATGGATGAAGCCATGGATAGCAGAGGCAGCCAAAAACTCGAAGGGAGGTATAAGTAGAAGGATGTTGGAAGAGTTTATGAAGGAGAGGTCATGTTAAGGATAGGAGTAGGTAA
Source organism: Gleditsia sinensis (assembly GCA_037074535.1). Taxonomy (NCBI): domain Eukaryota; kingdom Viridiplantae; phylum Streptophyta; class Magnoliopsida; order Fabales; family Fabaceae; genus Gleditsia; species Gleditsia sinensis. The sequence goes on from CM073470.1 coordinate 21,680,079, forward strand.
ACGGTTGATTAAAAAGTTTGCAGCAAGAAAGGAAAATGACAAGAAGGTTGCAGGGAGGCCAGAGTAGTGAAGTAAAGCTAAGCCGATTGCAACAATATGACAGTGTTTTCTTTCTGCCAAACCATTCCACTTGGGGGTGTAGGGTGGAGTAGTGAAGAAGGAGATTCCTAAGTGTGCAAGAAATTATTTTAGTTTGATAAATTCACCACCATTATTCGAATGGAAAGAGCATATGGGAAGGTTAAAAAATTTCTCTACGACAGATTTAAAGTGAGTAAATATATTGAGAACATCAGATTTTTGTTTAAGCGGATAGAGCCATGAGTAATGCGTAAAATGATCTATAAAAATAATGTAATATCGATATAGATCAATGGAAATAAAAGGTGCAGGACCCAAAAAATATGCAAAAATACATTCTAGAGGTGCAGAAGTACATAAGCTAGAGGAAGAAAATGGAGTCTTGTGACTCTTATTACAAGCGTAAGAATTTAATGCAAAAAGATTCTTTAGAACTGAAAAATTAAATGTTGCAGCAACATGATGTAGAATGCGTGTAGATGCCCCAACCCATGATGTCAACGTGAGGTAGATGGTGTGTGTTGAAGAGACAAAGCCTTGGGAGAGGAGTGAGACGTGGAGATTGTGGCTGGAATGGGATAGGTAAGTGACTTACTCGGGCCTTGAAGGAGGCATGCCCTCGTGGTGAAATCCTTCAAATGAAAGAGTGAGGTAAGAATTCAATAGAAGCATTGCTAGATTGGCATAATTGAGAAACCGAAATCAAGTTTTGTTTCGTGGAGGGAACACAGGGAACATGATTAAGTAAAAAAGTAGAGGAAGAAGAAGAAAGAGTGGAGGAACCAATGTGAGAGATTGGCAAACCTTCACCATTGCCAATGAGCATGGCATCAGATCCTACGTATGGTGTTTTGTGAGAGAGGTTGCTGGAATCATTCGTGACATGATGAGACGCACCAGTTTCAAGAAGCCAAGTCTGAGGATTAAGGGAGGATGGAGAATATGTGAAGTTTTCTTGTGGAGCTCAGGTGGGTTTAAGATGAGGAAAGTATTTGTTGCACTTTGAAGGAAAGTGACCAAGTTTGGAGCATAGTTGGTAGGTTAAGGAAGAGGAGATGGTTGAGGATGGTGGTGTAGGAAGTAAAGGTCTGAGAGAGTATGGAGGTGGGTGACGTTTGAAGTGTGGATTGTATTTGTGAGTAGGATTAGTAGTGAGAGGAATATGTGAGTGGGAGGCTTTATCTTTCTACATGTAGGATTCAAAATCTGCAAGCTTATCACGTAGTTCTAGGAAGGAGATGGGGCTATCACGAACTAATAATCCACCATTTTACTAGTTATTGAGTGCTTTAACTGGGTAGTTTTGTTGCTCTTATGAATCTTTTAGATTTATTTTTCCCAATTTTCTTGCTTTGTTTTTATTTAGTTGCCATGTTAGTTATTTGGTTACTTTTAGTATTTTTGAATTGCTTTTGAATGTTGCAGTTGGTTAGATGGAATGAGTTGGATCAAAGACCATTTGAGGCTTAAATTTCATGCTGGAAGGTTTGGCTGAGCCAAGAAAAAGACTGGTTCAGCGCAAGAGAAGAGAAAATTGGTTTCTATTCTGGAAGACCTTGGCTGAGCGCAGCAAAAGCTTGGCTCAGCGCACGGGGAAAAGATTTCAACTGCATTCTGGAGTACTTTGGCTGAGCGCAGAAGCACCCGAGAAACCAAGTAAATGCCCCAGATCTTGGCTGAGCGCAGCAAAATCTTGGCTCAGCGCAGCTCCCAGATTTTTACTATAAATACTCATTTTGGGTAAAATAGAAGGGGAGCTGAAGGGAGAGGAAGGAATGAACGGCCAGACCTAGGAGGAGCTACAAGGAACCATTTGCTAGACCTAGAAGAGCAAGGAAACTTTCTCTCCAAATGTTCCAAGAAGGATCTTCATGGAGTTTGCTTTGATTTTCTTCTTCATTTCCTTTTCTTGTGTAGTTTCTTCCATTATGTCTAGCTAAATCCCCTTTTGTTGGGGTTAGATGTTTACTTTTCTGAACTTGATTGTATTTTGATTTGGTGTTAATGCAAGTCTCTTCTTCTTTATGAGTATTTGAATATACTCTTAATGCTTTTCTTGGCTTGATCAACCTTGGAATGAATTGTTGCATTGGTAGACAATTGGAAAATTGATGCTAATGCATGCACATGGAATCAAATACCTAGTAATTCATGAATCTAGGAATAGGTCTTGAAGTACTAGTAATCTATAAGTCTTGTTTCTTAATGCAAATCCTCTTATTTATTCACCTAAGGAATTAGGGTTTAATTTGGGGGTTTAGGCTCAATCCACCTAAGGAATTAGGGTTTGGGTAATTAGAAGGCTTGATTTTCATAATTGAACTAGGACTTGTGTTAATAACCATTTCATAGCAATTGAGGGATGATTGGTGTAGTCTAACCCCGACATTTCATCTAATTGTGAATCAAATTTCTGTTCGCTTACCAAGTGTTTGATAAAATTCCTAAAAGAACTTAAAAATATTTTACTCTTTGTTTAATTGAATGTTTACAATTGAGCTCCCATCTTGCAAAACGAAAGTCTAAATAGTGGTTCAATTTGTGAAGTGATACTTGTCCACGATCCTTGAGAACGATACTCGGTTTCACCACCATTATTACTTGCATTCGACTAGGTATACTTGCCGAAATCGCATCAAGTTTTTGGCGCCGTTGCCGGGGATCGGTGTGCCAATATCATAAGTACCAAAGGGGACTCCTAATTTAGACACCTTTTCTTTTTTGTTTTCAATTTTTATTTTCCTTGTGTTTTTTTAGAATTGTTGCATTATTTTCGATTTTAGTTGTAATTTGTGTTTGCTAAATCTGATCTTGTTTCTCATTCAATTCTTTCTCTTGTATGCGAGGTAAAATTGACCCAAGTGAACTTGTGTACGACCCAGAAGTTGAACGCACTGCTAAAAAGAATAGAAAGAGAACTAGACAAAGAAAGATTCAAGAACAAGCATCTTCTAGTGTGCAAGAGCCGCAAGTAGAGGAACCAAGAGTAGTTATGGCTACAGCTGGTGATGGAAATGGTCCTCCAAGGAGGACAATGGGAGATTTTACTGCTCCAACAGCTGAAAGATGTGCCACAAGTATTGTCCGACCTCCGGTGGCTGCGAATAACTTTGAAATAAAGGCATCACTTCTTCATCTCATACAACAGGACCAGTTTGGGGGATTAGAGAGCGAAGACCCTCATGCTCATATCGGCTCATTCCTCGAATTGTGTGACACTTTAAAAATTAATAGAGCTTCAGAGGATGCTATCCGATTGAGGCTCTTCCCTTTTTCCTTGAGGGATAGAGCTAAAGCATGGCTTCAATCCCAACCCCGCGGGAGCATAGTGGCTTGGGATGATTTGGTGAGCAAGTTCCTGGCTCGTTTCTTTCCACCATCTAGAATGATCAAGATTCGATCAGAGATTAATGCCTTTACCCAAAAGGATGGAGAGTCTTTATACGAAGCATGGGAGAGGTTCAAGGCAATGCTAAACTCTTGTCCCAATCATGAATTTGCATTGTGGCATCAAATATCCACTTTTTGTAATGGTCTTAACCGAAACACAAGAAGCATGATAGATGCGGTTGCAGGTGGATCATTAAGCCTCAAAACTCCAGAAGAATCAAGGGACTTGATTGAGACTATGGCCTCTAATGATTATCAAATGCCTAGTCTTCGATTGATAGCTAAGAAAGGAGTCTTGGAGCTCGATGTTTATAATGCCCTTATAGCACAATTGGCTGCACTTACCAAACAATTGGGGTCCATTCAAACACATAATGCCCAAGCACAAATTGTCCAAGCACAACCATTAGTTTGTGATTTCTGTGGATGTGACCATGCAAATGGTAATTGTGAAATACCAAGTATTGGGAGTTCAAGATAAGAGGAAATGCACTTCATGGGTAATCAAGGAACTAGAAATGATCCTTTCTCTAACACTTATAATCCGGGATGGCGTAATCATCCTAATTTTGGCTGGAGACAAGGACAACAAGGTCAACAAGGGCAAAGTTCTAATTTTCAGTCTAACTCTCAAAGCAAGCCACCCCAAGACAAGAAAAGCCACTTGGAGAATATGCTAGCTCAATTCATGAAAGGGCAAGAAGCGGTAATGAAGAACCAAGAGGCTTCGATCAAGAACTTAGAACATCAAGTAGGCCAATTGGCAAAGCAATTGAATGAAAGAGCCCAAGGAACATTTCCGGGAGACACCGAGAAGAATCCAAAGGAAGAATGCAAGGCAATCGCCACACGAAGTGGAAAGGTAGTGGCTCCCCAAGGAAAAGAGAGAAAAGAAGAGAAAGTTGATGAAGGGGTTGATAAGGCAATCATTCAAGATGCAACCAATGAAGCAATGACAATTCCACAAGACACTTCCTCAAGTCCTGAAGTTGTGCAATCTGAAGACCAAAAGAAGGAAAAATTGGTGGATGAAGAGTTTGCCAAGAAGAAGACTAAAAGGCAAATTCTTGAAGAAGTTGACAACCCCAAGGAGTTGCCCCATATTTTAAAATACCTTATCCTCAAAGGTTAAAGAAGGAGGCAAAAGACCAACAATTCTCTAAATTCTTGGAAGTGTTCAAGAAATTACAAATCAACATTCCATTTGCTGAAGCGCTTCAACAAATGCCATCCTACGCCAAGTTCATGAAAGAAATTCTTTCCAATAAGAGGAAGTGGAATGCAGAGGAGACGGTTATGCTCACGGAAGAGTGCAGCGCAATAATCCAAAGGAAATTACTGGTTAAGATGAAGGACCTGGGTAGCTTCACTATCCCTTGTGCTATTGGTAACTTAAACATAGGGAGGGCCTTGTGTGATCTTGGGGCAAGTATCAATTTAATGCCTCTCTCTATTTTCAAGAAGCTGGGAATTGGTGAAGTTAAGCCCACAAGGATTTCTCTTCAATTAGCGGATCGATCGATTACGTATCCCTATGGTGTTGTGGAGGACTTGTTGGTGAAAATAGATAAATTTATCTTTCCAGCGGATTTTGTGGTGTTGGACATGGCATAAGATAGTGAAACCCCTTTAATCCTTGGAAGGCCATTCTTAGCTACGGGTAGAGCTTTAATTGATGTGCAACAAGGAAAGCTCATGCTTAGAGTCCATGATGAGAAGGTTACATTTAATGTCTTTGAGGCAATGGGACATCCAAGCGATAAAGAATCATGTTTGAAAGTTGACCTAATTGAGTCATTGACCGATGAGAGGGTTCAACAATCTTTTGAGGATTCTTTGGAGGCAGCCCTTATTGTTGAAAATTTAGAGGAGGAGATATTTGAGGAAGAAGAAAGGGAGAAGATGGTCAAATCCCTTGAGGCATGTCCAGTTTTGAATGATGAGGAAGACAAGATTGTGGAGGATGTACGAATTCAAGACAAGGGAGAAACACCTAAGCTAGAATTGAAGGAACTTCCCCCTATCTCTGCTATACTTTCCTTGGAGTGGATTCTTCATTTCCAGTGATCATTAATAGTGGATTGAACCCCTTGGAGGAAGAGAAGTTGGTGAGGGTGCTTAGGGACCACAAATCTGCAATCGGGTGGACTATAGCTGACTTGAAGGGAATTAATCCTTCGTTTTGCATGCACAAAATACTTTTGGAGGACAACTTCAAGCCGGTTAGGCAACCTCAAAGAAGACTCAACCCGAACATGAAGGAAGTTGTGAGAAAGGAGGTTGTGAAGCTTCTAGATGCAGGTATCATTTACCCAATCTCCGATAGTCCATGGGTGAGTCCGGTCCAAGTAGTCCCGAAGAAAGGAGGGATGACAGTTATTGCTAATGAGAAGAATGAGCTCATTCCCTCAAGGACAATTTCAGGATTGATAGTTTGTATTGATTATAGAAGGTTGAATGCGGGTACAAGAAAAGATCATTTTCCTCTACCATTCATAGATCAGATGTTGGAAAGATTGGCAGGTCATTCCTTTTATTGTTTCCTTGATGGTTACTCCGGGTATAACCAGATTGTAGTCGATCCGAAGGACCAAGAGAAGACAGATTTTACTTGTCCATACAGAGTCTATCATACCGGAGAATGCCTTTCGGGTTGTGTAACGCACCCGCCACTTTTCAAAGGTGCATGCTTTCCATATTTTCTGATATGACTGAAAAGTTTATTGAGGTATTTATGGATGATTTTTCTGTATTTGGTCATTCATTTGATAATTGTTTGAAAAATCTTGCATGTGTCCTAAAAAGGTGCCAAGAAACTAACCTTGTTCTTAATTGGGAAAAATGCCATTTTATGGTTAGGGAAGGAATAGTTCTTGGTCATAAGATCTCATCTAGGGGAATAGAAGTTGATAGAGCAAAAATTGAAGTAATTGAAAAACTTCCCCCTCCCATGAATGTGAAAGGTGTTAGAAGCTTCCTAGGACATGCGGGTTTCTATAGGAGATTAATCAAGGATTTTTCAAAAATTGTAAAACCCTTGTGTCAACTCTTGGTGGTGGATAACCCCTTTGTTTTTAATGATGAGTGTATGCATGCTTTCCAAATTTTGAAAGAAAAGCTCACCACTGCTCCAGTCATTGCACCTCCAGATTGGAGCTTATCCTTTGAGTTAATGTGTGATGCAAGTGACTATGCAGTGGGGGCCATTTTGGGTCAAAGAAAGGATAAAATGCTGCATGTTATTTATTATGCTAGTCGTGTGTTAAATGATGCTCAACTAAACTATACCACGACTGAAAAGGAATTGCTTGCTGTAGCTTTTGCTTTTGACAAGTTTAGATCTTACTTGATTGGCTCAAAAACTATTGTGTACACTGATCACTCTGCTTTAAAGTACCTCATGACTAAACAGGATTCCAAACCAAGGCTTATTAGATGGGTACTGCTGCTCCAAGAATTTGATTTTGACATCAAGGATAAAAAGGGAGTGGAAAATGTGGTAGCTGACCATTTGTCTCGAATTCCACAAGTGGAGGATCAAGCAAAGGATGAGTTTGCAATTCAAGAAGAATTTCCGGATGAGAGGCTGATGATGGTGCAACTGGCACCTTGGTTTGCGGATATAGAAAATTACAAGGCCGCCAATAAGATTCCAAAGGACTTCAATGGACAACAGAGGAAGAATCTCATTAATGATGCTAAACATTATATATGGGATTAGCCCTACCTTTTCAAAAGAGGATCAGATGGAATTCTAAGAAGATGTGTTCCGGAAGAGGAAATTGAGGAGATATTGACTCATTGCCACAATTCACCATATGGAGGACACTTTGGTGGTGAGAGGACTGCTATGAAAATTTTGCAAAGTGGTTTCTTTTGGCCCACTATTTTCAAAGACTCAAGATCTTGGGTAATGAAGTGTGACAAATGTCAAAGAACTGGAAACTTGTCCAAGAGAAATGAGATGCCTTTGAAGGGAATTCTAGAGGTTGAGCTCTTTGATGTGTGGGAAATTGACTTCATGGGACCCTTTCCATCGTCTTACAACAACAAGTACATTTTAGTAGCAGTTGACTATGTGAGCAAGTGGGTGGAAGCTATCCCAACTATTAGAGATGATGCAAAAGTGGTGGTTGGTTTTATGAGAAAGAACATTTTTACACGATTTGGGACCCCTAGAGCTATCATTAGTGATGGGGGTACTCATTTTTGCAACAAAGAGTTCAATGCTGTCCTTGCCAAGTTTGGAGTCACTCATAAAGTTGCCACACCATACCACCCACAAACAAGCGGACAAGTAGAGCTGTCCAACCAGGAATTAAAAAGGATATTGGAAAAAACAGTGAACAATGTGAGAAAAGATTGGGCAAAGAAGTTAGATGATGCACTTTGGGCATACCGGACTGCATATAAGACACCTATTGGCATGTCACCATACCAATTAGTGTTTGGAAAATCATGTCACCTACTGGTAGAGCTTCAGCATCGTGCTTTTTGGGCTGTGAAGGCTTTGAATTTTGATATGAAGCCGGCCATAGATAAAAGACTACTGCAGTTGAATGAATTGGATGAATTCCGGCTTTTAGCTTATGAGAATGCACGGATTTACAAAGAAAGAACGAAGCTTTGGCATGATAAGAATATTCTACCTAAGCATTTTGAAGAAGGCCAGTTTTGCTCTTTAATTCATGTCTCAAGCTATTTCCGGGCAAGTTAAAATCAAGGTGGTCGGATCCATTCCATATTAAGTCTGTTTCTCCTTTTAGTGCAGTTGTATTGGAGGATCCATCTTCTGGAAGAACCTTCACTGTCAATGGGCAAAGACTTAAGCACTATCTTGGAGGGGACATTGATTGTCAAAAGCATTCCATCGCTCTTCAAACTCCATCTTAGAAAGCAGGATGTCAAGCTAGGGACGTTAAACAAGCACTTGCTGGGAGGCACCCCATGCTTTCTTCTCTGTTTTTCTCATTTAAATTTATTTGTTTACTCTTTTATTGAGTTAGGTTGCATAAGTTAGTTGTTGTTAGATTCTTAGTTTGTTTGATGTGTTTGAAGTTTTCATGTGATTTCTAATCCTAGTTGCTGAAAAAAAAATTTGAGCTGAGCTGAGCCAAGTTTCACTTTGGCTGAGCCCTCACTAGATAGTAGCAACAGGTGTTACCTACGCTAAGCCAAGCAAAATCTTGGCTGAGCAAATTCTTGTCTGATCCAAAGGGGTGCTCTCGGGTGTGTCTGCGCTGAGCCAAGTATAATCTTGGCTTAGCGCAGCATAAAGCTACATAATTCTGCAGATATGTCCATTTTTGCGCTAAGCCAAGGAAATTTTGGCTCAGCCGAGTCCACACTTCACTCTTTGCCATGCATTGGCTGAGCCAAAATTTTCCTTGGCTCAGCGCAGCAGCATTTAAAAAAAAACTCAATTTGTTTTAAAAATGTCTGATACCTCATCACAGCCCCCACCTACATTTCCTTCCCCAAACACCACCACCTTCCACCAAAGCCACCGCCACCGCCACCATCTCCATCCCACACCCACCATCCATGGTGCGAGAGTTGGCTCCCCATTTACCTCTTGGATCCAGTGGATCCATTGTTTTTCCCTCAGCTAATGAGATACATTCTTTTGTGGATTGGAGGGAGCATCCTAAGGACCAAGATAATTTCATTCAGGGAGAGGCAGGGTAGGCTGTAGTTGCTGAAGATGGAGATGAGGATCAGGAGTTGGGGGAATGATAGATTAAGCTATTGCTGTTGTTTTTACTGTTTAACTGTTATTATTCTGTTAGTTTGAGTTATTTTGATTTGAATAAATAAATGTGATGAACTTGTAATTTTGTTTAGTCGTGTTAAGTTGTTTGTGTGGCTTTAATTAGACTTTTTAGGCGTTGAGTTGAATAATCTTGTGAAATAAGTCACCATGTTTGGAAATCAAAGTGTTTAGCATATTCTCATCTAGAGCACTATAATTTTTTTTCTTTATGAATGCTTATCCTTTGATGAAAGTTTGGATTGTGATGGAAATTTGAATTGGAGCCATTCTTGATTGAGTTCATGGCACATTTGCATTTTTACCCATTCTTGTTGTTAAAGTTTTTGGCAATTAGTGAAGTTGCACTTTGGATTGGTGTTTTTTTTCCTTACCTGTGAGTCTTGGGCCAGTTGATTTAATTCTTTTCTTGAGTACTCACGGTTAGATTATATGGGATAGAAATTGCTTGATTCTCTTTTTAATGATCTGAATGGCATGTTGCATAAAAATTATTAAGGCAAATTTGTTTCTCTAGCCATTTGACCAAATTGCCAACCTTGAAGTTTTGACCCTTGAATACCCCTTTTGAGCCTATGATATCACATTCTTGTTTATAGCTATCTAAAGCCAAGACTGAAAAACAATGAAATTACCTTAGCCCAGAAATAGGGGAGAGGCATTGGCATATGTGATAGCTTGGAACAAGTTTGGGGGAGTGAAATTCTAAAAGTTCAAGAGTTAACAAGAAAAAAAATTCATAAAAAAAAATCAAAGTCTTAAGAGTTCCAAAAGGATCTAGCAAATGAAGAAAAAAAATGAAAAAAAAGAAGAAGAAAAAAAAATGAATGTATCTTGGAATTCACAAGAGTTGAGCATGGTTGTTTGAATAAAGTGAGAAGGTGAGCATAAATGTATAAGAATTTTGAGGAGAAGAGCCGAAATGTGAATTGTCAATGGTCTTGTGTCCCTCTATTTTCTTGGGCTATTAACTTTCCTATCCAAATTTTACCGACCTTTACCTTAACCCCGCTTCAACCTTGAAAAGAACTTATGATTTATGGATGCATGCTCATTTCTGTATTGTTGGTTAGAGATGAAGAACAATTTCATAGCTGCATGAATCCAACTAGTGAATGTGAGGGAAACACAAACCTATTCACAAATGGTTGAGTGAAAATATTGATCCTTTGGTGAGTTTCTTCATTTCCAAATGCATCTTCTTCTAATTGTCATTCCCTTTAACTTTCAAGAGTGCATTAAGCTTGCATGGTTGCCTTAGTTCTCATTGTGGATGCGTTTGAATTGAATTTGGTCACAAACCTTATTTTCATTATAGGAATTTCATTCATCAGAGGTGAGATCTTGTTATGGTGTTGGATGAGATCTTGCTAATTTGGTTGGCTGTCGCAGCTATGGGTGACTTTGTGTGGTTGTGTCTCTTGTTGCGTCTTAGTGTTGTTTACTTTTGCTTGGGGGCAAGCAAAGTCTTAAGTTTGGGGGAGTGATAATCTACCATTTTACTAGTTATTGAGTGCTTTAACTGGGTAGTTTTGTTGCTCTTATGAATCTTTTAGATTTATTTTGCCCAATTTTCTTGCTTTGTTTTTATTTAGTTGCCATGTTAGTTATTTGGTTACTTTTAGTATTTTTGAATTGCTTGCAGTTGGTTAGATGGAATGAGTTGGATCAAAGACCATTTGAGGCTTAAATTGCATGCTGGAAGGTTTGGTTGAGCCAAGCAAAAGATTGGCTCAGCGCAAGAGAAGAGAAAATTGGTTTCTATTCTGGAAGACCTTGGCTGAGCGCAGCAAAATCGTGGCTCAGCGCACGGAGAAAAGATTTCAACTGCATTCTGGAGTACTTTGGCTGAGCGCAACCAAATCTTGGCTGAGCGCAGAAGCACCCAAGAAACCAAGTAAATGCCCCAGATCTTGGCTGAGCTCAGAAAAATCTTGGCTCAGCGCAGCTCCCAGTTTTTTACTATAAATACTCATTTTGGGTAAAATAGAAGGGGAGCTGAAGGGAGAGGAAGGAATGAACGGCCAGACCTAGGAGGAGCTGCAAGGAACCATTTGCTAGACCTAGAAGAGCAAGGAAACTTTCTCTCCAAATGTTCTAAGAAGGATCTTCATGGAGTTTGCTTTGATTTTCTTCTTCATTTCCTTTTCTTGTGTAGTTTCTTCCATTATGTCTAGCTAAATCCCCTTTTGTTGGGGTTAGATGTTTACTTTTCTGAACTTGATTGTATTTTGATTTGGTGTTAATGCAAGTCTCTTCTTCTTTATGAGTATTTGAATCTACTCTTAATGCTTTTCTTGGTTTGATCAACCTTGGAATGAATTGTTGCTTTGGTAGACAATTGGAAAATTGATGCTAATGCATGCTCATGGAATCAAATACCTAGTAATTCATGAATCTAGGAATAGGTCTTGAAGTACAAGTAATCTATAAGTCTTGTTTCTTAATGCAAATCCTCTTATTTATTCACCTAAGGAATTAGGGTTTAATTTGGGGGTTTAGGCTCAATCCACCTAAGGAATTAGGGTTTGGGTAATTAGAAGGCTTGATTTTCATAATTGAACTAGGACTTGTGTTAATAACCATTTCATAGCAATTGAGGGATGATTGGTGTAGTCTAACCCCGACATTTCATCTAATTGTGAATCAAATTTCTGTTCGCTTACCAAGTGTTTGATAAAATTCCTAAAAGAACTTAAAAATATTTTACTCTTTTTTTAATTGAATGTTTACAATTGAGCTCCCATCTTGCAAAACGAAAGTCTAAATAGTGGTTCAATTTGTGAAGTGATACTTGTCCACGATCCTTGAGAACGATACTCGGTCTCACCACCGTTATTACTTGCATTCGACTAGGTATACTTGCCGAAATCGCATCACGAACATGAAGAGAACCCAAGATATCCTTAAAGTCAGGACCATGGCCATTCAAGGCATAGATAACTAAGTCAAAACCATCTATAAGGTTGGATATGAGTGCAATTTCATCAGCAAGATTTTTTAGATGTTAAAGATAAATGGTGATAGATTGAGTACCTTTTGTGGTTATGGAGAGTTTTTCTTTGAGAGACATGAGTCTCGAGCAAGATTGACTAGCAAAGAGTGTTTTAAGGTGACCCCAAGCTTCTTTAGATGTTTTAGGGTTCCCTAATAGTTTAAGAATGTCTGGTTCAAGGGAGGATACGGTAGCATCCATATGAGTTTATTTTGATGTGACCAGATTGTAAATTCAGAGTTAGGGATAGGGACGTTTTGAGATAGGATGGTGGGTGGAGGGCAAGGTTGAGATCCATCAACTTAAGACATTAGGTTACGGCCAAAGAGTAAGGCGTCAATGAGAGTTCGCCATGATGTATAATTGTCGTGATTCAGTTTGAGAGGAATCTGAGCCGATGTGAATGATATTAACGTTGTAGTTGAGTGATGTACAGTTTGAGAAGCGAGATGGGGATGGGTGTTTGATGATGATGAGTCTAACATATTGGAAGTAGGGAAAATTATATTGACCATAGAAGGAGCTGTTAAGCGAGGGGCTCTGATACCATAAAGAGGAAGCAATATCCGTGTAAATGGAAAACCTATTTTATTGTTCATACGTTTGAGTATATCTTTACATCTTGGTGAAGATATATGGTTACAACAAGATAAGTTGAATCTATGGAAAATATTAACCATAGTTTGAACATTTGAAATTTAAATATATAAAATATTGTTAAGAAACCCTATCTCTATCAACACTTACCACTTGAATCAGCTTGTTGGATTTCTATGTAGTATACTTTAAATTACTGTTTTCGATCATGAGTTAGAAGTTTGTATTCCAAAGTTATATTTAATGCTAAGCTTGTTATCTTAGTAAGGTCATATATATTCCATATTCCTTTTCGATGCAAAGTTGTTAGAAATTGAAATGCATTTTTAGCAAAGGATGCTTATTACCATTAAGTTCCAAACTTGAAATATTAATAAAGCTAGACCATACTATGTTTCTTATCTGAGTTTTATTCCATATATGCTATATGCATTTTAGTGCTATAAATTCATAGACTAATCTTGGAAATTGTCGTCACCCACTCATAACCACCTCGCAAACAATTTGAATAATGGCTTCTCCTTCCTCAACCAAATCAAATCAGATGATAAGATTACCAAATTAGTCAACTAGGGGACAAAGCTAAGGAGAAATAGGGAGGATAGGCAACTGTCTAATCCCAATGCAAAGATACAAAAGGTTCAAACTTATCTTGGAGTACACCCAGAGTTTGTCAGGTATTACTCCCCCAAGCTGGTATCTATCGGTCCCATTCATCGGGAGCAAGGAGAGACTTACGATCGTGATCTAGGAGAAAATTACAAGTTAGTGTGGGCAGCAATGTACCTTGATGTTCAAGGTAAAGATACTGAAGAAGCTGCTGCACAAATACTTAGAAAGATTAAAATGAAGATGGATAAACTGGAGTGTTACTCAGGTGATGTGATTAAGTGAGTGGACAATGATGAGTTTGCCCATATATTCCTTTTAGATGGGTGTGTTGTACTTCATTTCATGGAGAATGCGAGCATTGAGCATCAAGAAGACCTGAAGATTAAGGTTGTAGTGCACCATGATCTGCTCTTGTTGGAGAACCAACTTTGCTACCAATTGATGAAGTTGTTATGTAATGACGATGAGGCCAAGTTGGAGGGTTACATAAACAAATTTTTCAAAATGCACCACATGATGCCACCAGATCATAAAATAAAACTCCCAATAAGGAAGAACGCCACACAAGGAAATAAGGAAGAATTCCACACAAGGAGGCAGCAAAGAGGCAATCATAATCGTGGATCATCCAACTCAGTTGCTTCATTTTCTGCGCACAATCATACTGAAAGGACGAACTCATCAAGGAAAGGGCTAGAGAAGTGTCTGAGATTGGCCAACATAAAGGAACATACAGGACCTTAAATCAGCATGGATTAAGGTAATGGAGAACAAATAGGATGGATCACGCCTCACAGACATCATTTTCAATCAATACTCAACACTGATTCTACCGTAAAGGAAAACTCCAACTTTCAATGCTCATTGTCGACTATTCCATCGCTACTACTTTCTTGAAGATAGCGTGCGAGATGTGTCAAGATTTTGAGAATTACTATGAGATCAGCTCCTATGTAGCCTTCTTGATTCCCTCAATGACCATCCAGATGATGTCAAAATGCTCAGGAAAGCAACCCTCCACATCATAAAACAAGATATGAACGTCTCCATTAATAAGTAAGCATCATTCTTCTTCTTCATTTTTTTTGTACAGTAGTGTCTCTCCACAAGTTTTTTTTCCTGCAAACTTAAACTGCTGATATTGTAAAAATTCTTTAAGCACTAAATTTAAACTTAATGCCACTTAAGTTATAAACTTGTAGGTTAAGTAAGCATTATTCTCATTACAGGTTCATAAAGAAAAATATTTGTGATGAGGTGTGTGCTATATCCGTTTGAAACTTTATCACACGAATCTGTATGATAGTAGACTCTACCGAATCGTTGTATTTTACATATTATGTGGATTCCCTCACACTAACTTGCAAGGTTCATATGTAGCATTTTCAAACCAAAATTCAGGTGGGAAGAAAATTATTTTCCAAACCTCATACTTCTTTATTTTTTACTATCAGGTTCTATTAAAATCAGACATCTGAATTATTTTTGCATATAATAATTAAGCCCTTGAAAGAAGTCACTTAACGGTGGTTTGCCAGTCATCATCTTCTTCCTACCCCACAAGTGGCTTATTCCCCCACTCCAACCCCGATTCCAAACTCTTCAAAGCTTTGCTTCTCTATGAAGCTCGACTTTGGGTTGCAATTCATCTAAATAAAACCCATTAAAGAAAAATAAGAGAAACGAAAAGAGGAAGAGCAACTTACAATAGATGCTATTTTTTTCCAGAAAATATATTCAAGAAAATCGCCACAGCCTAGAATCTTGAAAGTTGAAATCACCCTCATCAAGTTTTTATATGTTAAGCTCTTTCCAAGGTCCTCAAGTTTTTATCTTGAAAAAAGTTAAATCCAGATGTCTGATTTAAATA
The DNA here is from genome assembly GCA_037074535.1 of Gleditsia sinensis. Lineage (NCBI taxonomy): Eukaryota > Viridiplantae > Streptophyta > Magnoliopsida > Fabales > Fabaceae > Gleditsia > Gleditsia sinensis. The sequence goes on from CM073470.1 coordinate 21,695,394, forward strand.
AGAAAACTTGATAGCAAATATATAAGAAACTATATATAAGTTTTGTCTGTATGAAAAAATTAAAAATAATGAAAATTATAAAAATCACAAGTTAACATAAGTATGTTAGTATTAGAATTTAATTTACTTTGTACTAATTTTTATGTGCAACGCCATTAAAAATGCATGTGATATTACTAATAAGATGTTGCACATTAGTTATTCAGTATGTAACAATTTAAATTATGATGAAAAGGTAGTTACTTTGTAGAAAAGAATAATAATAAGGAAGAATTAGAAGAACAAAACAATAGGAAGAAAAAAAATTGTATCCATAAAAACAAGAATTTCAAAAGAAAAAATTAATTAAGAACGTAAATAAAAATTAAAAGTGATTTTAAGCAGTTATATTAAAAAATTGAAACTATTTTTACTACGATATTTTATCACTTATATATATATATATATATATATATATATATATATATATATATATATATATATATATATATATATATATATAAAATAAATTTGATTAAAGGTGTATTCAAAAATTACATTATAATGGAATGTGAATAGGCATTTAACAATGCAAATAGCCCCACCTTTGCATTTGGTATATCTCATGTAGCATTTAGGAATGTGAATAAGCATTTAAGAATGCCAATAGACCCACCTAAGTATTTGGATTATCTCATGTAACATGACTGTTATAGAAGAGAAACACACATAAAACAAATAATTATTAAAGAAGAAAATAACTTCTTATATCTATCGCTCTCATGGTCACATGATAATCATATCACATTGAGAGAATCCTTATCTATATTTTACCATCTAAATTTTTTGTAACAAAATATTTAAATTGAGGAGAGAACACCTCAGTCCAAGATCAAGGCAAGCTCCAGACTCAGACTTACATATAATCCACCACTAAAAGGCAAGGGGCGGAATCCAAACTCGAACTTAGAACTGTCAAAATTGCAAATTTGCTTACTTATCACTTGATCCAACTCGTGGTGGCTTTTACTATCTTATTTTGTTTCTTTTCATAAGTATGCGTTGTTATCTGTTATAATGTATTTTAAATCCAACAAATGCTTTCGGTTTATTGAAGCGAACTGCGCCTATTTTTTCTAGGTAATGAACATAAGCAAGAGGAGCTTCTGGATGTGGCCATAGAAAACTTGGCATCCAAAATAGTTGAGCTTTTCACTCTTAGATTTCTATCTTTTTATAGAAATTATTATTTGTCAAATAAAATAGCATGCATCTCTAAATAAAGGAAAAGCTCCACCTCTTCGAAGATTGAGCTTTCCATAGTAACAACTTGTTCAACTTCTAACCCACAATCATACAACGGTATGGAAAATTTAGTATCAAATTATAGGAGACTTCTATGATTTGAACTTATTTTATTCCCCAAAGCGCTTAAGGCTAGGACAGGAAGGTTGGAAGATCTATGAGAAAGAAAGAAAAGTATTAGTGCATCAAGATCAGGGAAATATGGGGAAAATGTAAATGTCTACCATTTTAGCTTGGGATCAATTGCAAATGTCCCTTTCAACTTCGAAAATTTAAAAAGTACCCATGTTAACTCTGACCGGCCAGCATTTAACACTTTCTTCTGTGAACTAATAGAGACGTCACACAACTTGTTTCAAAAACATGGACTTGTGTTTCCACCATCATATATAACTTAATTGTGGGATGCCATGTGGCAAGTGATGTGAAATGAACACAAGGTGTTAATTGCTGGTTGTTGAATGTTGAGGTGGTAATTTTCAATTTTCAAAAATGAGGGGTTGTTTGCAAATGAGAGGTACATTACTTTGAAAATGAAGGAAATTGTGGAGGTCTACAGAATATAGGAAGTTAGGAACTACAGGCATTTAGATTATCCATGATGCAGGGAGTTAATACATATTAAGACAATAGCTTCATAAATGAGCATTCATAATCGTTCCTCCAAGATAAACAAATATATAGGCATGTTATAAAAACAATAACAGAGTTTAGCTTCGCAGCTAGCAAGTTTGTATTTAACTAAAATTTTTATGATCAGACAGATGCATAGGAATAAACTATATGCACTTGGAAGATAAAAACCATCAATTTATAAATTTTTTACAATACACCACTGGTCAAGGCAAACATGCCCAGGTTCTGAAGTAATTAATCGTTTATGGAACACAAAGATGAAAGTGAAGTAGAGCTTAAGAAATATGCCCAAAAAAAAAAATAGTTCAATGTGCTAAAATAAAAACCTATACAAAATTTGAAGAGAGTGGAAAAAAGTGATTCAATACACTCCGAAGCATGCATTCTGAAAAATAAGCAAAAATTTACGGCTGCGAATGCTTTTATGCTTATTACTATTAGTTCCAAACTTGAAATATTAATAAAGCTAGACCGTCCTGTGTTGCTTATCTCAGTTTTATTCCACATATACTATCTACCTTTTAGTGCTATAAATTCATAGACCAGCCTTGGAAATTTTCGTCACCAGCCCAAAACCATCTCGCAAACAATTTGAATAATGGCTTCTACTTTCTCACCCAGATTATTGAAAATAAATCAATACTCTCAAATAGAACATAAATAAGCAAGATGTGAAGAATTTAACTAGTTCCATTAAAAAGTGAAGTGAGTATAAATAAAATCTAGATGAACCGAAACCTCGATTGAGTCAAACATTAATTACCACATTCAAAAAATAGACTCAAAAATGCGTAAATTCTAATTAGTATATTGGCTGTCGTACCAATTAATAGTACTATTTGTGAACCCTATAAAAATTTTCTAGTTACGTGTTTAAGCTAGAAACTGGACCAAATCACATTGCTTGCACCCCTAGATTGTGTTAATCAAAATAGGACCATGATCAATCCCACTTGTTGCAAATGAAACACCAAAACTCTTGGAACCAATTTTTCCAATGATAACTCGCAAAAGTTACCAATGGTATTAAATATTGCAATGGTACATGAAGAAATTTAGAAAATTTTCTGACAAAAGGAACCTGCTGTGGCTAGGGGTACTTCCTTGGGTTTTGTCTCCTTAGTTTTAAGTTTGAAAACTAATGGATCAAAACTGATGCCAAGACTATTGCATTTCAAAAACTTGAACTTTTAGGAGTAACTCATGAGTTATGTTTTTCTTATGTCTCTATATATAAGATCTTAATTCCCAAAGCAGTGAACGAAGAGGGAAAACCCACAATGCACTTGGCAAAGAAGATACCAAGCTCTTTAACACCTTTGCCATTGACTTGGTGCCTAAAGCTTATACATATGCCAGGGTTAGATAACAAATCGAGCTTCATTACAAGAAGACAATCATTACAGTTTAAACATGACATGATTATTCTTTAAAAAAGTTTCGCTACATGTTTTCTTTTTATTATGAAATCTCATGGCAAATACTTAAAGAATTTTATTTAAATTTTCTCTTAATAATGAGGGTAAAAACTTATATACAATTCTTTAATTGCTTTCTTTACATGTAGAAATTGTTTTTCAAATTATCAATTATATAATGCTGAACTATAAAAAAGAAAAAAAAAAAAGAAATTTGAAGAATCATTTATATATGCCACCGACTTGGTGCCTAACGTTTATTGTAATATCCCGTAATTTTTATTTTTAAATAATAATATTTTGTCATAAATAAATATATTTTTATTTGTTTAAAAATGATTATATTTTGATATTGTAACTAAAGTTTTGCAATAATGTAAATTTTTTTAAAAAATTTAGGATGTTTTAGGATGAAAAACGGTATTTATATGAATATATGTAAAATAAAATAAAAATAATTCTAAATATTTAATTATTAAATAAATAAAAAATAAATAAAAATAAAAAGAGAAAAGAGAAAAGAGAACGGGGAGGGGAGACGGAAAACTAAGAGTTCTGCAAACTTAGATGAATAGTATAAATAGTGTTAATAGTACTTCCATATTTTTTCTCTATATCTGGAGTGTCTACATGCCTTCGATCTCAAAACTAAGGGTACCACTAAATTCAGGACAAAGAGTACTACGATTTTGATCGAATAATTTTTTCAAATCAACTGTAAAATCACAGCAGATTGGAAGTAGAAAATCTCAAAAAAAGGTAAACTCTGAAACTCTTACTTAAAGACCTCAAATTAGAAATGTAATACCGTATATGGATTCAAGAGCTAGTAACCTTAGGATATAAAAATTTTCAGCCATCTAACGACTTTTTGTTCTTGGTGAATAGTATTTTTTGACGATAAATAGTGTTTTCCAGCGGTGAACAGTGATTTAGCCGGCGTGAACAGTATTTTCTAGCCATGAATAGTGATCAAGTTCCCAGAGACCTAGAGCCTTACCCTATTTAGTTAAATGTGGATTGGAAAAGTGCATTTTAGGGCTGTCCAACTTGGAGCCTTACCCTGTAAGTAGATGATTCTTTCTATGACTTGCTCTATACTCTTCTTGATCTTTAAATGTGTAATTGAGTATATTTATAAGATATTTACACTTTTATATGTTTCTGAAATGCATTAAAATTATCTGAATTGTTTACAATTTGAAATATGGTTCAAGAAGAGTATAGTTTTGAGAATGGATTTCTGAACTCATGGTGTATTTGATTTCACATGTATTTCTCATTAAATGATAAAGTAAATATTTATGCACGTGGCATTATTTATAAAACTATTTGATTGCCTTGAGAAATGGCGAGTATATGTGATAAACTCTGATTGGGTGATTTATGACAAATGAATCTATACTGAGACTGAAAGTATGTATTATATTGAGAATTTTATACTGGATTATTTGTCATATGTGCATATGGTATTTTCTTTGGAGGAATCCTATTGAAAACACTGTTTGCTAACAGCAACCCTGGTGCACCTTGATAACCCAGCTAGCAGGGGGTGGTGCTAACCTTGTGTGATAGCTAACACAGGGGAGTTATTGTTATTGGGGAGAGCGTGATGCCTCCTATTATTGATATGTGATTTTCCTTCCCTTGCTATGTGTTTGGGAAATACTCATATTAAAGTCCCTTCACGTGTCCTCTTGAATTGTGGTAGGGTAAATCTCAGCAGGATGCTGAGTTTAGGCAAATCCTACACCAATAAAGTACGAAAGGGCCTCAACTATGATATAGTGGTTCTGATATGGGATTCTTCTAATGTTTTCATGTGAAAGGTTTTGATGAATTACAATATTTGAATAATGATAATACTGTATTGCATATGATTTTGAATATCTGAATGTGATATAAACTGATAATATTTTAAATGTGGATCCCATATAGATGTACTTCTCAACTGTATTTTCTGTGATAAATTTTAAAATATGAGTACATCCATATGTTGACCTAAGAGGCCATTTGAGGTATTATCTGTTCACTGAGTTGTTAAACGCACTACACGATATTTATATATTTTTCAGATAAGGATATAGAGTTGGTCTTTCCCCTTCAGATAGTTGACCAGTTAGACGACATGATCTCTAGGTGAACCTATTTTGTTTCCATGACTCATAGATTTTGATTTATATTGTATTTGTACTTTAAAGTATGCTCTGAATGCCACAGGCAGGATCCCTACTTTTAGTATACTTTGATGATTATAGACTTGGTTTATATATTGTGTATACATGGGAATACATATCTATAAAATAGTATATTATACATGTTATGGAAAATATATGATCGTAAAGTATGTGTTTCACGTGCCCTAAAAATAGGGGTGTGACACTTATATATATGCCAAGGTTAGACAACAAATCGAGAAGCATTCCCAAAAAAAAAACTTAAATGGCTAAAGTCTATACCGCCACAACTTTTTTTAGCTATAGCAACACCTTAATAACCGTTGCATAAAATGAAATAAAAAATGCTTTATTCAACCATTGCATATGCTAATAGTTTAAAGAACAAAATTTAGACAATCCTTCAAAAACCACTACATAAAATAATAATATGCAACAACTTACCAAAGTGTTGCTTATACTAGTAGTTTAAGTAAAGAAATTCAGATGACACTTTACAAACTGTTGCATAAAATAAAATATACAATGATGTAAAGAATCATTGTTTGCTTGGGCAAATTAAGCAACGAATTTTAGACAACGTTCTATAAAAAATTGCCTAAAAATACAATATGCAACATTTACAAAAAGGTACTGTGTATTAATTATTTAAGCAGAAAATTTTGGACAATAATATGAAAACTGTTGCATAAAATCTAAATATGCAATAGTTTTAGAAAGGGTTTCGTAGATAAATTATTTAAGCAATGAATTTCAAAGAACTGTGGAAATTATTATACAAAGTCAAATTTTTCTTTTTTTATAAAACAATTAATTATGCAAGTAGTTTAAGTAACAAATTTTTAACATAATTTTTTTATTTTTTATGACACTAATGGTGTAAGGAATAGGAACACTATTCCCGACTGGAAACACATTGCCTAAAGCCCTCTCTAATGTGGTTTGTTTAAGAATCAAACAATTGCTACTACTACGGCCAACTAATATTAGGTACATTATTTTTATCATTCATATGAAGGACCTTATTTTGAGATAGACTAATTACTTCTGCATTACTTGGCTTGCATAAGTTGTACTTTTACACTTTTCTAAATGTTTATTCATCTTAATAATGTTGATTTCTTCTATATATATTCTCTTTCTTACCAGTTGCTCCGTCAACTTCAATATACTTTTCATTCTTGCAGCTATTGTTTTCCTCTCTCTCATACTTGCTTAGAAAGGTAATCCACAAGCAGGGGCTAACTCTTTTCCTCACCACTCAGTTCTACTTAGATACATTCACTCTCTTCCTCACAATTTATTCTCTCTCACTCTCGTGGTCTCAGTGCTAAATTTTCTGTCACATTTTACTATTTCTCAGGGCCGGGTAAGGCTACTTCCATGACTTGAACATTCTCAATGTCTTTCATATTTATTTTCCCCTCAGAATGCACTTGAGAGGCAGCATTCTTCACTTGGGTTAGGGTACATTCTTTTCTTTCCTCCACTGATATTCTTTAATTAATGAAGGAATAAAAATAATGCTGAAATGGGTATCACAAACGGGTCTTCTATGGTTCAGAGTTTCTATTTAGTATTTATTAAGATTGTTGTCTTAAAATGGTGATCAATATTGTTATTCAATGTAAAGCTGGCAGAATATGGAGTCAGAGTCATAGTGAAAATAAGTATGTTAAGAAGAATTTAATCTATTTTATACTAATGTTATCATCAACGCCATTAAAAATGCAGGTGACATTACTAATATGATGTTGCAAATTAGTTATTCAATATGTGAAAATTTAAATTATGATGAAAAAGTTGTAGCTTTGTAGAAAAGAATAAGATTAAGGAAGAATAATTAGAAGAACAAAACTATAGGAAGATTAAAAAAACAATTGTATCCATAAAAACAAGAATTTCAAAAGAAAAAAAATTAATTATTAAGAATTAAATAAAAATTAAAACCGATTATAAGCACCTATATTAAAAAAAATTGAAACTATTTTTAATAAGATATTTTATCACTTATATAAAATAAATTTGATTAAAGTTTTATTCAAAAATTACATTATAATGGAAAGTGAATAGGCATTTAGGAATTCCAATAGCCCCGCCTATGCATTTGGTTTATCTCATGTAACATTTAGGAATGTGAATAGGCATTTAAGAATGCCAATATCCAATATACCCACCTATGCATTTGGATTATCTAATGTATCATGGCCACTATATGAGATGAGAAATAGACATAAAACAATTAATTATTCCAAGACAAAATAATTTGTTATATCTATGTCTTTTCTCACGTGACAGTCATATCATATTGAGAGAATATTTATGTTAATTAAACTTATCTTTTATGTATTTTTTCCATTTCATAATTTACACTGCGGAACCCCTAAAATGATATGCATCTTCATTCCTTGCATCCACTTTATTTATCTTGGTTGGTAGGTAAGGTGTCACGACCCTAATTTTAGGGCACATGAAATCCATATATCATACACATATATTTTCCATAAATGTATATAATTCCATTCTTTATTATATAAACCAATACATATAAGTGCCCATACACATATACAATATACAATTTACGTCTATAAATACCAAAGTAACAGTGGAAGCAAGGATCCTGCCTATGACGTTCAGAGCAACTTTAGAGTACAAATATATTACAATATAAAACATTGAGAGTCTAGAAACAATTTAGGCTCACCACTGAAGTACGACCTCTAGTCGATCACTTGGTTACTTGACCAAACTCTATGTCTTTATCTGAAAAATAGATTCACATCGTGTAGTGAGTTTTGCAACTCAGTGAGCAAATAACACCCCCTATAACCTCTTAGGTCAACATATGGATGTACTTTTCATTTCAAAGTTTCTCATATTGAAAAGTTACATTCAGGAGTACATTCATATGGGATCCGCATTTCAAAACATCTCAGTTCAAATCACATACAAATATCTGTAACCACATATTATACAAATTGATCTTAAATCGAATTTGATATGCATTTAAAATCAATTCTTTTATATAATACTCAAGTATGTCACAACTTTCAATATACTCAATAGATAAACATGGAATGTGAGTTCATCACCCTTCTGCCTCCTCACATTACCATAGTCACAATCACAATAGGTAATCAGGGAATGTGAGTTCATCACCCTACTGCCTCCTCACATTACCACTGACTACAACTTCAATAGATCAACAGGGAATGTGAGTTCATCACCCTTCTGCCTCCTCACATTACCGCTGTCATCATCACAATAGGTAATTAGGGAATGTGAGTTCATCACCCTACTGCCTCTTCAGATTACCACTAATACCACCTTCACAATACCGTCTCAAGCCATATAATCCCGTCATTTCTCATCAATACATATATATATATATATATATATATATATATATATATATATATATATAAACATGTATAAAAGTACATATCCATCATATGCAATGCATCATTATCAAAAAATTCGCCATACAATCATATTCGGCAACTTACCACTTTACATATCATTCAAAACAGGGCTTTCAGTCTCAGTACAAAATCTTTTATTATAAATTTTTCAATCAGAGAAATCATATAATCATGCCCATATCCGAGGCAAACATAACATTGTAAAATTAATGTCATATGCAGATCATATTTTCTTTGCCATGTAATGCGAAATGCATTTAGAAATAACGTATTCAAAACATTTCAAAATCTATTTCAAAAAATTCATACTCTTCTTGAACTAGATATCATTTCTCAATCATTTCAAATATTTCAAACCATTTCAGAAACATATGAACATATAAATAACATGTAATCAGATTCATTTATCAATGAAAAGTTCAAGAAGAGTAAAAACAAGTTATAAGAAGAATTATCTACTCACAGTGTAAGTGCTCCGAATTGGACAGCCCTAAAATGCACTTTTCTAGTCTGAATTTGACCAAATAAGCTTAAAAAATGTGTCCGGAGGGTCCAAAAACCTTAAATGAGCTCAGTTACTATTCACCGCCGGAAAATACTATTCACGCAGAAATTACTATTCACCGTCACTATTCATTACCGGAAAATACTATTCACCGTCACAAATTTTTTTACCGAATCAACAAAACGAATTCATATCCTAATGTTTATCTAGTTTCTGAATCCATCTACGGAGTTACATTTCTAATTAAAAGTCTCTAAGTAAGGTTTTTCAGAACTTACCTTTTACCGAGATTTTTTACTTCAGATCTACGGCGATTCAACGGTTGATTTGAAAAACTGATCGGTCAAAACTGAAGTATTCTTCGTCCTGAATCTAATAACACTTTCAGTTTTACTATCGGAAGCCCTTAAGCACTCCAAATCGAAAGATAAAATTTGATATCACTATTCACTCACTATTCATTAATATGCATCCCGATTTGTTTTTATTTTTGATATTTCGTCGCCCCCGGTTTCGTTTTAACATTTTGCTGTTTTTTTTTAAATATAATAATAATTATTAAATAATTAATAATAAGATTTTCTTTTATAAAAATTCATATAAATTTTGTTTTTCATCATAAAATATCCCAAAAATTTCTAAAAATTTCCTTTCTTATAAACCTTTAGTTAAACTCTTAAATCATGATTTTTCTTGATAAAAATCATAATAAAACAAATTTCAAAACAAATATCTTTATTCATTTTAAAAGAAAGAATATTTCTAAAAATACTATAAAAATTCAATAGAGGCCGATATAATTATTTTAAGCAACACAATACTTCTTTTACTTAAACGTCCACTTACTTTTAACAAATCATAATCATTTCTACATAAATAAAAATATAATTGCTAATAGCGCGCCAAAACATAAATTCTCATATTTCTTTTGTAATTCTTTAATCCATTTAATAAATATACATATTTTCACCGGTTCTTATCTCTATTGTCAAAATTCTCTCTTTTATTCTAAATTTCCTTTAATTGGAATTTTCGTTAAATTTTACAGTTATTACATTCTTCCCTCTTAAAGAAATTCGGTTCCCGAATTTCATCACCATAGTTGCAGATAAATACTAATCTCATTGTTCAAATAAACGTAGATATCTAGCGCGTATATCCTCCTCTCTTTCCCCAGTAGTTTCATCAGAAGAATGATTTTTCCATATCACTTTTACTGTAGATATTTCTTTTGTCCGTAACTTCTTTACTTATCTGACCACTATTGCTACTAGTTGTTCCTTATAGATTAAATCTTTCTGTAACTGAATCTATGGACACTGTATAACATGTGTAGAATCCGGTAAATATTTCTGTAGCATAGACACATAAAAAACTAGATGGACATTACCCAATTCAGATGGTAAAGTTAAACACTAAGTCACTGAACCGATCTTATCAAGAATTTCAAATGGTTCTATATACCGAGGGTGTAACTTTCCTTTCTTTCCAAATCTCATTACCTCTTTCATTGGTGAGTCATTAAAGAATATGTGGTCACCAACTAATAATTCCTAGTTGTCACGGCCCCAAATGATGGAACACATGACCGGCACGACATAAGGGTTTCCCCCTAGCCGCAAGCCTAACACTTAGCATGCACAAAAATCCAGCACACAATCCAGAGTACATAATAAATATAACTGGCCACATATGCCACATCCAATATCAGAAAATACTGTATATATGTATATATATATATCTCATGATATCTCATGAATCCAACATTCTGATTCAACTTGGCCCATGGCCTCATAATATTCATGTGATTCAACTTGGCCCAAGGCCTCATAATACCAACATTTGTTGTAAACATAAAACCATTTTCCAAACAACACATCAAAATACGCAAGAAAGCGAGGATCCTGCCTGTATGTTCATGGAGATACTCTAGACATAACTAAACTAAATAAACAATACAAAAGAGCCTTGCCTAAACTGGGGCTCACCAACACTATCTTCGGCCTCCTACGAAGCTGTAGCTGGATCAAAGTCTCTTTGACTATCTGTGGGGAGGAAACAAAAGAGGGGTGAGATTACTACATCTCAGTGAATGAGTAAATCATACTATAACTGAAACAGGGAAAACCAAGCACGAGTGTTTCGCAATGGGTTTAATAATTGAAATCCAAATGTAAAGATAACAATAGAAACATTAAGCATTTAACCATAATTTATTGAAAGAATGCTAAACAATTCAAATGTATATTCAAAAGATAAAACAGGATTAAATCAATAACCGTAAGCAAATCAATTATGCATGGTAAGTAATAAATGAAGATATTTATGCAATAACAATGATGAATGAGCTTGTTTAGAAATATTTAATCTTTAAGAAAAATACATCAGTTTATTGGAGGTCTTTCCTAACAGATCTATCATCTCCCCCAAGCACACAGCAAGGGTAGGGTAATCACTGTAGGCGTAGACATAAGTCCATCCTAAATTTCCCCAAGCACATAGCAATGGGTATGGCAATCACTGTAGGCGAAGACATAAGTCAACCCTAAATTTCCCCAAGCACATAGCAATGGGTATGGCAATCACTGTAGGCGAAGACATAAGTCAACCCTAAATCTCTGTGTCTTAGGCAGTCATATGCCCGTCACAGTATCCTAGGCCGAAGCCTTAACATGATCATGGTGCACCAGGGCTAGCACTACCTGCGGCTAGCTAACAGTGATCTAAAAGGGTCCCTCCAATAGAAAACATTTGAAATATGCTATTCAAAGAGTTTAAAGTAAAACATTTCAATAACTTTACAATAAAGCTATAATTCTCCATCTAGCTCTTTTCATGCATAAAATTTCGTTCTAAAATATATCTCATCCATGAATTCCCATGGAGACCTTTATAATCATAAACTTTCCCTTTTAACCATAGATCGTCCGTAGACGTCACATAGATGCTCATCATGCATCAAATCATTTCATGGCTAACTTAGTTCATTTCTATGACTAAGTTCGCATTTTTATAAATCTAGCTCAAATGGAGAATTATCAGCCTAGATGCTTGCCCTGCATACCTAGAGTTCAACTAGGATTTAAATTTATAATTTCTAACATGGTTGGAACATATTGGTTTTCAAAACAGTAAAACAATTTAGCATACATTCCAACTAGTTAAAATCATACGAGAAAGAGAGTTATAAACCGAATTCATAAAACATGCGCTATAGTATGAAAAACCCACTCACAGGTAAGGGCTCCAGATTGGACAGCCCTAAAATCCTAGTTCCTGGTCTGAATTCGGTAAAACAGACCCCAAAATCGAGTCTGGAAGGTCCAAAAGCCTTAAATGAGCTTGGTCACTGTTCACCGTCGGAAAACACTATTCACGTCGGGAAATACTATTCACCGTCACTATTCATCGCCGGAAAACACTATTCACTGTCACAAAAATTTTACCGAATCAACAAAACAATTTCATATCCTAATATTTATCTAGTTTCTAAATCCATCTACGGAGTCAGATTTCTAATTAGAAGTCCCTAAGTAAGGTTTTTCAGAACTTATCTTTTACCGAGTTTTCTACTTCAGATCTACGGCGATTCAACGGTTGATTTGAAAAACTAATCGGTCAAAACTGAAGTACTCTTCGTCCTGAATCCAATAACACTTTCAGTTTTGATATCGGAAGCCAATTGGTACGCCAAATCGAGAGATAAAATTGGATATCACTATTCACTCACTATTCACTACTATGCATCTTTTCTGTTTTTTCTCGAATCCGATCGTCGCCCCTGGTTTTCATTTTATGGTTTCTGTTTTCGTGTTTTTTTTTTAAATATAATAATAATTATTATATAATTAATAATAGGATTTTCTTTTATAAAAATTCATATAAATTCCATTTTTCATCATAAAATATCCCAAAAATTTCTAAAAATTTCCTTTCTCATAAATTTTTAGTTACACTCTTAAATCATAATTTTTTTAATAAAAATTGTAATAAAACAAATTTTAAAATAAATATTTTTATTCATATTAAAAGAAAGAATATTTCTAAAAATACCATACAAATTCATTAGAGGCCGATATAATTATTTTAAGCAACACAATACTTCTTTTACTTAAAAATCCACTTACTTTTAACAAATCATAATCATTTCTACATAAATAAAAATATATTTGCTTATAGCGCACCAAAAACATAAATTCTCATATTTCTTTTGTAATTCTTTAATCCATGTAATAAATATTCATATTTTCTACGTTTCTTATCTCTATTGTCAAAATTCTCTCCTTTATTCTAAATTTCCTTTAATTGGAATTTTTGTTAAATTTTACGGTTATTACACTAGTGCTCAACATTCATAGTCCTTATAAACTTTTGACTTGTATTGAGTTTCCAGTATTTTTTTTCTAATCAATTTCACTTTATCAATGACATCTTATAATAAATCTAACTCCACTGAGTCATTTAACAGAACATTTGTAACACCTCTTACATAAGGCTTAAATCTTCTAATATCATTTTATTATAGACAAATTCTGCTAAGAAATCTTCGACCAATCTCAAAAAAATATGCTTGTAGCATGCTCTCCAAGCTAGCATCATCAATTTAGATAAGTCATATTCTATCTATTGCATGTTATTCCAAATTAGATTTCCAAAAAGTTTAACTTTTCTCAATTTACTCACATATCAAGAAACCTATGATGTTCATGTAAAACTTCAAATGATGTCATTGTATATTGGCATGATAATTACTGATATGAGCAAGTTCAACTAAGAACAATTAATTTCTCCCAACTTTCACCACAATAATATAAAGATACTTAAAGCATAATTTCTAATGTATAAACACATCATTTAAATTTAGTATAAGTCATACTATAATCTAATAAAGATCCTTAGACTTACTGAATAACTCTCTTGAGATTATATATTCAATTCGTACTTGCCAACATACCCGCCAATGAAAAATTTCACTTGTATCTTTTTTTTTTTTTTTACCATTATACTAGTACCATTTTTTTTATATCTCAGTATATCTTTATTACCTTGGGTTATCTATATTTACAATCTATGGCTTCTTCTGAAATCTCTTTTCTCAACAATTATTCATACGTGAATTTCCAATCGTAACATGATTTACATTCTAGATACTAGTCTCAATTTAGTAAGGTATAAATCCTTAACACAAATATCTTAATTACTTACATTATCGTCGGAGATGATTCTCAAAATATTCTCCATGTTTCCAAATTAAAAATTTCGAGATTAGCTTAAATCTTACTTTCCATACTTTACTCCTCAAAAACTTCAACACCGTTAATTCCTTTGATTAAATTTGTCAAAGCACCATTACATCATCATCCATCTATCATTTTCAAAATCTCTATTACTTTAATCTACTAATCAAAATCTTGCATTTAATGCCAAATATTAATGTAGGGCAATGCAACAGAAAATGTGAAACACGTAATAGAGCATGGTGCCAAAATAGGAAGTCAGAAGTTTAGACAAAACATTGATAGGAAATTAAAATTGGTGGCCGTAATTCTTGAAAATCTGTATACAAAATCTAGCTGCTATTTCAACAAAAATCAGTGGTCGCAATCGGTGGCCGCAAATTTTGAATATATGTGCCAAAATTTAATTCAAAGATATTGTTATTCGGGGGAAGCATATCATATGGAAAAGAAATATTTCTGAGCCTATAAAGTCTGTGAATAACAAGAGCACATAGTTAACTGGTAGGATGCAGTTGGTTGTTTCAAAATATATATAATCAATCAACTGTAAATAACCAATACAAAATAAAATTCTCAAAATAGCTAGTCGACTTATAAACTAATAGTCGACTGGTAAAAACATTGAGAAAACAAAATAAACTATTTGATTGTTCCTCTTCAATAATTAATTGGTTTGCATTTTCACTCTTTTTCTTTTTCTTCTTTTTTACAATGACGGCTATCACCTACAACCTTTCAAGACATCAATGCTTCATCAAAGACAATAAGAAAAAGACAGATTTCTGGTGATATCTTATCTTATGCTCTTTATGTGCTTAATATGGGTCACAGTCATAACTACTGTACATATACATGCTTGCCGTTTTTTTTACCTTTAATTTAGTTGATATCCACCTATCACTCACATAGCTGTTCTAATAATATCTGGTCTATTCGCATAGCTATTATAAATATGCCCTTCTATGAGTTCTACATTAGTATCTTTATTTCCATTCTCAGAGTTAAGGTGATAGAAATTATGGAAGGAACCGCATTCCGTTAGTTTCAAAATATCTGTGTCTTTTATGGTTCCAGTCCTGAAAAAGATGGGGAATATGTGAAAGCAGCACAAAACCTGGGTATGGTTCTGGCCAGAAGAAAAATTTATCTAGTCTATGGTGGAGGTAACTGTGGGTTAATGGGGTGTGTCGCTACAGCTGCACATGTAGGAAGATGCCAAGTTCTAGGTATTATTTCTACAGCTCTAGCTGCATCCAGCAACATAGGGAAAACAATTGGGGAAGAATATAGAGTAGCTTCCATGCATGAACGCATGGTTAGAATGATGAGCAATGCTGATGCCTTCATTGCCTTACTAGGGGGTTTTGGTACTTTAGAAGAAATTTTCCAAATAGTCTCTTGGGCACAACTAAATATGCATCACAAACCGATAGGTTTGTTAAATGTTAATCACTTCTTTGATGGTTTGTTATCTTTCCTTGATCATGCTGTGGAACAAAGATTTATCCCACACTCAGTACGACGAATTCTCATCTCAGCTTCAGATGCTGAGGAGTTGATTGATGCTTTACAAGCATATGTTCATGTATCTGATCTAATCATAGCTCAAATAGAATGGACAACAGACCACAGCAGAAAGCACAAATTGGACTTGGATCTTCATCTATAACTGTAGCAAGATGTGGACATTGTTGTACCACTTTTACTTTCTTAGGGTTATCTTGGAAACCGTTTTGCTAGCCACATACCTTAAGAAAGTACTATTACTAAGTCAAAATTCATATTTTGAGAACTTAGCATATAGCTGATACTCCCTTGGAGTTTGTAATACTATCTTTAAATATTGCTTATGATCTTCTGCACTCTTAAAATATTCTAGTATATTATCAATAATTATAATAACAAATTAATCCTGGGATGGCTTCAATACTCTTTTGTTTTTATCAAGTCCATGAATGCAACTAGACATTTGTCAGACTAAATGACATCACCAAGAACTCATAATACTATAACGAGTCCTAAAAGAAATTTTTCGAATATCCTCTTCTCTTATCTTCAATTGATGAGATCCAGATATCAAATCAATTCAAATTTTTTTTTTTAAATGTTGAGCACCTTGTAGTTGGTCAAACATATCATCTATATGAGGTAATGAGTATTTATTGCACATTTTCACTTTATTCAATTGTCTATATGTATAGTCATAGTGATCCATATTTCTTTTTCACAGATAGAACTGAAGCACTCCAAGTAAAAGTACTAGGGCTTTTAAATCACTTGTCTAATATGTCTTATAACTATTTCTTTTTCAGTTCTTTAAGTTCAGTAGGTGCCATTCTATATGGAAATATAGACGCTGGCCAAGAAATAAATCAATATCAAATTTTATTTATTATTTCGGGGTAATCCTGGCAATTCCTCAGGAATTATATCAGAAAATTCTCTAATCACTGGAACTTGATTTACAGTGGTATACTTTATATAAACATCTTTCACCACTACCAACTATCCTTGGCACCTTTTTGTAGTCACGTATGGACTGCTAAAACAAAAATTAGATTACAGGGTATCTCATTACGATCTTCTTGTGTCAAGAAAGAAAATTCTCCAATAATTGAATTTAATCACCTTCAAGTGACATTTCAAAATGACATGACATAATGCCAACTAATTCATTATTAATATCACATCACAGTCTACCATATCTAGACAACCGGTACAACGGATGTCACATTCAGAAACCATCATATTTGGTATCTGTCTCAATTCTTTAAATTCTTTAAGACGCATATCGCTTTTACTTTCAAGCTGTAATAGATCCATAGATACTTCTTAAGATGTCACAATATTCAATCTATCTTATACTATAAACTTTAATAACTTTGAATAGAAAGGAATTTGAAACCCTATAGAATCCCTCAGCAGCACCTGAAGTATAAATATGTCCGGCTCATATCGATACTAAAGGACCTACTAAAGAATCTTTTGCTCTGATTGTCACAGAGAAACCTAATGTTCTAATACCAACTTGTCACGACCCTAATTTTAAGGCACATGAAATCCATATACCATACACATATATTTTCCATAAATGTACATAATGCCATTCTTTATCATATAAACCAATACATATAAGTGCCCGTACACATATACAATATACAGTTTACGTCTATAAACACCAAAGTAACAGTAGAAGTAAGGATCCTGCCTATGACGTTCAGAGCAACTCTAGAGTACAAATATATTACAATATAAAACATTGAGAGCCTAGAAACAATTTAGGCTCACCACTGAAGTACGACCTCTAGTCGATCACTTGGTTGCTTGACCAAACTCTATGTCTTTATCTGAAAAATAGATTCACATCGTGTAGTGAGTTTTACAACTCAGTGAGCAAATAACACCCCCTATAACCTCTTAGGTCAACATATGGATGTACTTTTCATTTCAAAGTTTCTCATATTGAAAAGTTACATTCAGGAGTACATTCATATGGGATCCGCATTTCAAAACATCTCAGTTCAAATCACATACAAATATCTGTAACCACATATGATACAAATTGATCTTAAATCGAATTTGATATGCATTAAAAATCAATTCTTTTATATAATACTCAAGTATGTCACAACTTTCAATATACTCAATAGATAAACATGGAATGTGAGTTCATCACCCTTCTGCCTCCTCACATTACCATAGTCACAATCACAATAGGTAATCAGGGAATGTGAGTTCATCACCCTACTGCCTCCTCACATTACCACTGACTACAACTTCAATAGATCAACAGGGAATGTGAGTTCATCACCCTTCTGCCTCCTCATATTACCGCTGTCATCATCACAATAGGTAATTAGGGAATGTGAGTTCATCACCCTACTGCCTCCTCACATTACCACTAATACCACCTTCACAATACCGTCTCAAGCCATATAATCCTGTCATTTCTCATCAATACATACATACATACATATATATATATATATATATTTATATGAATAAATAAACATGTATAAAAGTGCATATCCATCATATGCAATGCATCATTATCAAACAATTCGCCATACAATCATATTTGACAACTTACCACTTTACATATCATTCAAAACAGGGCTTTCAGTCTCAGTACAAAATCTTTTATTATAAATTTTCCAATCAGAGAAATCATATAATCATGCCCATATCCGAGGCAAACATAACATTGTAAAATCAATGTCATATGCAGATCATATTTTCTTTGCCATGTAATGCGAAATGAATTTAGAAATAATGTATTCAAAGCATTTCAAAAATCATACTCTTCTTAAACTAGATATCATTTCTCAATCATTTCAAATATTTCAAACCATTTCAGAAACATATGAACATATAAATAACATGTAATCAGACTCATTTATCAATGAAAAGTTCAAGAAGAGTAAAAACAAGTTATAGGAAGAATTATCTACTCACAGTGTAAGGGCTCCGAATTGGATAGCCCTAAAAAGCACTTTTCTAGTCTGAATTTGACCAAATAAGTTTCACAAAATTTTTTAGCGAATCAACAAAACGAATTCACATCTTAATATTTATCTAGTTTCTGAATCTATCTACGGAGTCAAATTTCTAATTAGAAGTCTCTAAGTAAAGTTTTTCAGAACTTACCTTTTACCGAGATTTTCTACTTTAGATCTACGGCGATTCAATGGTTGATTTGAAAAACTGATCAGTCAAAACTGAAGTATTCTTCATCCTAAATCCAATAACACTTTCAGTTTTACTATCGGAAGCCCTTAAGCACTCCAAATCGGAAGAAAAAATTTGAGATCACTATTCACTGACTATTCATTACTATGCATCCCGATTTGTTTTTATTTTTGATATTTCGTCGCCCCCGGTTTCGTTTTAACATTCTGCTGTTTTTGTTTTTTTTTTAAATATAATAATAATTATTAAATAATTAATAATAAGATTTTCTTTTATAAAAATTTATATAAATTCTGTTTTTCATCATAAAATATCCCAAAATGTTCTAAAAATTTCCTTTCCCATAAACCTTTAGTTAAACTCTTAAATCATGATTTTTCTTGATAAAAATCATAATAAAACAAATTTGAAAACAAATATCTTTATTCATTTTAAAAGAAAGAATATTTCTAAAAATACCATAAAAATTCAATAGAGGCCGATATAATTATTTTAAGCAACACAATACTTCTTTTACTTAAAAGTCCACTTACTTTTAACAAATCATAATCATTTCTACATAAATAAAAATATATTTGCTAATAGCGCGCCAAAACATAAATTCTCATATTTCTTTTATAATTCTTTAATCCATGTAATAAATATACATATTTTCACTGGTTCTTATCTCTATTGTCAAAATTCTCTCTTTTATTCTAAATTTCCTTTAATTGGAATTTTCGTTAAATTTTACGGTTATTACATAAGGTAAAGTTGGGTAAGATCACGTCAGGTCAAGCATCATATATGCAAGAAGATGGTTAATTTTAGAGTAAATTAGCAATTTGGTTTCTAAATTTGTAGATCATTTAATTTTGGTCTTAAAATTTTCTCATCTCATTCTTATATTAGGTACCTTAACTTTACCAAATTGCATACAGAAGAGAATACTATTTCTCAAGGTAACATTACTGTCACTATATTTAAATTGCACTCATCTGATAGAGGATAAAAAGGGCCGTAATAGAGATAAGTCAAGTCAAACTTTAACATGTTCAAACTTAATCATTTAAAATAAACCTAACCTAAATTTGAGCTTGAGCTTTGAGCAAATTAGAAATTGTGATCGTTCTCTTCAAAGAGCTGAACCTGAAAAGTTCATTATTTATACTATAATATATGCTTGTATACATATATATAAATTAAACTAATTAAAAAAAATATAATTTTATATTATGTATATGTGTGTATTTATAAAACAATTCATAAAAATATTATAATATTCTAATTATTTATAAAATTATATATAAATAAAGAATATATAATAAGACTGATATTTATTAACAATAGAGCTGTTTACCAGCTTAACTGTCAATCATTAAATTGTTAAATTTGGCTTATTGAACTAAACAAGTTTATATATTAATCAAGTTAGTTCATTTAATAAATCAGTTGAATTTAATTTGAACTTTTAATGAGCCAAATTTCAATAGTTTATGAATAGTTCCATTTATTTATATTCCTAGAGGTAAAGGATTAGTTTTCAATTTTCAGCGACATTGTAAGCTTCATGTAAAGGGAATCAGGCTTGTTTGTCAATTTTTCTCGGGAAAAGAAGGGATGACAAAGCAAGGGCGATATCTACATTTTGGATCCATTTATTACTGTGTCTGAATTTTCATTTTATAACTGAACTATTGTGGAATTAGTCCCAACATCATTTTATATATAATAAATCTAAAATTGATATTTGGCATCTGTTGTCTGGTCAGTGGTCCCAAGCAGCAGAACAACTGTAATATATATAATATGTCTAAATTCTCATCAGTAACTTCAATGATTTGAACTCACTCACTGTCTTTCCTTATTTTCCTATCAGAATGATTTGGATATAAAATTTTTCCACTAATGTTCATTAATTAATGAAGAAATAAAAGTAATGCTGAAATGGGTATCAGTAGGGGTCTTTCGTGGTTCGAAGTTTCTACTTATTATTTATTAAGCTTGTTGCCTTAGAAAGGTAAAAAATATTGCTATTCAATGTAAAGCTGGTTGAATAAGGAATCAGAGTAATGGCTACAAATTCTTTTTTTTTCTTTTGTAAAGCATGCTTACTTCCAAACTTGAAATATTAATAAAGCTAGATAGTACTATGTGTTAGGAAATAAAATGGTTTGAAGATGAAACTATGTCTAGAAACGTGTGTAAACACACTATCCTTAAGGTGATATTTGCCTCCACTACGTTTGCTGCAGGGTATATGGCAAATCACCCCTAGGAGTAATCCTAAATACCCAGAGATTGACAATGGATATTTAATATGTGGTGTGATAATTAACTTATAAAGACTTAAAATCCTTTATAATAATTCAATGTGGGATTTAAAATTTTTTCACACTCACACACTCTTTTCAAACTAACTATTTTCTCTAACACTATGTTTCTTATTTGAGGTTTATTCTATGTATTGTGTTTTTTTTTCTTCTCTTATAGTATCATTCTTTGAGTATCAAACTAATAACGCTCAAGGTATCAATGCTGCTACTTCCCTCAAGTTTCATTTTTTTTACAGACTCAAAACTCTAAAATTGCAAAAAGTTTTAAATTGTTGAGATTAAACTTACCACTTGAGTGGGCTTGTGAGATTTCCATGCAGTCTACTTTGAATTGCTGCTTTCGATTGTGAGTTAGAATTTTGTTTGTATGTTTATCAAATGATTCTAAAGTTATATTTAATGCTAAACTTGTTATTTTAGTAAGGTCATAAATATTCCATATTCTTATTTGATGTAAATCTATTAGGATATGTAGTAATAAAGGAGTTATGTCTGCAAATGCTGTTATGCTTATTACTTTCAGTTCCAGAATTGAAAGACTAATAAAGCTAAGCCATTCTATTTTGCTTATCTCAGTTTTATTCCACATATGCTATCTACCTTTTAGTGCTATAAATTGAAAGACGAGCCTTGGAAATTGTAAACTCAAACTCTTGATATTGCAAAGTTTTTTTTTCAACTACTAAACTCAAATTTACCACTTTAGTTAGTTCATGGGATTTCTGTACAGTCTACTTTGAATTATTATTTTCGATCGTATGTGCATGTATCACATGGTTCCAAAGTTATATTTAATGCTAAACTTGTTATCTTAGTAAAATCACAAATATTTCATATTCCTATACGATGCAAAGCTGTTTGAATACGTAATAAAAGTGACAGCTTCAAATGCTTTTATGCTTATTACTATTAGTTACAAACTTGGAATGCTAATAAAGCTAACCCGTCCTATGTTGCTTATCTCAGATTTATTCCACATATGCTATCTACCTTTTAGTGCTATAAATTCAGAGACCATTCTTGGAAATTGTCGTCACCACCCATAAGCACCTCGCAAACAATTTGAATAATGGCTTCTCATTCCTTAACCAAATTGGATGATAAGATCTTAACTCCCGAATTAGTGAATGAAAGGGAAAACCTAAGTAGAAATAGGGAGGATAGGCAACTGTCAAATCCCAAGGCCAAGATACAAAGTGTTCAACCTTATCTTGAAGAACGCCGAGAGTTTGCCAGGTATTACTCCCCCAAGCAGGTATCTGTCGATCCCATCCATCGTGAGTGAGGAAGGAATACAACTTAATGTGGGCAGCAATGTACCATGAAGTTCAAGGTAAATGTACCAGAGAAGCTGTTGAAGAACTACTTAGAAAAATTTTATAAACGATGGATAAATTAAAGGAGTGTTACTTGGATGATGTGATTAAATACCTAAAATTTTAGGTACAGTTTTTAAAGTGTTTGCCATCAGATTTTACAATAAATATATATTATTACTCTTAAAAAAAATTCTCTACGTGTTTTTTTTAATTATTAAATCTTATATCAAATACTTAAAGAACTTTATCTAAGTTTTTTTCTCAATAATAAGATAAAAAACTTATATACAATTCTTTAGATGTTTTCTATTAAATTTCACAATAAAAAAATAACATGTAGAAATTTTTTTCAGAACAACCATTATGTAATGCTGATTTTTTATTATAAAACAATATCCACATGCTATTTTTTATTATAAAACGTGTTAGAAAACACATAAAAATTTATACATAAATCTTGTCCAATGATAAAAATAAAAGAAATAACATCCTTTGCAGGTGCTAGGGGGGACGAAATGGAAATAGGAAAATCATCTCCCCCTTTCATAATCACTGCTTCAACTACCTTTTTTTTTAATTTCTAATATGCACGAATTATATATCATTTAAATACAAGCATACATTGTCGTTGTCAAATAATAATAAAAAATCTCTATAGGTAAGTATAGAGTGTTGATCCCACGAGGATTGATGTTATTAATTACTACACTAATTTAATCTTTATCCTAATTGAATAATTTGAATATTAAATTGATAAAGAATGCAAAAATAAAATAAAGTAAAATAAAACTGCAAAATTTGAAAGTAAGAGTAACTTAAAATTGATTGAGATTCTAGGGATTCCAATTTTACCATAATCAATTTACTTTACATTTATCTATCTCTTTAATATAAAAATTATAATCTTAATTTCCAGTCGAAATACCCTTAACTCACTATGTCTCTATGTGAATTATAAAAAATAAAAATTCATTAAGATCTATGGTTCTCAATTAAGATTGTATAGACCATGTAAGTATAGCTCTATCCTACATGCAATCTATAGTTCCTACACACTGCTCTATATACATAAATCTCCTCTCGGTCTCATTATGATTAACAGATCATCTAACTGGTGATTAAATAATTAGAAGCATTATACAGAGTATAGAAACTCAATTAAGAAAAACAGTTCGTTGATTAAATTAGAACGTAAAAGAAAACATAGAAGAAGAAGATGGAGTTGGAGATGCCGCCTAGAAAGAGCCTGAGCTCCTCTCCTTCTCCCTTAATTTTTAGCTCCATAGTCCTTTTAAAGGTGAAAATGATCTTTGAATTCTTCTAAAACTCTATCTTTAAAAGGTCTTTTATTCCAACACAAACTCTTTTAATAAAAGATATTTGAATCCAACTCAAACTCTATCTTTTTATTATTATTATTATCATTTTTTCAAAAACTACATTATCATCTTCGGATTGCAATGCTAATATCTAGCATCTTGACTCTTAAAAATAAAAACATAAAAATTTGTAGATCTTTTTCTTAACTTTTCACAGCCACTTAAATCATCTCAATCGGAGTTCGAATGAGAGAGATATGCCCAAATTAGTGAAACAATGTCGAAACTGTCTGGAAACTGTTTGAAATCTGCAATTTTTGCTCCTTTTTCTCCAATTTTTCTTCAATTCTTCATCTTCTTTCTTCCTACAAAATAAACACACAATCACACATAAATCTAATATAAATTACTCAAAAATTCACAAAATTTGAAGTTAAAGATAATTAATTTATGAGTATAAAATTCTTCAATTTCAATTGCAACAAGGTTCTTTGCAATGATGCTTTCACTTCTGTTTGGGATTTTCTAAATGTATAATTAATCACAATGTGGAGATTGTGTCATCTTTATTTATCTTTTGTCTCTGTGTACAAATGTGTTGATCTTTGGTGTGGAGCTCAGTATCTTTGAATGTATTTAAATGTACTTTGTGACATTATAATTTAAGTAACTAGCCACGAGTGGAGAATTTGTTATTACCAAAATTCCAAGACATTTCAATAAAAAAAATCCCAGACATTGAATTTTTCTTATGTTTTATTTGAATTAAAATAATTTTGGCAATAAATCAATAAATTACATCAGCCTTTATATATATATATATATATATATATATATATATATATATATATATATATAGGAAAGTTTGAGCGTGTGCATTTTTATCAATAAATTACATCAATCTTTGTTCTTGTGAAGTTGCAATTAGATTAAATTCATATTTTTAAACTTGATAGCATACGAGAATAGTTGCAAAAAATGTAGGTTAAGAAACCCTGTCTCTATGATGAATAGATGGGTTTCAATTTACTTCATTGTTTGAGTTTCTTTATGGTATCAGAGCTACTCGTTTAACAGCTCCTCCCATGGTAAACATTATTTTCCCCACCTCAGACATGTCAGACTCATCTTCTTCAAATACTCATCCACATTCTACTTCTCAATCCGCTCATCACTCCACTACAATGTTAATTTCTTTCACCTTAGCTCACATTCCTCTCAAACTTAATCACGATAATTACTCATCATGGCGGACTCTAATTGATGCATTACTCTTTGGCCATAATCTCATGTCTTACATTGATGGCACTCATCCTTGAAACTGTTTGAAATCTGCAATTTTTGCTCCTTTTTCTCCAATTTTTCTTCAATTCTTCATCTTCTTTCTTCCTACAAAATAAACACACAATCACACATAAATCTAATATAAATTACTCAAAAATTCACAAAATTTGAAGTTAAAGATAATTAATTTATGAGTATAAAATTCATCAATTTCAATTGCAACAAGGTTCTTTGCAACGATGCTTTCACTTCTGTTTGGGATTTTCTAAATGTATAATTAATCACAATGTGGAGATTGTGTCATCTTTATTTATCTTTTGTCTCTGTGTACAAATGTGTTGATCTTTGGTGTGGAGCTCAGTATCTTTGAATGTATTTAAATGTACTTTGTGACATTATAATTTAAGTAACTAGCCACGAGTGGAGAATTTGTTATTACCAAAATTCCAAGACATTTCAATAAAAAAAATCCCAGACATTGAATTTTTCTTATGTTTTATTTGAATTAAAATAATTTTGGCAATAAATCAATAAATTACATCAGCCTTTATATATATATATATATATATATATATATATATATATATATAGGAAAGTTTGAGCGTGTGCATTTTTATCAATAAATTACATCAATCTTTGTTCTTGTGAAGTTGCAATTAGATTAAATTCATATTTTTAAACTTGATAGCATACGAGAATAGTTGCAAAAAATGTAGGTTAAGAAACCCTGTCTCTATGATGAATAGATGGGTTTCAATTTACTTCATTGTTTGAGTTTCTTTATGGTATCAGAGCTACTCGTTTAACAGCTCCTCCCATGGTAAACATTATTTTCCCCACCTCAGACATTTCAGACTCATCTTCTTCAAATACTCATCCACATTCTACTTCTCAATCCGCTCATCACTCCACTACAATGTTAATTTCTTTCACCTTAGCTCACATTCCTCTCAAACTTAATCACGATAATTACTCATCATGGCGGACTCTAATTGATGCATTACTCTTTGGCCATAATCTCATGTCTTACATTGATGGCACTCATCCTTGCCCTCCACCCACTACCCTTTCCCAAAACATCCCTGTCCCTAACTCGGAATTCACCCTCTGGACTAGGCAAGACTAACTTATACTTCATGCAATCGTAGCCTTTCTTGAATCAAATGTCTTGAAACTATTAGGCAACCCCACAACATCTAAAGAAGCCTGGGACCATCTTAAAACTCTCTTCACCAATCAATCTCGATAATGAATCATATCACTAAAAGAAAAATCTCCATAGCCACAAAAGGCACTCAATCTATCACCATCTATCTCCAACACTTAAAAAACCTTGCTGATGAAATTGCCCTCTTATCCAACCCTATCAATGACCTTGATCTTGTTATCTATGACTTAATTGGACTTGGATATGATTTTAAGGATATCTCAGGTCCCCTTCATGCTCGTGACACCCTATCTCCTTCCTAAAGCTATGGGATAAACTGGTGGACTTTGAATCCTACATGAAGAAAGATGATATCTCCCACTCGCCCATTCCTCTCACTGCCATACCAACACCACCACCTTCAAATACCTCATCTCCCATAACTTTCCAACTATGCTCCAAACTTGGTCACCCTACCTCCAAATGCTACAAATATTTCCCTCATCTTAGACCCAATCGAGCTCCACAAGCAAACTTCACCTACTCTCCATCCTCCCTCAATCCTCAGACATGGCTTCTTGACACTGGTGCCTCTCATCATGTCACACATGATTCTAGCAACCTCTAACACAAAACTCCCTACGAAGGGTCTGATGCCATGCTGGTTGGCAACGGTGTAGGTTTGCCCAGTTCTCACACAAGTTCCTCTACTCTTTCTTCTCCTTCCTCTACGTTTGTACTTAACAATGTGCACTGTGTTCCCTCCATGACACAAAACTTAATTTCGGTTTCCCAATTCTGTAAAACTAACAACACTTCTATTTAATTCTTACCTCACTCTTTCCTTGTGAAGGATCTCACCACGTGGGTGTGTCTTCTCCAAGGGCCGGGTAAATCAAACACCTATCCCATTCCTGCAACCATCTCCACATCTAGCTCATCTCCTCAGGTATTGACTCTCCAACGCACACCATCTCCATCGCTATGGCATCATCGCTTGGGACATCCACACTCTCGCATCCTCCATCATATTTCTACAACTTCTCAGTTTTCCATTCCAAAGAGTTTCTCTACTTGTAATTCTTGTGCTTGTAATAAGAGTCACAAGACTCCCTTTTCCATCTTTAGCTTAAGTACCTCAACACCATTTGAATATATTTTTGTAGATGTATGGGGTCCTGCACCCTCAATCTCCATTGATTAATATAGATATTACGTTGTGTTTGTTGATCATTTTACGCGTTATTCATGGATTTATCCGCTTGCTCTAAAATCATATGTTCTCAAAATCTTCACTCAATTTAAATTGGTTATAGAAAAGCACTTTAACCTTCCTATACGCTCTTTTCATTCGGATAATGGTGGTGAATTTCTTAAACTCAAACGCCTTCTTGCACAATCCGGCATCTCCTTTTTCACCACTCCACCCTACACACCTAAACAAAATGGTTTGGCTAAGAGAAAACACAAGCACATTGTTAAAACTAGCTTAGCCTTACTTCATCACACTGGCCTCCCATCCACATTCTAGTCCTTTGCTTTCCTGACTGAAAATTACCTGATCAACTGTCTTCCTACTCCCATCCTTAACATGTCTTCTCCCTATCACACTCTCTTCCAACGTCATCCCAATTACACCTCCCTTTGAGTGTTTGGTTGCCTCTGCTATCCATGGCTTCATCCCTACTCCACAAACAAACTTTGTCCTCGCTCATCTCCATGTATCGTTTTTGGCTAATCCTTTGACAAACATGCTTACCTCTGCTATGATTACACTCACTCCAAGTTTTATGTTTCTCGCCATGTCCAATTCTTTGAAACCACTTTTCCATATCATCATCTCTCTTCCACTCCTTCCCTGACCCCTCTTGAACCTACCATCTCTCCTTATCTCCTTGTTCCCACTTCCACCTTCACCTCCATACCTACTTCCCTCCCCTCTTCCTTACTAGCTACTCCCTTACACTCTACCAACCAGCTCGTTCTTATCACCTCATCCAACCATGATCCCTTCCCTACCTCTTTTAACTCTTCCCATCCCACTCCTTCACCACCCAACCCTCCTACTCTTACCTCACCCATTCCTTCTTTTATATCTCCCATTCCCTCCTCTGACCCCACTCCACCCGACCCCTCTTCCTCTTTACATATCACATCTCCTCCTCCTTCTTCCATCATTCCTGCACCTTCACTTAACCAGATCATCACCCGATCTAAAAACAATATTTTCAAACCTAGAATTCCCTTCAATCTCACCACCTCCAAACACCCTCTTCCCCCTAGTTCCAAAACTACATGTCTCTTGCAAGCTCTTAAGCATAATGACTGGCATCTAGCCATGTCTCAGGAATTTAATGCATTGATCAAAAATGGCACCTGGTCTCTTGTTCCTAAGCTTCCTTCAGCCAATGTCATTGGCTGCAAATGGATCTACAAAGTTAAAAGGCTTCCTGCCGGTGAGATTGAACACTACAAAGCCAGGTTGGTTGCTAAAGGCTTCAATCAACGTAGTGGCATGGATTACAAAGACACATTCAGCCCGATTGTCAAGCCTCCCACCATCAGGTCAGTTCTAACCATTGCACTCCATCATCGGTGGCCCCTCAAGCATATGGACGTCAACAATGCTTTTCTTCAAGGAACCCTTCATGTTGAGGTCTACATGAGTCAACCTCTGGGCCACATTGATCCCATGCACCCTGATCATGTTTGCAGACTTCATAAGGTGATTTATGGCTTGAAACAAGCTCCCCAAGCTAGGTATCATGAGCTCGCCCAATTTTTATTATCATATGGTTTCCTTAATTCCAAATCTGATGGTTCCTTATTTATCTATTTATCACATGGTGTTATAGCCTACTTTCTTGTATATGTGGATGATTTACTCTTCATAGGCAATCATACCACATTCTTGACTAAATTTTGCACTGCATTGGTTGCCAAATTCTCCCTCAAAGATCTTGGCCAACCCACTTATTTTCTAGGCATTGAATTTATCCCGCATGACAAAGGTCTGTTCCTCTCACAATAGAAGTACATCAGAGATCTCTTGGGGAAGACCTCCATGACCAAAGCTAAGGGTGCAAGTACCCCAATGTCCACTTCTGTTTCTCTCAAACTTAATGATGGTTCAGCTCCAGTTAATTCCATCGAATACAGAAGCCTAGTAGGTGGTCTTCAATACCTATCTATGACCCAACCAGATATTGGGTTTGCTATCAACAAATGTGCTCAATTCATGCATTGCCCCTCTACCTTACATCTTCAAGCTGTCAAGAGGATCCTAAGGTACCTTAAATCCACCATTAATTTTGGTTTTCATATATCTCCTACTTTCATGTAACAACTCCATGCTTTCTCATATGCAAATTGGGCTGGCAACCCTGATGATAGAACTTCAACCTCAGGCCACTTAGTATTCCTTGGACCTAATGATGTTTCCTGGTCATCCAAGAAGCAAAGATCAGTTGCT
This sequence comes from Gleditsia sinensis, assembly GCA_037074535.1. Classification (NCBI taxonomy): domain Eukaryota; kingdom Viridiplantae; phylum Streptophyta; class Magnoliopsida; order Fabales; family Fabaceae; genus Gleditsia; species Gleditsia sinensis. Next base: position 21,725,621 of record CM073470.1, read on the forward strand.
AGGTCATCCACATAGGCTGAATATTGTGCGGTTGCCTCTACTACTGCTAAACTGACTTGGCTACTTAACCTCCTTCAAGAGCTTGGCATTTCTTCATCTCACACTTCAGTCATTCATTGTTACAATGTTGGGGTCGCTTATCTCTGTGCCAACCCGGTGTTTCACTCACGCATAAAGCACATTGCACTTGAATACCATTTTGTTCGGGAACTTTTATCCTCCAATCAACTCCACGTCATTCATGTTTCATCCAAAGATCAATTGGAAGATCTTCTTACAAAACCTCTACCAGCATCTCAGTTTTGTCTTCTACGGTCCAAGATTGGCATCCTTGATGGCACGCCTATCTTGCGGGGGCGTGATAGAGATAGGGTTTCTTAACCTACATTTATCTATATTTAAATTTTAAACATTCAAACAAGAGTTTATCTTCTCCTTAGGTTTAGCCTATTCTATTGTAACAATCAATCTTCACAAGATGTACATATACACTCAAAATGTATGATGAATAGATGGGTTTCAATTTACTTCATTGTTTGCGTTTCTTTACTATGTAGCCTTCCTCAATATTCCCTCATTTTAATATTTATTAAATATTTACTTAACCTTTGAAAAATTAAAATTTTCATATATATTGAAATTTTAATATTCATTATTCCAAAGTTTGAACTTGTTACTATTTTGAATTAATTTAACATGGTAACTATTCATACTTAATATTTATTTATTATTTCTTTCCAAAAATTTATAATTTATTAGTATAGATATTGTCGTTCGGCTATGGTTATATTATTTTTTATCTATAATTAAATTGTGAATTTTTCTTTTATGAGTACATGATTTGATTTTTAAAATATTTATAATTAAAATTTAAAACAAAAAATCTTTTTCTCTAATATGAGTTTTTTCGCACTCTAAGTATAGGACTAATCTTATTTTGGGATAGAGTTTGCCCTTTCTTATAAGTGTTTTTCTACAAGATCAAACTGTGAATATTGTAAACTTCCTTCAACTGCTGAATTTAAACTTACTACTTGAGCCAACTTGTGGATTTTCCATGCAGTCTACTTTGTATTACTATTTTCGATGGTGAGTTAGAAGTTTATCTGCGTGCGATACACATGGTTCAACAGTTATATTTAATGCTAATATTGTTCTCTTAGTAAAGCCACAAATATTTCATCTTCATATTCCATGCGAAGCTGCTAGAATACACAGTAAGATTTACGGCTACAAGTGCTTTTTTGTAGGGTATGCTTATTATTATTAGTTTCCAAACTTGAAATATTAATAAATCTAGACGATTCTATGTTATGTTGCTTATATGAGTTTTATCCTACTCATGCCATCTATGGTTTTTTTTTACTCAAGTATATTATCCCTTCTCACAAATTTTTTTTTTGCAGACTCAAACCCCTTGTGTTACATAAGACTTTTAACCCTTGAGTTCAAACTTATTTATCGCTTAAACTACAAGATTGTGGGCTGCAATCTACTTTTTACCAGCCTTGAAAATTGCCGTCACCCAGAACCACCTAGCAAAAACATTTTTAATAATGACTTCTTCTTCCCTAATTACCAAACTAGTAAATGAAAAGGCAAAGCTAAGGAGAAAAATGGAGAATAGCCGACTGTGTCCCAAGGCCAAGATACAAAAGGTTCAACCTTCTATTGGAAAACACCAAGAGTTTGCCAGGTATTACTCCCTCAAGCTACTATCTATCGATCCCATCTGTCATACGTGAAGAGATCGAGGAGGCTTATTGTGAGCAAGGAAAGATCGAAGTACAAGTTAATGTAGGCGGCAATGTAACTTGAAGATAGAGGCAAAGGTACAAGGGAACTTGCTGAAGAACTACATAGACAGATTAAAGTAAAGATGGATCAAATTAAGGGGTCATACTCGGATGATGTGATTGAAGGGGTCAACAATAATAAGCTTGCCAAGATATTCCTTTTAGATGGGTGTGTTGTACTTCATTTCATGGACAAAGTGAGCATTGAGCATTGGGAAGAATTGAGATTAGGATTGATCAACTGGTTATAGTGCAGCATGATCTACTCTCATTGGAGAACCAACTTCCCTACCAATTGCTGAAGCTCTTAAGCAATGACGATGAGGCCAAGTTGGCGGGTTACATAAACAACTTTTTCAAAATGCAGCACATGAAGCCACTAGATGGAATAAAACTTACAAGAGGGAAGAACACCACAAAAAGAGGCCACAAAGAGGCAATAATAACTGTGGATAAGCCAACTCATCTGCAATATTTTCTGTGCGTAGCCACACTGAAAGGTCAAAATCAAGGAATGGACCAGAAATTTTGTCCCAGATTGGCCAACATATAGGAACAGACAGGAGCTTAAATCAGCAGGGATTATGGTAATCAAGAACAAGCAGCAATCACGACTCAGACATTTATTTCGCTTGCCGCTTCCGCTTAGCAGGAAGACTCCAACTATCCAAGCTAATTGTGGACGATTCCTCGATACTACTTTCTTGAACTTGATAGCGTACTAGATGTGCCCGGATTTTGAGAACCGCTATGAGATCAGCTCCTATATAGCCTTGCTGGAATCCTTCATTAACCATCCAAATTAAGAAGTTTTCAAGCTCTTTGGCACCATTGCCACCGACTTCGTGCCTAACGCTTATCTATATATATATATATATATATATATATATATATATATATATATATATATGACGAAGAAGCATTACAAAAAGAAATACATTTCTTGGATGGCTAAAGCCTATACCACCACAACATTTTTTTAGCTATAACAACACTTTCACGGCGACACTTTAAAAACCATTGAATATAATGAAACTTATTCAACCATTGCCAACACTAATAGTTTAAACAACGAAATTTAGGCAATACTTCAAAACCACTGCATAAAAACGCAATATGCAACAACTTACAAAATCATTGCTTATACTAGTAGTTTAGGCAAATAAATTTAGACGATACTTTACAAACTGTTGCATAAAATAAACTATAGAATGATGTAAAGAATCATTGCTTATATTGACAATTTAAGCAACGAATTTTAGACAACATTCTGTAAACAATTGCCTAAAAGCACAATATGCAACATTTACAAATACGTAGTATATATTAATAATTTAAGCAACAAATTTTTGACAATAATATATCAACTGTTGCAGAAAATCTAAATATACAACAGTTTTAAAACAAGTTTCGTATATAAATTACATGAGTAATGAATTTCAAATAACACTGTAGAAATTATCATATAAAATCAATTTTTTTATAAAAGAGTTGACTACACAAGTACTTAAGTAACAAATTTTAGACAACCTTGTAATTTTTTTAAAAAATAATCTTATGCGCTAGTAAATGTATTGCATGAAATGTAAAATTTATTCATATTTTTTATGAAAAAGTATTTACATAGGCAGTATCTGAAAGTGCTACATGTATTTGGTTTAGTTTTTTAAAAAAAAATTTATTTAAGTGTACAAGTGGCAACTTTCTAGATTACTATTTGTGTAAATTTTGATTTATCACTGGTGAACTAAATACTTACTCTACTTTTATTTTAGAAACCAAATTGCATTTGTTTGACTTATTTGTACAAAAATAAATATTAGTACCAATTTAAAATAATTTTACAAAAATAGTTGAACAAGTAAAATTTTAAACAAAAAATAATAATTCATTTGTTTGACTCGGTCTGATCTTTCCCTCTTTATTGCAACTACAAGGAGGAATCACTAACGCAGAAGATAGGAAACATAGAGATTCACGTGCTACTAAGTAAAAGCCAAAAGATGCTACAAGCATAAAAAAGATTGGCGTGCACGATTGCAGGAGAGAGAAAACGAATGTGTTTGCAGGAGATGAACGCAAGGTTGTATAGGCCGAATGCGATGACTCTGCATAAAATGCTACCAAGATTGGCGTGCATGATTGCAATCTTGCTCTTTTTGTCAAGGCAGTCTAAGAGTTAACTCAAATGACCTTTGGATCTACATGGCGTTGTATTTGTCGTTCATCAATTTGGGAAATTGGGCTAGGGTAAATCCGATTTACAAATTAGGAGAAATTGTATTGGGCAGAGGGGTAAAGGGGAGGAGAGCATCTCAATGCCAGTCACAGCTTTTAGTGATTAGGTGGAATATGACGTGTATGTTACATACAGACTTAGTGTACCAACTCAGTATACCTAACGGAAGTTTAATATTATTTTGATGATAATGACTTAATTAAAAAATTGAAATTATAGAGGCTTAATTTTAAACTTTTAAACTATAAAAATTTCTTTAGAAATTGATCGATCAATTAAATAATTAATTTTTTTAAATAATAAATCAATACAAAACTTATACCTTTAAATAATCACTTATATAATGAAATGGTATCAAATTTTGATAACTTCTCCATAATTTTGATTTAAGTTTTCAAATTTTCATGTTATTTTTTAAGCGTACTTTAACATCGTAGAACCCACCCAATCGATTTAGTTGATAAATAGATCTGATTTTAGTAGTTGAATCATTTTTGTAATTGACCAAAATTGACATGCACAGTTAAGCCAGTGAATAAGTGAGTTAAAACAATTGTACTTAGTTTTTTTTTCTAATAGAATTAATTTTATATTTTTAATAATAATTTTTATATATTTATATTTACATATTATTTATCAAAATATAATATAATATATTATTAATTTTTTTAGAAAATATAATTTTTTTATTTTATTTTAATTATAAATAATTAATTTAACTAATTTAATTATTGAATCATAATTAAATTAATGGTTCAATGATTTAATTTCTCTCTAGGAAATAAAATAAAATTGCTGTGTCCTGTAGTTGGCGCGTGGAGGTGGGGGTTATTGAGCTGAGGATGACCTTACGTGGACAAAAGAACCCACGTGTGGGACTGAAGAGATGCCACGATGAGCTTTATGTGCACGGTGGCACGAATGTCACGTGACGTCCAAGGGAATATGGATAAGATTTTCAACTTTCGAGTGCTTATAATTAAATAATTAATTAATTGACAATCATACGCAAAGCTTGACTGTCTCACCCAATTAGGAAATACACACTCACTAATCGTCATATTCAATATACTTATAGAAAACTCATTCTATTTCTATTGATTCGCACATATTTTAATTTATTTTTTAATATGTTAAAAATTCATCTATACAACATAAGACAAAATTCTTTGTGACTTAATTTAAAATAATTAAAGTAATTTTCATTCTTTATTTTTATTTTTTAAAATATATTTTCTTTTATAAATTTTCATTATTTTGAAAATACATGGTTTTGTAAAATTAAAAATTTATTTTAAAATTTTAATTAACATAAATTATTATAAATATTATTAAATTTTTGAGTTGGATGTTCTATAATTTTGATATTATTTTTCGTTTCATTTAATAATTATGATAAACTCTCTTTTAAAATTTAAAAAATATTAATGCTTTTTTTGTTTTTATCTTATTTTGAAAAGTACTTTCAAAAATTACTTTCTCTTAAAATTTAGTAGATATATTTTTAGTTATATTTTTGTTTTAAATAAAAATTAAAACAGAAAACAGATAAAATGAACAGATTCTAATATAGTTAAAATTTAAACTTGAAAATTTTAATTATATACCAAATACTCACCCAAGATTGAGATTTAGAAACCTTGAATCTTGTTTATTTTTGTGTGCAGATCACAGTAAAGCAAGTCTTGAAGGCTATTGGCATTCACAATAGACGACAATTCTTTTCACTTCTCTCATTCTCTTGTTTTTTTTTCTCTTCTAATATTATAAAATTATTTTAATAACTAATTTTAAACTTACTTAACACTTAACTCACAAGTTTATAAATTTTCTATACCATCTACTTTGTATTACTATTTTTGATTGTGAGCAAGAAGTTTGCCTACACATGTATCACATATGGATAATCTCATATGGTTCAAAAGTTATATTTAATGCTAAGCTTGTTATGTTAGTAAGGTCATAAATAATCCATATTTCTATTCCATGCAATGCTATTAGAATATGGAGTTAGAGTTATGGCTACAAATGCCTTTTTGGCAAAGTATGAAATAACTTCATTTATGTAACAACTCAATTTTTTTTTTTATATTCATACAATTCCATGAAGTCATTAACTTTCTACTACTTAACTCATAAACCAAGCGTAATTAAGGTTTAAAATGTACCATTATTATTATTACAATACTAAGTTCATATATACATCATTAAATTATAAACATCCGTACAAAAGTTTAACATATACATGTACATATGAGGCCTAATCATCCACATAGACTACTTCCGAGGACACGAGTGCAGGTGGTGGCACCTCCACCGGAATTTCAGTTACGTCTACTACTGTTACATCTGATATAATCGGTATTTACCCAAGGTAAGGCACCTTGATCCAACGTACAGTAATAATAAGAGTCATGAAAAATAGTTGTATATTTAATCTTCTGAACATGATATAGAAAAATAGTGAGAATTAAAGACAATAAATCATAATCATCATCAACATAGCTCATCACATCATGTTCATCTGTATAAGATACAACAAATATCTTTGATCACATGAATGCACTTTATTTATGTACATAAAAATTGTATAGTAATAGCATGTATGACATGATTAACTATTTTTAAAATATCATATGATGTCTATCAACTTATTCTCATATCAAGCCATCCCAGTCAGGGTGAGTATTTTCTACTCTCTGGTACGAGCTTTTCTCGCTTCGTCCGACATGGTGCACTTTCTCTTTCTTTTCTCATTATCATTATCATAATCGTTGGTAGGGCATCCCCTACTAGTGCACCACATAGATTGCCATGTGACCGTGCTCATTTCTTTTCTTTTCACAATAATAGCTAAAAATATGATTTCAATAACAAGTATGTTTATTATATTTACATCAAAATATAATTATTAGCAAAAATCATTGGTAATCATGCCATGAACATAATCATTTTAAATATCACTTTATAAAATATTTCGATGTCAAAATTACACACTTAAGATAGTAAGAAGTTCACGCAATGGAAATGGCTATGGCATATACTAGTCATTTATTATTTTCATTTATAAGATTCTTCTTCTTTTTTAAATATTATTTTTATCTCTTTATTTTCTTGATGCATGTTTTCATCATGTCTGACCTTGTCTTACTAATCAGAGTATAACTCTCTCATTTTAACTCCGATTTAGGTTATATTAGTGTCAATTTAAAGATAAAACAATGATCTTAAACTAATATGTTGAACATTTTAGCTAAAAATTAAGGAATCATAGTGATATTACTCCCTCAAGGTATAGGTTATTTCTTCTCGGGTAGCCTCTACTTACTAATTTGTCCATATCTCCCTCATAAGAATTCCAAATGGAGTGATTTTAGTGGCTAAAGTTCTGTGACACATATAGCTATAATTTTTATATTAAGTAGTTATTTTAATTTCTTATAGAATGTTTCCCAAAATTCAAACACAGAAGCTATCCTAACAGATTATTCCCTGATTAACTATTTTTTGACCATTGCTTACTAATTGGACCATATCTACCTCATATGGACTCCAAATTAAGTGATTTCAGTGACAAAAAATATGTGAGACATAAATCTATATTTTTTATGTTAACTATTTGTTTTAATTCCTTATCAATTCTTCCCAGAATTTTAAAAATAGAAGCTTAAAATTTTGCCGCCCATAGCCAGACCTATACAGAACTTTCTACACCAGCCTAAATATTCAAATATACATCACATGCAATATCAATATGTAACATGATATAGCAACATCCATGACCAATCATCAAAGTTCTAAAATCAAAATCCCATATAAATGTTACAAATTTCAAAACTTTTTTTCAAAAAGAAATATTGTTAAACCTACTTAAGGATCTCCCTAACTCACTTGGTGAATTCGTTTTCTTGTTTCCTCTTGAAGGAAGTAGCAAGATTCCTCTATTCCTTTAACTTTTCTAGCAATTTAAATAAGAGAAGGAGGGTGAGTTTTTGAACCTTAAGGATGAAGAGAAAAGATGGATTCAAATGGAGATTTAGCTAACTTACCTTGAGCACTTAGTCCTCTAAACTTCTCATTCCCTTCCTTCCTCTCTTCTCCTCTCTTTCTCTCATTTCCTCACTCTACCTTGCTTACGTTTTTCCTCTCTCTTACTTGGACAAAATTCTAATATTATAAGGGTGGGTTTTGCATAAATAGACTATCAAATAATTCACCTTTCATGATCATGGGTCTACCTTATCTCAATTAGGATGTACTTGATTATTTTTTAGGGGAAAGACAACTCATGTTCTTGTCTTCCTCTCCATTAGTCAAGATATGCATAGCAAAAGAAGATTTGTATGTTGAAAATCATGATAAAATGTTCTTAAGACAAGGAACAAAGTCCCTTTGATTTAGGGATTCATTTTCTTTTTCTTTTGTCTCACACAAGTATGATAGGTTTTTCTTTCTAAGTGGCAAATTTTTAACCCTTGAATCTCCCTTACTTGGCTAAAATTATTTGTGTAAGATAGAGATGTTTTATCCTAATGCCATGCATTATTATACCACTTGCTAAAATTATTAGTGTAGAATATATATGTTTTGTCCTAATGCCATGTATTATTGTACCACTTACTAAATTTATGAGTGTAGGATGTAGATATTTTCATATCACTTGCTGAATTTTTGTCTTAATGCCATGTCACCTAATCTTGATTACACCATTATTTCATCACATTATTTTATTTTTATTTTTATTTTTATTTTTCCTCTTGGATTTGGGTTTATTCTTGCCTATTTTCTTTACTTTTGCTGAAATTCTACATCTCATGGAGGGCTTGGTCATATTTTAATGATTTTTAGGCTTTCGATCCAACTTCTATATCCTAGTCCAAGTCTATGTTTTATTTCTTTCTTGGACTATCCTATTGGCTTGCTAAAAATTCATGTGAAGTAAAACAAACTCTATATGAAGTATCCATAGATGAAAGCCCAATTTATGAGTAGAGATGTTAAACTTAGTAACTCTAACTCTTGAATTAGGAAAATTACCCTAATATAATCTTTTTGAAATTTTAAGACATTTACTTACTTTATAAAAATTTATCTTCCTTACATAAGAATTTTTTCTTTCTTTAGTATGTTATTTTTAATATTTCCTCTTAAGTTTTTTTTTCTTTACATATTCCCTTAATGTTAGAACATTTCTATGCATATACGTAAGGTAAAAAATTTCTAAGGATTATATTTCCTTAGATATCTAAAAATTGTCTAATAAATTTTATTTTTTTAATTAAATATTTATGTACCTTTATTAATAAAAGAAACAAAATTAAGGATGTTACTTTGAATACTTTTGTACTTTTATTAATACATGAAACAAAATTTGAAATGTTACAGAGTACGATTATTACTATTATTTCTGAATCTTGAATATTAATAAAGTTACATGATCCAAAGTTGATTATCTCATTTTTAATACACGTATATGTACTTTTTTAAGTACATGATTTGATTTTGAAAATATTTTTTATTAAAATTAAAATTATAAATAGAAATATTTTTCATAGGCCAAACAGGCTCGTAAAGTCAATGTTTTCGTAACTCAAAATTTTGCATGTGCATGTATCACATATATGATATCTCTTATGTTTCAAAGTTCTCTTTAGTATTTACTAAGCTTATATTCTAGAGTCATAAACACTCACACACACAAACACAATTGCCTTTTCATCAACATACCCTAACTTGACTAAATAAATTTCTAACCCTAGCCCCCACTCCCAATTCAACTATTCTCTAGCTCTGCCCTCATCTTCAATTCTTCATCTTTGACTTCAAATGCTCACCTTTGAATTCAACAAACAGGTAAATGAAAATTTTCATATTTTCATGTAAATGGGTCGACCAAAAATTATTATTTTGAAATTTTTTTCAAGTAAATGGGTTTAGGTTTGAGGATTTGAGGATTCAATAAAAAAAAAAAAGGGGGATGGGTCTTGAATTTGCTAACTATTTAGGTATGGGTTTGGGGGAATGGGGATACATTTTTTTTAAGGGTCTAGATATAAATTTTATAGTATCCTATTCATGACCATTCTAGTCAGAGTCATGGCAATCCTTAAGTATGTTTAGTTTCAACTTAAATAAAGCCAAATGATCATTTTTTATGAGGTTTATTCAATGCAATTTACTTTTTGTTTTTGCTCCTAGCATGGGCACACTTTTTGGGTATAGGATTAATCTTGCTCATAGTACTGAAATTTCCCCTCTTCACAAGTATTTTTTCAAAGGTTCAAATTCTTGAAGGCCCTTCAACTATCAAGTTCAAACTTGTTTAGCATTTGAGTCACAAACTTATACTTTTTTCATATCAATATTTTCGATCATGGGTCATTAGTGTGCGTATATCACATTTGGATAATCTCTTACGTTTCAAAAGATATATTTATACTAAGGTTGTTACTTAGATAAATAGTCCATTTTCCTATTTGATGGAAAGCCATTAGAGTATGTAGTGAGAGTAGTTGTGGCTGCAAATGCTTCTTCTTTTTTTCGTACAGTATGCTTATTACTATTAGTTCCAAATTGAACGAAGATGCAAACCGGATGATAAGAGCTCATTTTCCAAATTAGTGAACGAAGAGGCAAAGTGCCCAACCAAATTGGACGATGAGAGATTAATTACCAAATTAGTGAAGAGGCAAAGCTAAGGAGAGAGAATGGCCAACGGTCAACTCCAAAGGCCAAAAGGTTCAGCCCTATCTTGGAAAACACCAGAGTCTGTCAGGTACTACTCTCCCAAGCTGGGATCTATAGGTCCCATCTATCGTGGCAGAAAAAATAATCCACCTCAAGGGATGGAGGAAGCTGCTTGGGAGCGAAGAGAGAAAGCACAAGTTAATGTGGGCAGAAAAGTATCCTGAAGTTCAAGGTGCATCAAAAAAGCTGCTAAAGAACTATTTGTTGGCCCCAAAGATTTGAACTTAAGTTTGATAATGTTTCTGGTAATATTTTCTAAGTGATTTGAATTTTAAATATGATATTTTATATTGAATTAAATTATCATTATAAATCTTGGAGATGTCATAATGGAGAGGGCTATAACTCATTGCGCTCAAAGATCTTAGGGGATTAGTCTTTCACCCGAGGGGAAACCCTTGATAAATTGTATTAAAAAATGATTATATAAAGATTATAGCAATATCCTTATGCTTTTATAGTATATTATTTTTTAATAATTGCTAGATTAAAAGGACCAAATAAATAGAACACCTTAAATAAATTAATTACGAAGATAATTTGAGTTACATTTGAAATATCTTGTTTATTGAATATCTTATTTTAATGTACTGGATTGAAGAAATAATTTAATTGAACATGTGAATGGAGCAAGTCAAGAAAGTCAAAGGCAAAGCCCTAAATTCTTCCCCAATTGCTAAAATCCAATGTCTAGGAGCAGTTCAGTATTGTTTAATGTTTTGGATAATTGGACAACAATGAAGGTTAAATATTAAAGTTCTAGTGAAAGTGAATCAATTATATCAAAGAGTTTATTTGTCATATTTCCTTTCTACAACTTCCTTAAGTGTTTCATTTGGTTGAAATCATATTTTGGTTTTTCTATCTTATTTATTCTTTTTCTTTTGGAAAAAGAGTTTATTTGTTTAAAACTCAATTCATCCCCTCTTGTGTTTCACTTTTATTTGGTATTAAAGCTGCAGTCTTATTATTTTTGTATTTAACAGCATGAGTAAAGATCATTTATGAATTGAAAATAACACAATGAATACTCTTGAAGAATCCCATTTTGTAGTAGGGCACTCCACCAATAGGCCTCTTCAATGGGAGCCATTATAACCATTGGAAAGCAAGAACATTGAGAATTTTCGTTTAATCAACCAATTATGTAGCATGGGATGTCATCATGGATGGTTCTAAATATCCTACAAAAATTCTTGATGGTTGTAAGTTAAAAAAAATCAAAGAGTGAGTGGAATGGGGATGATATTAAAATGATTCAAACTAATGCATGTGCTATTAACATTTTATTTTGTGCTGTTAGTGGACAAAATTATGATAAAATTTCAAGTTGTGACACTGCCAAGAAAATATGAGACAAGTTGGAAATTACCCATGAAAGAACTAGTAAGGTGAGGGAGACAAAAATCAACATGTTGCTGCATTAGTACGAATTATTCGTGATGAAGGAAAAAGAAAGCATAGACGATAAGTTTAATCAATTCTCCAAAATTGTAGGAGATTCGAAGACCCTTGGTCGACCATTTTGATAGTAACCAGTTTAGAAAGATTTTGAAAAGCCTTCCCAAAACTTGGCAATGGAAGATGGACACAATAAAAAGTGGAGATTTGAACACTGTATTCTATGATGAACTAAGCGGAATCCTTATTGCATATGAGAAAACCTACCTTAGTCGGTATATGCAAGAAGACAACAAGAAGAAAATATAGCCTCAAAGTTTCTTCTAAAATAATTCTAATGACGCTGTTGAAGTTACCGAGAGAGATGGCAATTTCATGACTAGAAGGGTGATGAGTTTCTATCACAAACAACAAGAAGCAGGAGACCTCCATCAAAGAAATATGATAAAGGTAAAAATTCAATTGTATGTTATGAATGTAATACACTGGGACATGTTAAGAGGGAGTTCCCCATTCCTCTAAAAGAAAGAATTCAAGAAGTGCAAAAGGAAAAAAAGTTATGGTTGCCACATGGAATGATGAAGATGATTCAAATGGTGAAGAAGAAGAGCATGAAATGAATTGGCCAATCTTTTTTCATGGCCAAAGAAGATGCAAAGGAGGAATCCAAAGAAGTATATCTTTCTCCTAATCTTAAAATATTCCCTAATGATGAATCACTTCTTACATACGAAGAGTTAGACGAAACTGTAGAAAGATTTACATTATGATCATGATAATAAGCTTAAAAATTATTTCTCTCATGACAAAAAAATTTTGATTTTGAAAAAGGATTTTGAGCATATTAAAGAAATGAATAATGCTTTGAAAGAAGAAAATCTCTTTCAAAAATGATCTTGAAAAACTAAAAAGTACTGTTTTACATGATTTGAAACCAGAAAATGAATTTTCAAATTGAAAAACAGTACTTAATAAAAGATTTGCAAAATTTTGTTCAAGGGAAAGAGAATTTAAATGTTTTATTAGAAAAATAAAGGTCTGTTAACAATAAAGCTGGCCGTAGTTTTGAAAAATGGAAAATGAAAAGTGTATTAAGAATTTGCTTAGTAAAAAATCAAAAACTAAAAGTCCTTTCGTTAAACGTTATCATTGTGACATAAATGGACATACATCCTACTCTTGTGCTATAAAAAAATGCATGATATTTCTAAATTTATTTGGAAGCCTATGAGCTCATATACCCTAAAGGGTAGTGACACTAATATCAAAGGACTCAAAAAAATTTGGGTACCATAGAAAAGATAATTTTCCTTTTGTAGGTGTGCAAGAGATCAAAGTTCAAGAAAATTCTAAATCTTGGACAATGGATGCTCAAGTCATAGAAAAAAGAATTTTTGAAGTCCATCCAATAATTAAAGATTTGTCATTCATGGCAATATCACCACCGCACCATCTTTAGAACAATGGGTATTCTGCAATAAATTAAAATGGCAATAAATAGCTAGATCTTCTTATAACCCAAAGTTTCATTTTAAAAGGTGGTAAAGTATATTCTTTTTTGCATTACCTATATGACTTAATTGCATTACGTTTGTATTTTCTTTAGTCATTACTCCTAAACCTTCCTTATTCTTTTGAAGATGCAATTCGATCAAATTCAGATCGATTCTCTACTTCAAAAACATAGTTGAATCAAGTGCAAGTATGAATTATCCCACTTTCACACTGACAATATGTGTGGTAAGCATGATGCCACTTCGTCTCTCGTGTTGAAGATTTTGGTTGAGGTTGCTTCATAGCAAAGGATCAAGTGTCATTACTTTTTTGTGGAAAAAAAGGTTACTGAACAGTTAAAGTTTAGTGAATCAAACTCTTCCGTATAAATGAAGTTGACATTGGCTTTGGAACAGCTAAAATGATATGCATCTTTATTCCTTGCATGCACTTTTCTTATCTTAGTTAGCATGCTCAAGCTGGTTCATTTAAAATAAACCGAATTCAAATTCGAGCCTGAACTTTTCTAGAAATTGTGATCATTATCGTAAATGAGCCCAACTTGAACCATTAATTACCAGTTCCATAAATGTAATATATATTTGTATGCATATATAAATTAAACTGATTAAAAAAATATACTTTTATATTATATATGTGTATGCATTTATAAAAAAAAATTCATAAAAATTTAAATTGTAATATTTCAATGATGTATAAATTATTATATTTATATTTAATTTTCAATAAAATCATATGTAAATAAAGAATATTTGGAAAATAATAATATTTTTTAATAACAGAGCTTTTCATGAACTCAACGAGCGGATCATTTAATTTTCAAATTCAACTTGTTAAATTAAATAGATTTAGTATATTAATTAAATTAATTTATTTAATTAAGGAGTTAAAAAAAATTCGAACTTTTAATAAATTGAATTCAAGTGGTTCATGAATGGTTGGATTTATTTATACCCCTAGAGATTGTAATCTTGACGTGAAGTGAATCTGGCTTGTCTGTCAATTTTGCTCGGAAAAAAAGTAGGGACGAAAAAGCAAGGGCGATATCTACATTTTGGATTGATTCATTGCTAAGCTTCTGAATTTTCGTTCTATAATTGAGATATTATGTAATTAATCCCGACATTGTTTTATATTTTATACATATAATAAATCCAAAATTGATATTTGGCATCTGTTGTCATGATTCTTTGAATGAAGAACCAAAAAGTTTTCACAAGCAAAACAACTATAGTATATATGATATCTATGTTATCATTGGTAACTTCAATGATTTGAACTCGCTTACTGTTTTTCTGTCTAGTATTTATTAATCTTGTTGCTTTAAAAAAGTCATAAATATTGCCATTCCACGCAAAGCTGCTAGAATATGGAGTCAACAGTCATGGCTACAAATTCTTGTCTTTTTTTTTCGTAAAGTATGCTTAGTTCCAAACTCAAAATATTAATAAAGTTAAACGATCCTGTGTTTCTTATCAGACCTCTACTCTATGCAGTTTACTTTTTCTTTTTCTTTTAATACTAGTATTCCATACTCTTTTAAGTATCAAACTAATAACACTTGAGATATTGATGCTGTTATTTTTTACAAGTGTTTTTATGTAAATTCAAACTCTTGAAATCAAAATGTTTTTTCAACTACTAAACTCACCATTTTAGGTAGTTCATAGGATTTTCATGCGGTCTACTTTGAATTACTATTTTGGATCATCAATAAAAAAATTTGTGGGTGCCTGTATCACCTGATTCCAAAGTTATATTTAATGCGAAACTTGTTATTTTAGTAAGGTCATAAATATTCCATATTCCTATTCGATGCAAAGCTATTAAAATATGTAGTAAAAGTTACGGCTGAAAATGCTTTTATGCTTACTACTATTAAGTTCCAAACTTGAAATATTAATAAAGCTAGACCGTTCTATGTTGCTTATCTCAATTTTATACCATATATGCTATCTATCTTTTAGTGTTATAAATTCACAGACTAGCCTTGGAAATTGTCGTCACCCACCCATGCCCACCTCTCAAATGATTTGAATAATGGCTTCTCCTTCCTCAACCAAATCGGATGATAAGATCTTAATTCCCAAATTAGTGAACGAAAAGGCAAAGTCCCCAACCAACCCGGATGATGAGAGATTAATTACCAAATTAGTGAATGAAGAGGCTAAGCAAAGGAGTAAGAGGGACGATCGCCAACTGTCAAATCCCAAAGCCAAGATACAAAAAGTTCAACCTTATCTTAGAGAACGCCAACAGTTTGCTGAGTATTACTTCCCCAAGCTATTATCTATCGGTCCCATCCATCATGAGCGAGGAATGAATTACAAATTAATGTGGACAGCAACGCACCTTGAAGTTGAAGACAAAAGCACCTGCAGAGAAGCTGCTAAAGAACTACTTGAAAAGATTAAAGTGAAGATAGATGAACTCAAGGAGTTTTACTCGGATGATGTGATTGAAGGAGTGGACGATGATGAGCTTGCCCGGATATTCCTTTTAGATGGGTGTGCTGTACTTCATTTCATGAAGAATGCGTGCGTTAAGCATCCAGAAAACCTGAAGATTAAGGTGGACCAACTGGTTGTAGTGCACCATGATTTGCTCTTGTTGGAGAACCAACTTCCCTACCAATTGCTGAAGTTGCTATGCAATGACGATGAGGCCAAGTTGGTGGGTTACATAAACAATTTTTTCGAAATGCACCACATGATGCCACCAGATCATAAAATAAAACCCCCAGAAGGAGGAGGCGAAGAGGCAATCATGACCGTGGATCCTCCAACTCATTTGCTTGATGTTCTGCGCACAGCCATACTGAAAAGACAAACTCCAGAAAAGGGCCGGCAAAGTGTCCAAGAATGGTCAACATATAGGAACATACAAGAGCTTAAATCAGCAGGGATTGAAATAATCAAGAACGAGAAGCAATCACGCCTCACGGACATCAGTTTCACTTGCCGCTGCATCTTTGCAGGAAAACTCCACCTGTCGAGGCTCGTTGTTGACGACTCCACTGCTACTACTTTCTTAAACTTGATAGCGTACGAGATGTGCCCAGATTTTGAGAACTACTACGAGATCAGCTCCTATGTAGCCTTCTTGGACTCCCTCATTGATCATCCAGATGATGTCAAAGTGCTCAGGAAAGCAGGGGTTCTCCACAATTCACTTGGCAGTGATGAAGAAGTCGCCACTCTCTTTAATACCATCGCCACTGACTTGGTGCCTAACGGTGATATATATGCCGAGGTTATAAAACAACTCGAGAATCATTACAGTAAGCTAATCATTACTAGGATGGCTGAACTCTATACTAACCATTTCAGCTCCCCCTGGTCCGCCGTTGCTTTCCTTGCCGCATTTCTAGCACTTGCTCTCACTTGTGTTCAGACCTGGCTTGCAATACCCCGGGATGAACCTCCTCCTCCATGCACGAAAATTTGTGGCATGCCATAGTTGAAGTTTTTAAACAGTAATTTTCGATTTTTTACTGTTCAACATTATGTAATTCACTCTTAAATAAAATTTCTTTAGCGTCTTGCTTTTATTGTGGAACGTCATTACAAATACTTTAAAAAAATTATCTGATTTTTTTCCTAGTAATAAAGAAAAAAACTTATATCCAATTCTTAGGTGTTTTCTCTTAAATTTCTCAGTAATTTTTTAAACGAATCAATTATGTAATGTTGAGATATAAAAAATACCCAGATATTATTATTTTTATTACAAAATTTGATAGTAAATATTTTAAAAACTGTATATAAATATTTTTCAATAATAAAAACAAAAGAAATATCATCCTTTCCAGATGCTAGGGGGAACGTAATGGAAATGGGAATCATCTTCCCCTTTTATAATACCTCCTTCAACTTCGTTTGTTTGTTTTTTTGTTTTTAATCTCAATAAGGTTATTTCCAATGGTGCTTTTACTTCCATTTGGGATTGCGTGAATGTATATTTAGTTACATCACATGTGTGGGTCTTTGGTGTGGAGCTCTGTATGAATTTATTTATAAGTACTTTGCGATCTGATTTCTATTGATTGACGAATCCCTAATTAAGAATAAATCAGTTTAATTACTAATATATATTTATTATTTTTTAAAATAATAAAAAAGATAATAAGACATTAAAATTTAAGTAACTACCCACCAATGGAGAATTTGTTATTGCCAAAATTCCAAGACGTTTCAATAAGAAAAAAAAATTCCCAGACGTTTCAATATTTTTCTTTTTTCATTACTCTTAAAACTTCTTTATTCTTGCAAACATGCAATTCAATCAAGATTCTCGAAGATATTCCCAGAGATTAGCTCCTATATATGTAGCCTTCCTGGATATTCCCTTAGTGGCCATTCAGTTGATGTTAAAAGTGCTCAGGAAAGCTGGGATTTTCACAATGCACTCGGCAGCGGTGAAGAAGTTTCCAAGCTCTTTAACACTGTTGCCACCGACCTTTTGCCTAACACTTATATATATGCTGAGGTTAGACAAGATATCGAAAAGCATTACAAAAAAAAAAATACATTACTTGGATGGCTGCCTAAACCACCACAACATTTTTTAGCTATAGCAACACTTTAATAACCATTGAAAAAAATGAAATAAAAAAAATGTTTTATTCTGTAAAAAATGCAAACAAAGTCCCACATTGGTTAGATATTGAGAAGAAAATGGATATATAAGTAATGATACAATCTCTATTAGTATGAGGTCTTTTGGAGGAAGTCCAAAAATAAAACCATGAGGGCTTTGGCTCAAAGTAGACAATATCATACTATTGTGGAGATATATGTCGTAACCGTTGCGCCCAACAATTGGTATCAGAGCTTAGTTTAGCTATGTGGAGGAGATTCGTTGAACAAAAGGTGGTGGGCCTTTAGTGTTCCAGATGATGAGAGTTGGTGCAGTGCTTCCACCGACAGAATCCCCTTAGTTCCATACAAGGAATGAGAGTACTGTTCGAGGAGAGGGATTGTTGTGGAGACCCAAATGTGATCCTTTATTCGAGAGGAGGATTGTTAAGAATGCAAACAAAGTCCCACATTGGCTAGATATTGAGAAGAAAATGGATATATAAGTAAGGATACAATCTCCATTAGTATAAGGCCTTTTGGAGGAAGTCCAAAAATAAAACCATAAGGGATGAGAGTTGGTGCAGTGCTTCCATCGACAGAATCCCCTTAGTTCCATACAAGGAATGAGAGTACTGTTCGAGGAGAGGGATTGTTGTGGAGACCCAAATGTGATCCTTTATTCGAGAGGAGGATTGTTAAGAATGCAAACAAAGTCCCACATTGGCTAGATATTGAAAAGAAAATGGATATATAAGTAAGGATACAATCTCCATTAGTATAAGGCCTTTTGGAGGAAGTCCAAAAATAAAACTATAAGGGCTTTGGCCCAAAGTGGACAATATCATACTATTGTGAAGATATGTATTGTAACCGCTGCGCCCAACATATTCAACCATTGCTTACCCTAAAAGTTTGAACAAAAAAATTTAGACAATACTTAAAAAATCGCTGCATAAAATAAAAGTATGCAACAACTTTCAAAAGCATTGTTTATACTAGTAGTTAAGTAAAGAAATTTAGACGACACTTTACAAACTGTTGCATAAAATAAAATATACAATGGTATAAAGAAGCATTGTTTACATGGACAATTTAAGTAACGAATTTTAGACGACGTTCTATAAACAATTGCCTAAAAACACAATATTCAACATTTACAAAAACGTTGTTTCCAACAATAATATGGAAACGTACTGTAGCAGAAAATCTAAATATGCAATAGTTTTAGAAAGGGTTTCTTGTATAAATTATATAAGCAATGAATTTCAAAGGACTGTAGAAATTATTATTACAAAATCAATTCTTTTTATAAAACAGTTGATCACACAAGTATTTTAAGTAACAATCGTTAGACAACCCTTATAATGTTTTTAACATTCTCGTGCGTAACACTAGTAAATGTATTGCATGAATTGTAAAATTTAATTATATTTTTTTATTTTAGAAACAATTTTTCATTTGTTTGACTTATTTGTATGAAAATAATATGAGTACAAATTCATTTTTTTAAAAAGGAGAACAAGTAAAAAAATTAAACAATAATTAATAATTCATTGAAAGGGAATAGTGTGTGTGTGTGTGTGTGTGTATTATGCTTTTGCAACAGTTTTTTCTTTACCAGTTTTAGCTTTATAAATAAAATCACTGCATAAAAAAAAATGGTGTAGGAAAAGGTAACACCATTTTGAACTCTGAGCGCATTGCATAAAACCCTTCCCAGTGTGATTTACAAAAAAAATCAAACTATTGTTGTTTTTGAAAATCAAACAACTGCGACCACTACAGACGGCCAACATTAGGTACATTATTTTTTACCATTCATGTGAAGGACCTATTTTGAGATAGGATAGTTACTTCCACATTTCTTGGCTTGCATGAGTTGTACCTTTAGACTTTTCTAAATGTTCATTCATCATAATAATGTTAATTTCTTCTGTATATATTTTCTTTCTTACCAGTTGCTCCATCAACTTCAATATAATTTTCATTCTTGCAGCTATTGTTTTCCTCTCTCTCATACTTGCTTAGAAAGATAATCCACAAGCATGGGCTAATTCTTTTCCTAACCACTCTATTCTACTTAGATATTCTCTCTCACTCGCATACTCTCCGTTAAATTTTCTTTCTTTCCGTTACCTTTCTCCTTTGTTCTCTATCATGATTGAGACAGTAGAAATACTTTGCTTGTCCTATACTCCGTTTTCTTTCCTTTTACTTTTGTGTTTTGTTTGGGTTAACTTTGTGAACATGACTAATTAACCCTTTTGACCAACTTGTTCTACTACTTCTGCAGTTATCGTACTGTAAATTTGTCACATTGCAAGAAAAGAGGATACTATTTCTCAGGGCCGGGTAAGGCTACTTCAATGACTTGAACTCACTCATTCATTATGTTCCCATCATAATGCACTTGAGAGGTAGCATTCTTAAATCGGGTTAGGAACATTCTTTTCTTTCCTCCACTATTGTTCTTTAATTAATGAAGAAATAAAAATAATGCTGAAATGGGTATCACATATGGGTCTTTCATGGTTCAAAGTTTCTATTCAGTATTTATTAAGCTTGTTGCCTTCGAAAAGTCATAACTATTGCTATTCCATGTAAAGCTGGCAGAATATTGAGTAAGAGTCATGGCTACAGATTCTTTTTTCTTTTTTTTGTAAAGTATGCTTAATTCAAAATTTGAATTAATATTAATAAAGCCAATTGATCCTATGTTTTTAATCCAAGGTTTATTCAATGCTGTCCACATTTTATTTTCTTCTAGTACAAATGTTTGTACACTCTTTGAGTATCAAACTAATCTAACTCGAGATACCGATGCTGCCTCTCTGTACAAGTGTAATAACCGTAAAATCTAACGAAAGTTTCCGATTAAAGGAAATATGAGAATTTACGTTTTTGCGCGTAATTTTTATTTTTATTTTGAAATGGATATATTTTTATTTGTTTAAAAACAATTATGTTTTACTAAAAGTAAGTAGAATTTTAAGTAAAATAAGTATTGTGTTGCTTCGAATAATTATACTGGCCTCTGATGAATATTTGTCATATTTTTAAAAAATATTCTTTCTTTTATTATGTATAAAGATATTTATTTTATAATTTGTTTTATTGAGATTTTTATCAAGAAAAATTATGATTTAAGAGTTCAACTAAAGGTAATTGAGAAAGTAAATTTTTAGATATTTTTGGGATATTTTTAGATGCAAAACGGAATTTATATGAATTTATATAAAGAAAATCTCATTATTAATTATTTAATAATTATTATTATATTTAAAAAAAAAAGAGGCAAGTGATAAAACGAAAACCGGGTACGGGTATCAGTTTGGGGGAGAGAAAAACGAAGGTGCATAGTGACGCATAGTGATGAATAGTAACCTCAACTTTCTCTCTAGATTTAGAGTGCCTATAGGCTTTCGATCTAAAAACTGAGGGTATTTCTGGATTCAGGACGAAAAATACTTCAGTTCTGACCGATCAGTTTTTCAAATCCACCGTTGAATCGCCGTAGATCTGAAGTAGAAAATCTCGGTAAAAGGTAACTTCTGAAACTCTTACTTAGAAACCTCAAATTAGAAATCTGACACCGTAGATGGGTTCAAAAGCTTGATAAACATTAGGATATGAATTCGTTTCGGTGATTTGATAACTTTTTGTATGGCGGTGAATAGTGATTTTGGCCGTGAATAGTGATTTCAGCTATGAATAGTGTGCTGATGAATAGTAACTATGGCGGTGAATAGTACCCCCTGCGTTGACCAGTGTTGACCAAGCCCCGGAAGTTATTTCCTAGGTTTTTGGACTCCCCGGACACGTTTTTGAAGCTTGTTTGGTCAAATTCAGGCTAGAAAATAGCATTTTAGGGCTGTCCAATTCGGAGCCCTTACCCTGTGAGTAGATGATTCTTCCTATGACTTGCCTATACTCTTCTTGATACTTGAATATGTATATGATTATGTTTATGAGATATACACACTATGATATGTTTCTGAAATGCATTAAAACGATCTGATATGCTTATATTGTGAAATACAGTTCAAGAAGAGTATAGTTTTGAAAATGGATTTATGAACTCATGGTATATATGATTTCACATGTATTTCTCATTAAATGATAAAGTGAATATTTATACATGTGACATTGATTTATAAAGATATATGATTGCCTAGAGAAATGGCATATATATGTGATAAACCCTGAATGGGTACTTTATAACAGATGAATTTTGAAATACATTGAACATATGATTTTTACATGTATTTCACATTACATGGCAAAGAAAATATGTTATACATGTGACATTGATTTTACAGTAATATGTTTGCCTCGGATATGGGCATGTATACATGTTTCCCCTGAATGGAAAGTTTTGACATATGAGTTTTTGAGACTGAAAGTTTGTATTATATTGAGAATTTATACTGGATTATATGGCATATGTGCATATGGTATTTTCTGTGGAGGAATCCTATTGGAAACACTGTCTGCTAACAGCAGGTGATGTTTGCCTTGGTGCGCACCTTGATTGCCTCAGCTAGCAGGGGAGGTGGTGCTAGCCTCGTGTGAGGGCCAACACACGAGAGATTATATGTGAAGGAGAGCGGAATGCCTCCTATATATGGGTGAGATGCCAGTTATATGAGATGTTATTTGCCTTCCCTTGCTGTGTGCTTGGGAAAGACCCATACATAGTCCCTTCGCGTGTCCTCTTGAATGGTAGTAGGGGAAACTTCAGCGGGATGCTGAGTTTAGGCAAATCCTATACCACCAAAGTACGGAAGGGGTCAAACTCTGGTATGGTGGTTCTGATATGGGATCCTCCGAATATTTTATGAGAAATGTTTTGATGCATAGCATAATTTGATTAATGATTTTACAGTATTGAATATGATTTTGAACTTGATATGAGCATTGTTTATACAGTACCACATACGGTTTGAAAGACCTGATTATGATTTTTGGAACAGAGAATATTTGAAAATGCGGGTCCCATGTGGATGTACTTTTGAAATGTAATTTTTGATAACATAAATTTTATTATATGAATACATCCATATGTTGACCTAAGAGGTCATAGGAGGTATTATCTGCTCACTGAGTTGTAAAACTCACTACACGATGTGGATCTATTTTTCAGATAAAGACATAGAGTTCGGTCCAACAGCCACGTGATCGACTAGAGGTCGTACTCCAGTGGTGAGCCTACATTGTTTCTAAGCTCTCAATGTTTTATATTTGTAAAATATTTGTACTCTAGAGTTGCTCTGAACGTCATAGGCAGGATCCTTGCTTCTACTGTTACTCTGGTGTTTATAGACATAAACTGTATATTGTATATGTGTATGGGCACTTATATGTATTGGTTTATATGATAAAGAATGACATTATGTACATTTATGGAAAATATATGCGTATGGTATATGGATTTCATGTGCCCTAAAATTAGGGTCGTGATAACAAGTGTTTTTTTGTGTGGATTCAAACTCCTGATATTGCTAAGTTTTTTTAACCGCTGAACTCAAACTTACCACTTGTGCTTGTGGGATTTCTTTGTAGTCTACTTTGAATTACTATTTTCGATCATAAGCCAGAAGTTTGTGTGTGTATGTATCGCATGGTTCCAAAGTTATATTTAATGCTAAACTTGTTATCTTAATAAGGTCATAAATATTTCATATTTCTATTCAATGCAAAGCTTTTAGAATATGTAATAAGAGTTACGACTGCAAATGTTTATTTGGTAGAGTATGCTTATCACTATTAGTTCCAAACTTGAAATATTAATAAAGTTAGATAATACTATGTTTCTTATCTGAGGTTTATTCTATGCAGATTACTTTTTTTCTTCTAATATTAGTATTCACACACTCTTTGAGTATCAAACTAATCTCACTTGAAGTACTAATGTCGTCCCTCTCTACAAGTGTTTTTGTGTGTGTTCGAATCACTGACATTATAAAGTTTTTCCAACTTACCTATGGCATTAGCTTGTGGGATTTGCATACAGTCTACTTTGAATTACTGTTTTCCATCATGAATCAAAAGTTTGCAAGTGCACGTATCACATGGTTCCAAAGTTATGTTTAATGCTCAGCCTGTTATCTTAGTAAGGTTATAAATATATCATATTCCTATTCAATTTAAAGTTGTTAGTATATTTAGTAAGAGTTACGGCTGCAAATGCTTTTTTGGTAGGGTATGCCACGTGTCATTTTCTGGACACCACAAGTGGACCAAAAATTGTCCACCGGTGATGGACCAATTTTTTTTAATATTACTATTAGTTTTATTCCACATATGTTGTCACACCCCTAATTTTAGGGCACGTGAAACACGTATATCATGAACATATATTTTTCATAAATTTGAATATTCCAATCCTCTATCAAGGAAACAGATACATGCAAGTTCTCCCATACATATACCATATATAGACCAAGTCCATAAATATCATAATAACAGTAGAAGCAGGGATCCTTCCTGTGGTGTTCAGAGCATACTCTAAAGTACAAGTACAATATAAATCAAAATCTATGAGCCATAGAAACAAAGTAGGTTCATCCAGAGATCATGTCGTCTAGCTGGTCAACTATCTGAAGAGGAAGAACCAAACTTTATATCCTTGTCTAAAAAACATATAAATAACGCGTAGTGAGTTTGATAACTCAGTGAGTAGATAAAACCTCATATGACCTCTTAGGTCAACATATAGATGTACTCATATATTAAAATTTATCACAATGAAAATTATAGTTCAATAGTACATCCAGATGGGCCTCGCATTTCAAATATTCTCAGTTCAAATCACATTCAAATATCCAAAACCATATACTGTACTGTATGATCATTATTCAAATATTATTATGCATCAAAATATTTCTCATGAAAATATTAGGAGGATCTCATATCAGAACCACCATATCAGAGTTCAGGCCCTTTCGTACTTTGTTGGTGTATGATTTGCCTAAACTCAACATCCCACTGAGGTTTGCCCTACCACCATTCAAGAGGACACACGAAGAGACTCTAATATGGGTATTTCCCAAGCACACAACAAAGGAAGGTAAATCACATATCAATAATAAGAGGCAACTCATTCTCCCCAATAACAATAATTCCCACGTGTTGGCCGTCATATAAGGCTAGCACCACCCCCTGCTAGCTGGGTTATCAAGGTGCACCAGGGTTAACATCACCTACTGTTAGCAAATAATGTTTCCAATAGAATTCCTCCACAAAAAATACCATATGCACATATGTTATATAATCCAGTATAAAATTCTCAATATAATACAGACTTTCAGTCTCAGTATAGATTCATCTGTCATAAATTTTTCAACTAGGGTTTATCACATGTACATGCCTTTTCTCGAGGCAATCATATAGCTTTATAAATAATGCCACATGCATAAATATTCACTTTATCATTTAAGGAGAAATACATGTGAAATCAGATACAACATGAGTTTAGAAATTTATTTTCAAAACTATACTCTTCTTGAACCATATTTCAAATTGTAAGCAATTCAGATAATTTTAATGTATTTTAGAATCATAAAAAAGTGTAAAGATCTTATAAACTTAATCAAATACACATTTAAAGACCAAGAAAAGTATATGAAAAGTCATAGAAAAAATCATCTACTCACAAGGTAAGGGCTCCAGATTGGACGGCCCCAAAATGTACTTTTTCAATCCACATTTGAGTAAATAGACTTCAAAAATGTGTCTAGAGGGTCCAAAAATAAGGAAATGAATCTACAAACTTGATCACTATTCATGGCCAGAAAATATTGTTTACGTCGGCGAAATCACTATTCACCGCCGGAAAATACTATTCACCAAGAACAGTCAGATAGCTGAAAAATTTTATATCTTTAGGTTTATCTAGCTCCTGAATCCATCTACGGTGTCAGATTTCCAATTTGAGGTTTCTAAGTAAGAGTTTCAGAGTTTACTTTTTTCTAATATTTTCTACTTCCTATCTGCGGCGATTCTGCGGTTGATTTGAAAAATAGTTCGGTCAAAATCGTAGTATTCTCCACCTGAATCCAGTGGTACCCTTAATTTTGAGATCGGAGGCCTGTAAACACTTTAAATCTAGAGAGAAAATATGGAGGAACTATTCACACTATTCATCATATTTTGCAACTCGGTTTCCGTCTCCCCTTCCTGTTTCTCTTTTCTCCTTTTATTTTATTATTATTTAATAATTAAATATTTAGGATTATTTTTATTTTATTTTATATATATTCATATAAATTTCGTTTTTCATTCTAAAATATCCTGAAAATTTCTAAAAATTTACATTCTTATAAAAATTTAGTTGCCCTCTTAAATCATGACTTTTCTTGATAAAAATTTTAATAAAACAAATCACAAAATAAATATCTTTATACATAATAAAAGAAATAATATTTCTAAAAATAAAACAAAAATTTATTAAAGGTTAATATAATTATTTTAAGTAGAAAAATAATTATTTTAAGTAAAAATATATTTACTTCTAGCAAAACATGCGTAGTCATTTTTAAAAAATCATACTTGTTTATAGTAAAATATTATTTAAAAATAAAAATTACAGAATATTATATTCTTCCCCCTTAAGAAATTTGGTCCCCAAATTTCAGTCCATCCTACCACATGTAGGGAATAAAATCAAGGCATAATTCGAAATTACCAATTTTATTACTCAAATAATTGAGGATATCTTTTTGGATATCATTTTTACTTTTTAATATGTCTCTTCACTTGAGTGATTTTGCCATATAACTTAACCATAGAGATTTTCTTCATCCATAAGTTCTTCACTTGTCGATCAACAATAGACATTGATTTTACCCATAGTTAAGTCAAATTCTTGTCCAATTGAATTCCTTGGAATTAGGTAACATAAGAAGAATCTAATAAGTACTTCCTTAGCATTGATGCAAGAAAGACTATATCCACATTACTTAATCCTGATGGCAAGGCTAGGCAATGTACTACTATGCTTACTTTGTTCAAGTTTTCAAAAGAGTCTATATACTAGAGTTTAACTTTTTTCTTCTTTCCAAACCTCATTACCTCTCTTATTGGTGAGTCCTTTAAAAATATGTGGTCATCAACTGATAATTTCTAGTGCTCAACATTCATGGTCCCTTTAGACTTTTGGGCTACATTGAATTATTTGTATTCATTTTATAATCAATTTCACTTTATGCGAAATACTCAACAGAGTATATATATATACATATAAGGAACTCTTAAACCATTGTGTATCTCATTCCTTTATATCCTCAAGCTCGTATGCATATATCTATAAGTCAATATTAGGAAACACACACATAAAAGAACATATTCACATCCATATTGAGTAACTATCTTTTTTTATTCTAGACTTCTATCAAGTTATCTTTAATTCTCACATGTCAATATCATCCCATGAATCTCATCATCTTAATCTATCATCTATTTTTATCCTAAAATCCATTAATCAATATGTTAAACATACATAGCAATAAATCCACCAAACCTTTTATAACGTTTATGTACCATTGGCACATGACTAACAATTCTAACTTACCTCATCACAGTAACTTTATACCCTCTTATTAACACTAATAAACTCATTATCAAAAATTTCCAGCCTTCCTTCTATCATATCTAAAAGCACCTCATTCTAACTTATATCAATCCCGTTTAATTCATCTAATCATTTCAAGAAGATTTTTTCCAAAAATTACTCATACATGAATTCTCAATTTCAACATAATTCACATCCTAGATGCTAGACTCAATTTAGCATGATATAAACCTTTAACATAAATATCTTGATCACTTATATTATTTTCGGACATGATTCTCAGAATATTCTCTATATTTCCAAATTAAGAGTTCAAATATTAATTTAAATCCTACTTCCTATATTTTATTCCTCAGGAACTTCAATATCACTAATTCTCTTGATTACATTCGTCAGAGCAGCATAAGGCCATCATCCATATATTCCATTCAAATTTTTTATTACTTTAACCTACTATCCACTTGGACACCATAATAAATGAGTTTCAAAGAAAAGAAATTAACCCTCCTTGTAATAAGGACAAGAACCTTGCATTTAATGCCAATCATTAATCAAGGATGATGTAGCAGAAAAAAAAAGGAATACTTAAATAAGCATGGTGGCTACAAGGTTTGAATATATGTGCCAATATCTACTTTAAAACTGTTGGTATTCGGTGGAAAAAATAGCACATGAAAAAAATATATTTTTGAACTTATAAAAGTCTGTGAAAATCAAAGAATATGTAGTTAACTAGTAGGATGTAGTTGATTACTTCAAAATAGATGTAATCATTCAACTGTAAAATAAACCAGTACATATTAAAAATTCTCAAAATAACTAGTCGACTTAATAATATTGATAATCGACTGAAAAAAACATTGAGAAAACAAGAAAAATTATTTGATTGCCCCTCTTCAACAATTATTTGGTTTGCATCTTCATTTTTTTTTTATAATGATGCCTATCACCTACAACTTCTCTACAATAATCGAGACATCAATGCTTTATCAAGGTTAACAAGGAAAAGGAAACTTTTTGGTGATATTTTAACTTTATTTTCTTTATATGCCTAATATAAGCGACTATCACTGTAATATCTCATAATTTTTATTTTTAAATAATAATGTTTTGCTATAAAAAAATGTTTTTATTGTAAATGATTATGTTTTGCTAAAAGGAAGTATGTTTTTAATTCAAATAATTATTGTTTTGCTTAAAATAATTATATTGGCTTTTAGTAAATTTTTGTTGTATTTTTAAAAATATTCTTTCTTTTATTATGCATAAATATATTGATTTTTTGATTTGTTTTATTATATAGAATAAAATAAAAATAATATTAAATATTTAATTATTAAATAATTATTATTATTATTATATAAAAAAATGGGGGACAGGGAGATGCAGCAGAAGGAATTCAAAAACCTTCGTGAATAGTGTGAATAGTACTTTCTCTCTCTTCAATTTCTCTATCTAAATCAGGAGTACTTTTGAGCCTCTAATCTCAAAACTGAGAGTATCACTGGATTCAAGACGGAGAATACTACAGTTTTGACCGATCAATTTTTCAAGTCAGCTGTTGAATCGCCGTAGATCTGAAGTAAAAAATCTTAGAAAAATGTAAACTCTGAAACTCTTACTTAAAGACCTTCAATTGAAAATCTGACATCGTAGATGGATTCAGGAGCTAGATAAAACTTAGGATATGAATTTTTTTCAGCTATCTGACAACTTTTTGTTCTTGTTGAATAGTATTTTTCGGTGGATAAATAGTATTTTCGGCCGTGAACAGTGACCCAGCTCCCCCGGAGTCATTTTTTTAGGTTTTTGGACCCTCTGGACACTTTTTTAAGGTCTAATTGATCAAATTTAGATTGAAAACGTGGATTTTGGGGCTGTCTAATATGGTGTCCTTATCTTGTGAGTGAATATTATTTACTATAACGCATTTTTAAATCTCTCTTATGCCCATGCATTTTAAAACAAAGTTTTAATTGTGTATAGCATAAATTGACTTTCATATTTATATTGATTTATATTCTTAGAAGCTATAGGACATGCAGAACAGGCCTCTAATAATCCCTCCTAAGTCTATGATGAAAATATGGTGTTATTTTACACTTTATTGAATTTTATAATTGTATTATTTCTTAAATTGTTCATATGATTTATGTTATACTGATATCTTATTATTTCATGAATATGGTGAAATTGAAATTGAATTTATGTTTGAATGTGTTTTTGGGACTGAATGTCATGGTTTATCTGGACTGAAATGAAAATGTTGTATTTTTAATTTTGGAGAATGAATTTCTATGTCGGAACTTTGTCCGAGGAATATCTTGAAAGTAGGGGATATATTTTGTCTTAAAAATAATTTTAACCTCATACTTTTCAATTTTCCTTTTAGTTTACATTTTTGGTTTATTAAACTTGTTTATTCTAGAGGAATCATTGATAGAAACACTGTTAGCTAGCAGCAGAGGTAACTAGCCTTGGTGCGCCATGAAACCCTAGCTAGCAAGGAAGTTGCTAGCCCCTTGTGCGCAATGGCACATGAGGATTTGAATTGTGAATAAGTATGGAGTTGAGTATGTCTCCTCCAATAATCAATGTCTATATTCTCATATAGAATGACACCCACAGAACTTAAGGAACAAAAAAAAAGTTACAAGACTTGTTAGACAAGAGATTTATACACCCTAGTACTCACTTTGAGGTGCTCTAGACCTATTTGTGAAAAAGAAGGATGGATCACTATGACTATGCATAGATTAAAGACAGTTGAATAATGTGATAGTGTGGAATAAATACCTATTAGCTCGTATAGATCATCTGTTTAACCAGTTACAAGGTGCTCAATATTTTTGTTTTTAAAAAAATTGATTTGAGATATGAGTATCATTAATTGAGGATAAGGGGAAGAGGATATTCGAAAAATTTCTTTTAAGACTCATTATGGACACTATAAGTTTTTGGAGATGTCATTCAGTTTCATAAATGCCCAGGTACATTCATGTACTTAATAAATAGTGTATTTAAAATTTATTATTGTATTTATTAACGAAATACTGATATGTTCTGAGAGTACAGAGAATCATAAGCAACATTTAAAGATAGTTTTACCAACTCTAAAGGAGTATGATTGGTAAGGATGGTATCCAAGTTGACCTTAAGAAAGTAGAAGTGGTACAACAATGGCATGTCTTACTACAGTTAAAGATGAAGATTTAAATCCAATTTGCGCTTCCTGCGGTTATCTGCCGTTCATTCTATTTGAGCTATAGTTGGATCAGGTACATGAACATATGCTTGTAAGTCATCAATCAACTCCTCAGCATTTGAAGCCGATATGAGAATTCGTCGTGATGAGTGTGGAATAAACTTTTGTTCTACAGCTTGATCTAGAAAAGACAACAGACCATCAAAGAAGTGATTAACATTTAACAAACCTATTGATTTGTGATACATATTCAGTTGTGCCCAAGAACTATTTGGAAAATCTCCTAAAGTACCAAAACCACCTGGCAAAGCAATGAAGGCATTAACATTGCTCATCATTCTAGCCATGCACTCATGCATAGAAGCTACCCTAAATTCTTCCCCAAGTGTCTTTCCTACAATGTTGGATGCAGCTAGAGCTGTAGGAATAATACCTAGAACTTGGCATCCTCCTACATGTGCAGCTATAGCCACACACCCCATTAATCCACGGTTACCTCCACCATACACTAAATGAATTCTTCTCCTAGCCAGCACCATACCCAGATTTTGTGCCACTTTAACATACTCTCCATCTTTTCTAGGATTGGAACCACAAAAGACACAAATATTTTGAAACTGACGGAATGCGGTTCCCTCCATAATTGCTCTCACCTTAACTTTGAGTATAGACAAAGATACTAATGTAAG
Source organism: Gleditsia sinensis (assembly GCA_037074535.1). Taxonomy (NCBI): domain Eukaryota; kingdom Viridiplantae; phylum Streptophyta; class Magnoliopsida; order Fabales; family Fabaceae; genus Gleditsia; species Gleditsia sinensis. The sequence continues at coordinate 21,757,364 of CM073470.1, forward strand.
CATTTATAGAACTTAGAGAAGGGCATATTTATAATAGCTATGCGAATAGGCTAGGTATTATTAGAACAACTATGTGAGTGATTGGTGGATATCAGCTAAATTAAAGGTAAAAATTTCAAAAATAACGGCGAGCATGTATATGTACAGTAGTTATAACTGTAACCCATATTAAGCACATAAAAAGAATAAGGTTAAGATATCACCAGAAATTAGCCTTTTCCTTATTGTCCTTGATGAAGCATTGATGTCTTGATTCTTGTAGGAAAGTTGTAGGTGATAGGCGTAATTATAAAAAAAGAAGTGAAAATGTAAACAAGTTAATTGTTGAAGAGGAATGATCAAATGGTTTATTTTGTTTTCCCAATGTTCTTGCTAGTCGACTATCTGTATTATTAAGTCGACTAGCTATTTTGAGAATTTTCAATATAGACTGGTTTTATTTTACATTTGATTGATTATATCTATTTTGAAACAATCAATTGCATCCTACCAGTTAACTATGTATTCTTTGTTTTTCACAGACTTTTATAAGTTCAGAAATGTTTATTTTCCACCGAATATCAACAGCTTTAAAGTAAATTTTGGCACATATATTCAAAATTTGCGGCCACCGATTTTTGCCGAAATAATAGCTAGATTTTGTTTACATATTTTCAAGAATTACGGCCATTGATTTTAATTTTCTTCAATGCTTTGTCCAAATTTTTGACTTTCTATTTTGGCACCATTCTCTATTATGCTTTTCATCTGCTTCACTGCATTGTCCCTCATTAATGGTTGGCATTAAATGCAAGGTTCTTTTCCCTCATTGGAAGTAAAGATAATTTCTTTTCTTTGAAACTCAGTTATTATGGTGTCCAAGTGGTTAGTAGGTTAAAGTAATGAAAATTTTGAAAGAAATAGACAGATGATGACCTTATGGTGTTTTGACGAATGTAATCAAGAGAATTAGTGGTGTTGAAGTTCTTGAGGAATAAAATATGAGAAGTAGGATTTAAATGAATCTTTGAACAATTAATTTGAAAATATGGAGAATATTTTGAGAACCATGTTCAGAAATAATGAAAGGCGATTAAGGTACTTGTATTAAGGGTTATACCATGCTAAGTTGAGTTTAGTATTTAGGATGTGAATTATGTTAAGACTAGAAATCCACGTGTGAATAATTGTTGAGAAAGGAGATTTTAGAAGAAGCCATAGATTGTGAATATGGATAACCCGAGGTAATAAGGATATATTAAGATATGAAAGAATTGTACTAGTATAATGGTAAAAAGAATATACAAGTGATATTTCTTTTGTTGTTCGATGTGTCAGCAAGTAAGAATTGAATATATTGTTTCAAGAGAGCTAATTAGGAAGTTTAGGATCTTAGCTAGATTATAGTATAGCTGATAGTAAATCTAAATGATGTATTTTTACATTAAAGATTATGCTTTAGGTATCTTTATATGATTTTGGTGAAATTTTGGAGAAAATCATTTATCCTTAGTTGAACTTGCCCATATTAATAATTTGCTCACTGAGTTGTCAAACTCACTACACGATCCTTCTACATTTTTTTTCAAATAAAAATATAGAGTTTGGTCATTTCCCTTCAGATAGTTGACCAGCTAAACGTCATAATCTCTGGGTGAGCCTACTTTATTTCCAAGGCTTGTAAATTTTGATTTATATTGTACTTGTACTCTAAAGTTGATCCATATATCACAGGCAGGAACTTAGCTTCCATTTGCAAAGTATTTGTGTATATTTTGAGATAATTGAAATAGGACGAAGAATACTACAGTTTTGACCAATCAATTTTTTAAGTCAGCCGTTGAATCGCCGTAGATTTGAAATAGAAAATCTCAGAAAAAGGTAAACTCTAAAACTCTTATTTAAAGACCTCCAATTGAAAATCTGACACTGTAGATGGATTCAGGAGCTAGATAAACCTTAGGATATGAATTTTTTTTCATTTATCTGACAACTTTTTGTTCTTGATGAATAGTATTTTTCGACGAGTAAACAATAACCCAGCTCCCCAAGAGTCATTTTTTAAGTTTTTGGACCATCTGGACACATTTTTGAGGTCTAATTGATTAAATTCATATTGGAAATGTGGATTTTGGGGCTGTCCAATTTGGGGTCCTTATCCTGTGAGTGAATATAATTTACTATAACGCATTTTAAAATCTCTCTCATGCCCATGCATTTTAAAACAAAGTTTTAATTGTGTATTGCATAAATTGACTTTCATATTTATATTGATTTATATTCTTAGAAGCTATAAGACATGCAAAACATACCTCTAATAATCCCTCTTGAGTTTATGATGAAAATATGGTGTTATTTTACACTTTATTGAATTTTATAATTGTATTATTTCTTAAATTGTTCATATGATTTATATTATACTGATACCTCATTATTTCATGAATATGGTGAAATTGAATTTGAACTTATGTTTGAATGTGTTTTGGGACTGAATGTCATGGTTTATCTGGACTGGAATGAAAATGTTGTATTTCTAATTTTGGAGAATGAATTTCTATGCCGGAACTCTATTCGAGGAATATCTTGGAAGGGAGGGATATATTTTGTCTTAAAAAGAATTTTAACCTCATACTTTCCAATTTTCCTTTCAGTTTACTTTTTTGGTTTATTAAACTTGTTTATTCTGGAGGAATCATTGATAGAAACACTGTTAACTAGCGGCAGAGATAACTAGTCTTGGTGCACCATGAAACCCTAGCTAGCAAGGAAGTTGCTAGCCCCTTGTACGAAAGGGCACATGAGGATTTGAATTGTGAATAAGTATGGAGTTGAGGTATGTCTCCTCCAATAGCCAGTAGCATTTAGCCTGGTTACCTATGATGAAAATGTGATGATTTACCCGTCCTATTACTATGTGTTTGGGACAGTCAACATATGAAAAAGTTAGGGAGTTGAGGAAAGCTCCTCCCAACTTTATGATATAAATGATGAGAATATGGTGATTTACCTGTCTCATTGCTATGTGCTTGGGATAAAACATGTATGTGGTGATTGCCCTTACCAAGCTTTGTGCTTGGGTATAAAAGAATTATAATTATGGTTCTACTTTGAGTCCTCCTCTAAACATTTTTTTAAAGAGTTTTCTTCCTATTTCCTTATTTGATTTTGAAATTATTATTTATTATACTGAATCTTAAGATTTCAGATTTTCTTTTAACAAAATTTAGCCCCTTTAAAGCTTTAATTTGTTGTTATATACATTGATCTAGATAATGTTATATTCTAGCATAATTTCTATTTATAAAAACTCGTGCGTATGGTCTATTCTGTTTCAATTATAGTTAACTATATTTGCTCACTGAGTTGTCAAACTCACTACACAATACTTCTAAATTTTTTTTCAGATAAAAATAAAGTTTGGTCATTTCCCTTCATATAGTTGACCAGCTAAACGACATGATCTCTGGTTGAGCCTACTTTGTTTCCAAAGCTCGTAGATTTTGATTTATATTGTACTTGTACTCTAGAGTTGCTCCATATATCACAGGCAAGAACTCAGCTTCCATTTGCAGAGTATTTATGTATATTTTGAGATAATTGAAATTATACAGTATAGATAATTAAGCTCTCAAATGAATGTGATTATGTGTTTAGTTACAATCTATACTATTTATGAGAAAATCATTTATATGTATCATACTAGAGGCTTACGGTATGAGATTATTCTCAAAACCCGTGTCGGTTATGTACTCCTATTTTGGGTCGTGACAATCACAACTACTGTACGTATACATGCTTGCTGTCATTTTTGAAAATTTTACTTTCAATTTAGCTGATATCCACCAATCACTCACATAGTTGTTCTAATTATACTTATCCTATTTGCATATCTATCATAAGTATACATTTCTCTAAGTTCTATAAATACACACATTAATATCTTTATCTTCTCATATTCAAAGTTAGGGTGTGTACAGCTATGGAGGGAATCACATTCTGTCAGTTTCAAAATATTTGTGTCTTTTGTGGTTCCAGTCCTAAAAAAGATGAGGAGTATGTGAAAGCTGTACAAAACCTGGATATGGAAATGGTCAAAAGAAAAAATCATTTAGTCTATGGTGGAGTTAACCGTAGGTTAATGGGGTATGTATCTACAGCTGTACATGTAGGAGGATATCAAGTTCTAGGTATTATTCCTACAACTCTAGCTACATCAAACATCATAAGAAAAATAATTGGAGAAGAATTTAGGGTTGCTTTCATGCATGAGCACATGGCTAGAATAATGAGTAATGCTGATGCCTTCATTGCTTTACTATGGGGTTTTGGTACTTTAGAGGAGATTTTCCAAATAGTCTCTTGGGCACAATTGAATATGCATAACAAACTGATAGATTTGTTAAATGTTAACCATTTCTTTGATGGTCTGCAGTCTTTTCTTGATCAAGCTATGGAACAAAAGTTCATCTCACACTTAGCACGACAAATTCTCATCTCAGTTTCAAATGTTGAGGAGTTGATTGATGCTTTACAAGTATATGTTCATGTACCTGATCCAACTATGGCTCGAATAGATTGGAAGATAGAAAATCGTTAAAAGCGCAAGTTAGACTTGGATTTTCATCTGTAACTGTAGCAAGATGTGGACATTGCTATACCATTTCTACTTTCTTAGGGTCAACTTGGATACCATCTTGCTAGCCACATACCTTAAGAAAGTAACATTACTAAGTCAGAATTTGTATTTTGAGAACTTAGCATATAGCTGATACTCCCTTAGAGTTTGTAAAACTATCTTTAAATATTGTTTATGATCCTCTGAACTCTTAAAATATTCTAGTATATCATTAATAAATATAATAACAAATTGATTCAAGAATGACTTAATTACTATTCATCAAGTCCATAAATGCAGCTAGGGCATTTTTCAAACCAAATGACATCACTAAAAACTCATAGTGTCCATCCTGAATCCTAAAGGCAAGTTTTGGAATATCCTCTTCCCTTATCCTTAATTGATGATATCCATATCTCAAATCAATTCAATTTTTGAAAAATGTTGAGCACCCTGTAGTTGGTCAAACAAATCATCTATATGAGGTAATGAGTATTTATTTCATACTGTCACCTTATTCAATTGTCTATAATCTATGCACAATTACAATGATCCATTTTTCTTTTTCACAGATAGAATTGAAGCACTCCAAGAAAAAGTACTAGGGCATTTAAATCTCTTGTCTAACACATCTTGTAACTAATTCTTTTTCAATTCCTTAAGTTTAGTAAGTTCCATTCTATATAGAAATATAGATACTGGTTAAGTTTTAGGAAGTAAACCAATACTAAATTCTATTTATCGTTTCAGGGTAATCTTGAAAATTTCTCAAGAAATACATTAGAAAATTATCTAACCACTGAAACTTGATTTACACTGGTATACTTTATATCAATATCTCTCACCACTGTCAAATATTTTTAGCACCTTTTTGTAATCACTTATGGGATGTTAAAACAGAGATTAGATTACAGGATACTTCACTGTAGTCTCCTTGTATCAAGAAAGAAAATTCTCCAAGAATATTGAATTTAATCACCTTAAAGTGACATTTCAAAATGGCATGACATGAAACCAACCAATCCATTTTCGATATCACATCAAAGTCTACCATATCTAGATAATTAGGTAAAACCGATATCACATTCAGAAACTATCATATTTGGTATCTGTCTCAATTCTTTAAATTCATTGGTGCACCTATCCTTTTCAATTTCAAGCAGATATTGACTCATAAATATTTTTTTTAGATGTCACAATATTCAATCTATCTTATACTAAAAAATTTAGCAACTTGGAATGGAAAGGAATTTGAAACCCTATAGAATCCCTCAGCAGCACCAGAAGTATAAATATGTCTAGCTCATATCCATACTAAAAGTCCTACAAAAGAATCCTTTACTCTGATAGCCACAAGGAAACCTAATGCTCTGATACCAACTTATCATGCCCCTAATTTTAAGGCATGTGAAACACGCATACTATGAACATATATTTTATATAAACATGAATATTCCAATCTTTTATCAAGGAAACATATACATATAGGTTCTCCTATACATATACCATATACAGACCAAGTCCATAAACATCAGAGTAACAATAGAAGTAGGGATCATGCATGTGGTGTTTAGAGCATACTCTAAAGTACAAGTACAATATAAATCAAAATCTATGAGCTATGAAAACAAAGTAGGATCACCTAGAGATCATATTATTTAGCTAGTCAACTATCTGAAGAGGAAGAACCAAACTCTATATCCTTATCTAAAAAATATATAAATAACGTGTAGTGAGTTTGACAACTCAATGAGCAGATAAAACCTCCTATGACCTCTTAGGTCAATATATGGATGTACTCATATATTAAAATTTATCACATTGAAAATTATAGTTCAGTAGTACATCAATATGGGACCCACGTTTCAAATATTCTCAACTCAAATCACATTCAAATATTCAAAACTATATACTGGGTTATTAAGGTGCACTAGGGCTAATATCACCTGTTGTTAGCAAATAGTGTTTCCAATAGGATTCCTCCACAAAAAATACCATATGCACATATGCCATATAATCCAATATAAAATTCTCAATATAATATAGACTTTTAGTCTCAGTACAGATTCATCTGTCATAAATTTCTCAACTAGGGTTTATCACATGTACATGCACTTTCTCGAGGCAATCATATAGCTTTATAAATAATGCCACATGCATAAATATTCACTTTATCATTTAATTAGAAATACATGTGAAATCAGATACAACATGAGTTCAGAAATCTGATACAACATGAGTTCAGAAATCCATTTTCAAAACTATACTCTTCTTGAACCATATTTTAAATTGTAACTAATTCAGATAATTTTAATGCATTTCAGAATCATATAAAAGTGTAAATATCTTATAAACATAATCAAATACACATTTAAAGATATAAAAGAGAATATGGCAAGTCATAGAAAGAATTATCTACTCACAGAGTAAGGGCTCCATATTGGACAGCCCCAAAATACACGTTTTCAATCCACATTTGACTAAACAAACTTCAAAAACGTGTCCGGAGGGTTCAAAAATCAAGAAAATGACTTCGGAAACTTGATCACTATTCATGGTTAGAAAATACTATTTACCAAGAACAAAAAGTTGTCAGATAGCTAAAAAATTTCATATCTTAAGGTTTATCTAGCTCCTAAATCCATCTACGGTGTCAGATTTCTAATTTGGGGTCTCTAAGTAAGAGTTTCAGAGTTTACCTTTTTTTGAGATTTTCGACTTCTGATTTGCGGCAATTCTACGATTGATTTGAAAAATTGTTCGGTCAAAATCGTAGTATTCTCTATCCTAGATCCAATGGTACCCTTTGTTTTGAGATCAGATGCCTGTAAATACTCCAGATCTAGAGAGAAAATATGAAGGTACTATTCACACTATTCATAAGATTCTGCAACTCGATTTCTGTCTCCCCTTCCCATTTCTCTTTTCTCCTTTATTTTATTTTATTATTATTTAATAATTAAATATTTAGGGGTACTTCCTTGGCTTTTGTCTCCTTAAGTTTTAAGTTTGAAAATTAATGCATCAAAACTGATGCCAAGACTATTGCATTTCAAAAACTTGAACTTTTAGGAGTAACTCATGAGTTATGTTTTTCTTATGTCTCTATATATAAGATCTTAATTCCCAAAGCAGTGAAAGAAGAGGGAAAACCCACAATGCACTTGGCAAAGAAGATACCAAGCTCTTTAACACCTTTTCCATTGACTTGGTGCCTAACGATGATACATATGCCAAGGTTAGATAACAAATCGAGCTTCATTACAAGAAGACAATCATTACAGTTTAAACATGACATGATTATTCTTTAAAAAAGTTTCTCTACGTGTTTTCTTTTTATTATGAAATCTCATGGCAAATACTTAAAGAATTTTATTTAAATTTTCTCTTAATAATGAGGGTAAAAACTTATATACAATTCTTTAATTGTTTTCTTTACATGTAGAAATTGTTTTTCAAATTATCAATTATATAATGCTGAACTATAAAAAAGAAAAAATAATAAAATTGGAGAATCATTTATATATGCCACCGACTTGGTGCCTAATGCTTATTGTAATATCCCGTAAATTTTATTTTTAAATAATAATATTTTTTATAAATAAATATATTTTTATTTGTTTAAAAATGATTATGTTTTGCTAAAAGCAAGTATATTTTTAATTAAAATAATTATTTTTTTGCTTAAAATAATTATATTGGCCTCTAATAATTTTTTTTTATTTTTAGAAATATTCTTTCTTTTATTATACATAAAGATATTTATTTTGTAATTTGTTTTATTAAAATTTTATCGAGAAAAAAAATCATGATTAGATATTGTAACTAAAGTTTTGCAATAATGTAAATTTAAAAAAAATTTGGGATGTTTTAGGATAAAAAAAGGAATTTATATGAATATATGTAAAATAAAATAAAAATAATTCTAAATATTTAATTATTAAATAATATAAAATATAAAAAAAATAAAAAAAGAGACAAGAGAACGGGGAAGGGAGACGGAAAACTGAGAGTTTTGCAAACTTAAATGAATAGTATGAATAGTGTGAATAGTACTTTCATATTTTCTTTTTAGATCTGGAGTGTCTACATGCCTTCGATCTCAAAACTAAGGGTACTACTAGATTCAGGACAGAGAGTACTACGATTTTGACCAAACAATTTTTTCAAATCACCCGTAGAATCACTGGAGATCGGAAGTAAAAAATCTCAGAAAAAGGTAAATTCTGAAACTCTTACTTAGAGACCTCAAATTGGAAATCTAACACCATATATAGATTCAAGAGCTAGATAACCTTAGGATACAAAAATTTTCAGCAATCTAACAACTTTTTATTCTTGGTGAATAGTATTTTTCGGCGATGAATAGTATTTTTCAGCGGTAAATAGTGATTTAGCCGGCGTGAACAGTATTTTCTAACCATGAATAGTGACCAAGTTCCCGGAGTCTTACTTGGAGCCTTACCCTGTTTAGTCAAATGTGGATTGGAAAAGTGCATTTTAGGGCTATCCAACTTGGAGTCTTATCCTGTAAGTAGATGATTTTTTCTATGACTTTCTCTCTACTCTTCTTGATCTTTAAATGTGTAATTGAGTATATTTATAAGATATTTACACTTTTATATATTTCTGAAATGCATTAAAATTATCTGAATTATTTACAATTTGAAATATGGTTCAAGAAGAGTATAGTTTTGAGAATGGATTTTTGAACTCATGGTGTATCTGATTTCACATGTATTTCCCATTAAATGATAAAGTAAATATTTTTGCACGTGGCATTATTTATAAAGCTATTTGATTACCTTGAGAAAAGGCGAGTATATGTGATAAACCCTGATTGGGTGATTTATGATAGATGAATCTATACTATGACTAAAAGTCTGTATTATATTGAGAATTTTATACTGGATTATTTGTCATATGTGCATATGGTATTTTCTTTGGAGGAATCCTATTGGAAACACTGTTTGCTAACAGCAGGTGATGTTAGCCCTGGTGCACCTTGATAATCCAGCTAGCAAGGGGTGGTGCTAGCCTCGTGTAATGACTAACACACAGAAGTTATTGTTTATTGGGGAGAGCGGGATACCTCCTATTATTGATATGTGATTTGCCTTCCCTTGCTATATGCTTGAAAAATACTCATATTAAAGTCCCTTCACGTGTCCTCTTGAATGATGGTAGGGTAAACTTCAACGGAATGCTGAGTTTAGGCAAATCCTACACCAATAAAGTACGGAAGGGCCTCAACTATGATAAAGTGTAATAACCATGAAATTTAACAAAAATTCCAATTAAAAAAAATTTGAAATAAAAGAGAGAATTTCGAAAATGAGGATAAGAACCGTAGAAAATATGTATATTTACTACATGGGTTAAAGAAGTATAAAGAAAATATAAGAATTTACATTTTATAATTTTTATTTTTAAATGATAGTATGTTGCTATAAACAAAGATATTTTTATTTGCTTAAAATGATTATGTCTTGCTGAAAGTAAGTAGACTTTTAATTAAAATAATTATTGTTTTGCTTAAAATAATTATATTGGCCTCTGATGAATTTTTGTTGTATTTTTAAAAATATTCTTTCTTTTAATATGAATAAAGATATTTATTTTAAAATTTGTTTTATTACAATTTTTATCAAGAAAAATCATGATTTAAGCATTTAACTAAAGGTTTATGAGAATGGAAATTTTGAAAAAAAATTGGGATATTTTAGGATGAAAAACGGAATTTATATTATATAAAAGAAAATCCTATTATTCAATTATTAAATAATAATTATTTTTATTTAAAAAAACACAATAAAATGGAGACAAGGGGCGGCCGTCTGCAATTCTGAAAACTGAGAAGATGAATAGCATGTGAATAGTGAGTGAATAGTAATCTTCAACTTTTTCTCTAGATCTAGAGTGCCTATTGGCTTCTGATCTCAAAACTGAGGGTGTTACTAGATTTAGGACGAAGAATACTACAGTTTTGACCGATCAATTTTTCAAATCAGCCGTTGAATTGTCGTAGATCTAAAGTAAAAAATATCAGAAAAAGGTAAATTCTGAAACTTTTACTTAGAGACCTGCAATTGAATTTCTAACACTGTAGATGGATTCAGAAGTTAGATAAACCTGAGGATATGAATATTTTCGATCATCTGACAACTTTTTATTCGTTGTGAATAGTGTTTCCACGCGAGTGAATAATGTTTTCCTGCGGTGAATAGTGACTAAGTTCCCGAAGTTGTTTTCTGAATTTTTGGACCCTCCGAATACATTTTTAAGATCAATTTGATCAAATAGAGATTGGAAAAATACATTTTAGGGCTATCCAATCTGGAGCCCTTATCCTGTGAGTAGATGATTCTTCCTATGGCTTGCCCTATACTCTTCTTGATATTTGAGCATGTATATAATTATGTTTATGAGATATTTACAATTTGATATGTTTTTGAAATGCATTAAAATAATATGAAATGCTTACAATTTGAAATATAGTTCAAGAAGAGTATAGTACTTGAAAATGAATTTATGAACTCATGATGTATCGATTTCAAATGTATTTCTCATTAAATGATAAAGGGAATATTTATGCATGTGGCATTATTTATAAAGCTATATGTTTGCCTCAGATATAGGCATGTATACATGATTCCCTTGAATGGAAAGTTTTGACAGATGAATATACAGAGACTGAAAGTCTGCATTATATTGAGAATTTTATACTGGATTATATGGCATATGTGTATATGATATTGATTTATACAGTGATATGTTTGCCTCAAATGTGGGCATGTATACGTGATTCCCTTGATTGGGAAGTTTTAACAGAGAAATATACTGAGAATGAAAATGTTGTATTATAAAAGTACAATTGTTTTAATTAATACGGAATATATGAAATTATGGTTTATGGAGGAATCCTATTGGAAACACTGTCTGCTAACAGTAGGTGATGTTAGCCCTAGTGTGCACCTTGATTGCCTCAGCTAGTAGGAGAGGTGGTGCTAGTCTCATGTGAGGGCCAACACACGGGAGATTATATGTGAAAGAGAGCGGAATGCCTCCTATATATGGGCGAAATGCCAGTTATATGAGATGTTATTTGCCTTCCCTTGTTGTGTGCTTGGAAAATACCCATATAGAGTCCCTTCGCGTGTCATCTTGAATGGTAGTAGGGCAAATCTCAGCGGGATGCTGAGTTTAGGCAAATCCTATACCACCAAAGTACAGAAGGGGTCAAACTCTGATATGGTATTTCTGATATGGGATTCTCTAGATGTTTTCACATGAATTATATTGATGCATAACATGATTTTATTAATGTACTTACAGCATTACTTATGAATATGAATTTGAACAAAGATGATTTTGATATGCGGGTCCCATATGGATGAAATTCTGAATTATGATTTTCAATGTGATAAGTTTAAAAATAAAGAGTACATCCATATGTTGACCTAAAAGGTCATAGGAAGTATTATCTGCTCACTGAGTTGTAAAACTCACTACACGTGGTTTATATGTTTTACAGATAAAAACATAGAGTTTGGTCCTACAGTATCTTGATCAACTAGGTGTCGTATTTCTGCGGTGAGCCTAAATTGTTTCTGGGCTCTCAGTGTTTAAATTGTAATATAAATGTACTCTAGAGTTGCTCTGAATGTCACATGCAGGATCCCTGCTTCTACTGTGACTCTGACGTTTATGGATTTTGTCTGTATATGGTATATATATGGGAGAATCTATATCTATCTGTTTTCATGATAAATGATTAGAATTATCATGTTTATGGAAAAAATATGTTTATGGTATACGTGTTTCACGTGCCTTAAAATTAGGGGTGTGACATATAGTGGTTCTGATATGGGATTCTCCTAATGTTTTCATGTGAAAGGTTTTGATGCATTACAATATTTGAATAATGATAAAACTGTATTGCATATGATTTTGAATATCTGAATGTGATATAAACTGTGAATATTTGAAATGTGGATCCCATATGGATGTACTTCTCAACTGTATTTTATGTGACAAAATTTAAAATATGAGTACATCCATATGTTGACCTAAGAGGCCATAGGAGGTATTATCTACTCACTGAGTTGTTAAACTCACTACACGATATTTATATGTTTTTCATATAAGGATATAGAGTTGGTCCTTCTCTTTCAGATAATTGACCAGTTAAACGACATGATCTTTGGGTAAGCTTACTTTGTTTCCATAGCTCATAGATTTTGAATTATATTGTACTTGTACTTTAGAGTATGCTCTGAATGCCACAGGAAGGATCCCTGCTTCTACTGTACTTTGATGATTATAGACTTGATTTATATATTATGTATACATGGGAATACATATCTATAAAAGAGTATATTATACATGTTATGGAAAATATATGATCGTAAAGTATGTGTTTCACGTGCCCTAAAAATAGGGGTGTGACACTTATATATATGCCAAGGTTAGACAACAAATCGAGAAGCATTCCCAAAAAAAAAACTTAAATGGCTAAAGTCTATACCGCCACAACTTTTTTTAGCTATAGCAACACTTTAATAACCGTTGCATAAAATGAAATAAAAAAATACTTTATTCAACCATTGCATATGCTAATAGTTTAAAGAACAAAATTTAGACAATCCTTCAAAAACCACTACGTAAAATAATAATATGCAACAACTTACCAAAGTGTTGCTTATACTAGTAGTTTAAGTGATGTAAAGAATCATTGTTTGCTTGGGCAATTTAAGCAACAAATTTTAGACAATGTTCTATAAAAAAATTGCCTAAAATTACAATATGCAACATTTACAAAAAGGTACTGTGTATTAATTATTTAAGCAGAAAATTTTGGACAATAATATGAAAACAGTTGCATAAAATCTAAATATGCAATAGTTTTAGAAAGGGTTTCTTATATAAATTATTTAAGCGATGAATTTCAAAGAACTGTGGAAATTATTATACACCAATGTTATCCCAATTACACCTCCCTTCGAGTGTTTGGTTTCCTCTGCTATCCATGGCTTCGTCCCTACTCCATAAACAAACTTTTCCCTCGCTCATCTCCATGTATCTTTCTTGGCTAATCCTCTGACAAACATTCTTGCCTCTGCTATGATTACACTCACTCCAAGTTTTATGTTTCTCACCATGTCCAATTCTTTAAAACCACTTTTCCATATCATCATCTCTCTTCCACTCCTTCCCTGACCCCTCCAGAACCTACCATCTATCCTTATCTCCCTGTTCCCACTTCCACCTTCACCTCCATACCTACTTCCCTCCCCTCTTCCTCACTAGCTACTCCCTTACACTCTACCACCAGCTCGTTCTTATCACCTCATCCAACCATGATCCCTTCCCTACCTCTTCTAACTTTTCCCATTCCACTCCTTCACCACCAAACCCTCCTACTCATACCTCACCCATTCCTTCTTTTATATCTCCCATTCCCTCCTCTGACCCCACTCCACCCAACCCCTCTTCCTCTTTACATATCACATCTCCTCCTCCTCCTTCCATCATTCTTGCACCTTCACTTAACCAGATCATCACCCAATCTAAAAACAATATTTTCAAACCTAGAATTCCCTTCAATCTCACCACCTTCAATCTACCAGCATCTCAATTTTGTCTTCTACAGTCCAAGATTGGCGTCCTTGATGGCACGCCTATCTTGTGGGGGCATGATAGAGATAGGGTTTCTTAACCTACATTTATCTATATTTAAATTTTAAACATTCAAACAAGAGTTTATCTTCTCCTTAGGTTTAGCCTATTCTGTTGTAACAATCAATCTTCACAAGATGTACATATACACTCAAAATGTATGATGAATAGATGGGTTTCAATTTACTTCATTGTTTGTGTTTCTTTACTATGTAGCCTTCCTCGATATTCCCTCATTTTAATATTTATTAAATATTTACTTAACCTTTGAAAAATTAAAATTTTCATATATATTGAAATTTTAATATTCATTATTCCAAAGTTTGAACTTGTTACTATTTTGAATTAATTTAACACGGTAACTATTCATACTTAATATCTATTTATTATTTCTTTCAAAAAATTTATAATTTATTAGTATAGATATTGTCGTTCGGCTATGGTTATATTATTTTTTATCTATAATTAAATTTTGAATTTTTCTTTTATGAGTACATGATTTGATTTTTAAAATATTTATAATTAAAATTTAAAAACAAAAAATCTTTTTCTCTAATATGAGTTTTTTCGCACTCTAAGTATAGGACTAATCTTATTTTGGGATAGAGTTTGCCCTTTCTTATAAGTGTTTTTCTACAAGATCAAACTGTGAATATTGTAAACTTCCTTCAACTGCTGAATTTAAACTTACTACTTGAGCCAACTTGTGGATTTTCCATGCAGTCTACTTTGTATTACTATTTTCGATGGTGAGTTAGAAGTTTATCTGTGTGCGATACACATGGTTCAAAAGTTATATTTAATGCTAATATTGTTCTCTTAGTAAAGCCACAAATATTTCATCTTCATATTCCATGCAAAGCTGCTAGAATACACAGTAAGATTTATGGCTACAAGTGCTTTTTTGTAGGGTATGCTTATTATTATTAGTTTCCAAACTTGAAATATTAATAAATCTAGACGATTCTATGTTATGTTGCTTATATGAGTTTTATCCTACTCATGCCATCTATGGTTTTTTTTTTTACTCAAGTATATTATCCCTCCTCACAAATTTTTTTTTTTGCGGACTCAAACCCCTTGTGTTACAGAAGACTTTTAACCCTTGAGTTCAAACTTATTTATCGCTTAAACTACAAGATTGTGGGCTGCAATCTACTTTTTACCAGCCTTGAAAATTGCCATCACCCAGAACCACCTAGCAAAAACATTTTTAATAATGACTTCGTCTTCCCTAATTACCAAACTAGTAAATGAAAAGGCAAAGCTAAGGAGAAAAATGGAGAATAGCCGACTGTCTCCCAAGGCCAAGATACAAAAGGTTCAACCTTATCTTGGAAAACACCAAGAGTTTGCCAGGTATCACTCCCTCAAGCTACTATCTATCGATCTCATCTGTCGTACGTGAAAAGATCGAGGAGGCTTATTGTGAGCAAGGAAAGATCGAAGTACAAGTTAATGTAGGGGGCAATGTAGCTTGAAGATAGAGGCAAAGGTACAAGGGAACTTGCTGAAGAACTACTTAGACAGATTAAAGTAAAGATGGATCAAATTAAGGGGTCTTACTCGGATGATGCGACTGAAGGGGTCGACAATAATAAGCTTGCCAAGATATTCCTTTTAGATGGGTGTGTTGTACTTCATTTCATGGATAAAGTGAGCATTGAGCATCGGGAAGAATTGAAGATTAGGATTGATCAACTGGTTATAGTGCAGCATGATCTGCTCTCGTTGGAGAACCAACTTCCCTACCAATTGCTGAAGCTCTTAAGCAATGACAATGAGGCCAAGTTGGCGGGTTACATAAACAACTTTTTCAAAATGCACCACATGAAGCCACTAGATGGAATAAAATTTACAAGAGGGAAGAACACCACAAAAAGAGGCCACAAAGAGGCAATAATAACTGTGGATAAGCCAACTTATCTGCAATATTTTCTGTGCATAGGCACACTGAAAGGTCAAAATCAAGGAGTGGACCTGAAATTTTGTCCCAGATTGGCCAACATATACGAACATACAGGAGCTTAAATCAGCAGGGATTATGGTAATCAAGAACAAGCAGCAATCACGACTCACAGACATTTATTTCACTTGCCGCTTTCGCTTGGCAGGAAGACTCCAACTATCCAAGCTAATTGTGGACGATTCCTCGATACTACTTTCTTGAACTTGATAGCGTACTAGATGTGCCCGGATTTTGAGAACCGCTATGAGATCAGCTCCTATATAGCCTTGCTGGAATCTTTCATTAACCATCCAAATTAAGAAGTTTTCAAGCTCTTTGGCACCATTGCCACCGACTTCGTGCCTAACGCTTATCTATATATATATATATATATATATATATATATATATATATATATATATATATATATATATATATATATATATATATATATATATATATATATATATATATATATATATATATATATATATATATATATGACGAAGAAGCATTACAAAAAGAAATACATTACTTGGATGGCTAAAGCCTATACCACCACAACATTTTTTTAGCTATAACAACACTTTCACGTTGACACTTTAAAAACCATTGAATATAATGAAACTTATTCAACCATTGCCAACACTAATAGTTTAAACAACGAAATTTAGGCAATACTTCAAGACCACTGCATAAAAACGCAATATGCAACAACTTACAAAATCATTGCTTATACTAGTAGTTTAGGCAAATAAATTTAGACGATACTTTACAAACTGTTGCATAAAATAAAATATAGAATGATGTAAAGAATCATTGCTTATATTGACAATTTAAGCAACGAATTTTAGACAACATTCTATAAACAACTGCCTAAAAGCACAATATGCAACATTTACAAATACGTAGTATATATTAATAATTTAAGCAACAAATTTTTGACAATAATATATCAACTGTTGCATAAAATCTAAATATACAACAGTTTTAAAACAAGTTTCGTACATAAATTACATGAGTAATGAATTTCAAATAACACTGTAGAAATTATCATATAAAATCAATTTTTTTTATAAAAGAGTTGACTACACAAGTACTTAAGTAACAAATTTTAGACAACCTTGTAACTTTTTAAAAAAATAATCTTATGCGCTAGTAAATGTATTGCATGAAATGTAAAATTTATTCATATTTTTTATGAAAAAGTATTTACATAGGCAGTATCTAAAAGTGCTACCTGTATTTGGTTTAGTTTTTTTAAAAAAAAAATTATTTAAGTGTACAAGTGGCAACTTTCTAGATTACTATTTGTGTAAATTTTGATTTATCACTGGTGAACTAAATACTTACTCAACTTTTATTTTAGAAACCAAATTGCATTTGTTTGACTTATTTGTACAAAAATAAATATTAGTACCAATTTAAAATAATTTTACAAAAATAGGTGAACAAGTAAAATTTTAAATAAAAATTAATAATTCATTTGTTTGACTCGGTGTGATCTTTCCCTCTTTATTGCAACTACAGGGAGGAATCCCTAACGCAGAAGATAGGAAACATAGAGATTCACGTGCTACTAAGTAAAAGCCAAAAGATGCTACAAGCATAAAAAAGATTGGCGTGCACGATTGCAGGAGAGAGAAAACGAATGAGTTTGCAGGAGATGAACGCAAGGTTGTATTGGCCGAATGCGATGACTCTGCATAAAATGCTACCAAGATTGGCGTGCATGATTGCAATCTTGCTCTTTTTGTCAAGGCAGTCTAAGAGTTAACTCAAATGACCTTTGGATGTACATGGCGTTGTATTTTGTCGTTCATCAATTTGGGAAATTAGGCTAGGGTAAATCCGATTTACAAATTAGGAGAAATTGTATTGGGCAGAGGGATAAAGGGGAGGAGATCGAGCATCTCAATGCCAGTCACAATTTTTAGTGATTTGGAGGAATATGACGTGTATGTTACATACAGACTTAGTGTACCAACTCAGTATACCCAACGGAAGTTTAATAGTATTTTGATGGTAATGACTTAATTAAAAAAATTGAAATTATAGAAGCTTAATTTTAAACTTTTAAACTATAAAAATTTATTTAGAAATTGATCGATCAATTAAATAATTAATTTTTTTAAATAATAAATTAATACAAAACTTATACCTTCAAATAATCACTTATATGATGAAATGGTATCAAATTTTAATATCTTATCCATAATTTTGATTTAATTTTTCAAAATTTCATGTTATTTTTTAAGTGTACTTTAACATCGTGGAACCCACCCAATCGATTTAGTTGATAAATAGATCTGATTTTAGTAGTTGAATCATTTTTGTAATTGACCAAAATTGACATGCACAGTTAAGCCAGTGAATAAGTGAGTTAAAACAATTGTACTTAGTTTTTTTCTAATAGAATTAATTTTATATTTTTAATAATAATTTTTTATATATTTATATTTACATATTATTTATCAAAATATAATATAATATATTTTTAATATTTAAAATATATATATATATTATTTTATTTTAATTATAATTAATTAATTTAACTAATTTAATTATTGAATCATAATTAAATCAATGGTTCAATGATTTAATTTCTCTCTAGGAAATAAAATAAAATTGCTGTGTCCTGTAGTTGGCGCGTGGAGGTCGGGGTTATTGAGCTGAGGGTGACCTTACGTGGACAAAAGAACCCACGTGTGGGACTGAAGAGAAGCCACGATGAGCTTTATGTGCACGGTGGCACGAATGTCACGTGACGTCCAAGGGAATATGGATAAGATTTTCAACTTTCGAGTGCTTATAATTAAATAATTAATTAATTGACAATCATACGCAAAGGTTGACTGTCCCACCCAATTGGGAAATACACACTCACTAATCATCATATTCAATATACTTATAGAAAACTCATTCTATTTCTATTGATTCGCACATATTTTAATTTATTTTTTAATATGTTAAAAACTCATCTATACAACATAAGACAAAATTCTTTGTGACTTAATTTAAAATAATTAAACTAATTTTCATTCTTTATTTTTATTTTTTAAATTATATTTTTATTTATAAATTTTTATTATTTTGAAAATACATGGTTTTGTAAAATTAAAAATTTATTTTTTAAATTTAATGAACATAGATTATTATAAATATTATTAAAATTTTGAGTTCAATGTTCTATAATTTTGATATTATTTTGCGTTTCATTTAATAATTATGATAAACTCTCTTTTAAAATTAAAAAATATTAATATTTTTTTGTTTTTATCTTATTTTAAAAAGTACTTTCAAAAATTACTTTCTCTTAAAATTTAGTAGATATATTTTTAGTTATATTGTTTGTTTTAAATAAAAATTAAAACAGAAAACAGATAAAATAAACAGATTCCAATATAGTTAAAATTTAAACTTGAAAATTTTAATTATATATCAAATATTCACCCAAGATTGAGATTTATAAACCTTAAATCTTGTTTATTTTTGTGTGCAGATCACAGTAAAGCAAGTCTTGAAGGCTATTGGCATTCACAATAGACGACAATTCTTTTCACTTCTCTCATTCTCTTTTTTTTTCTCTTCTAATATTATAAAAATATTTTAATAACTAATTTTAAACTTACTTAACACTTAACTCACAAGTTTATAAATTTCTATACCATCTACTTTGTATTACTATTTTTGATGGTGAGCAAGAAGTTTGCCTACACATGTATCACATATGGATCATCTCATATGGTTCAAAATTTATATTTAATGCTAAGCTTGTTATGTTAGTAAGGTCATAAATAATCCATATTTCTATTCCATGCAATGCTATTAGAATATGGAGTTAGAGTTATGGCTACAAATACCTTTTTGGCAGAGTACGATTATTACTATTATTTCTGAACCTGAAATATTAATAAAGTTACATGATCCAAAGTTGATTATCTCATTTTTAATACACGTATAACAAGAGAAAGAATCATGTGCCTACTTCTATCAATTCTGAAAAACAGTACAAGACAGCAAAGTCTTGTTTTCACTGTATGGAAAGAAGGGGCATCTCAAGAGGGATTGTAGATACAAGAAGAAACAAAGGACTGAAAATACTAATATTGTAAACATGGTTGACTCAGAGACTAATGAGATTGTTGCCATGGTTTTCGGAGTTACGAATTAGTATGTTTTCATAATTGAACATGGCTGCTTCTACTAAGTCTTTTGACTGATGGTATGATTCTGGAGCAACAATTCATGTCTGTCATGACAAAAATCATTTCAAAAATTATGAAATTGCTGAACAAGGGCAAGAAGTTCTTATGGGCAATGGAGCCATAGCAAAAGTGCTTGGAAGAGGCAGTGTGGAATTGCAATTTACTTCAGGGAAGAAGTTATTGCTACAGAATGTTCTTCATGTTCCTGACATTAGGAAGAATCTTGTATCATGGTTTTAGGCATAACAATGCTGATAAATGTGTTTACTCAAAATTCACAAATGATTATGGAATCATTATTTGCTTATATGTGGATGACATGCTTATTTTTAGGACAAGTATGATTGCTGTGAATGAAACTAAGAAGTATCTATCTTCAAACTTTAAAATCAAAGATCTGGGAGAAGTGGATATGATCTTAGAAATCAAAGTTAAAAAGCATAGTAAGGGTTTTGTCTTGAGTCAATCTCATTATATTGAGAAGGTTTTAAACAAGTTTAAACACTTAAACATCAAGGAGGAAACTACACCTTATGATCATTTACAAAATCTGAAAGAAAACACTAACAAATCAGTTGCTCCAGTTGAATATGCTAGTGCCATTGGTAGTTTAATGTATGCTATGCATTGTACAAGACCAGATATTTCTTTTGCTGATTGCAAACTTTCAAGATTCATAAGTAAATCAAGTCCTGAACATTGGAAAGGGATTGCAAGAGTGATAGGATATTTGAAGAAGACAATAAATTTAGGATTATATTACAATAATTTTTCAATAGTATTAGAAGGATATACAGATGCAAGTTGGGTTACTAGTGCAAGTGACAATAAATCAACTTCAGATTGGGTTTTTACTCTTACAGGAGGAGTAGTTTCTTGGGTTTCTAAGAAACAAACTTATATAACTCATTTCACAATGGAATCAAAGTTTGTTGCCTTAGCTGCAGCTTGTAGAGAGGGAGAATGACTGAAAAATTTGTTATTAAAAATAAAGTTGTGGCCACATCTCTTTACACTGTGATAGTGAAGCAACTATGTCTAGAGCATTTAATAAAGTTTATAATGGTAAATCTAGACATATAAGTCTAAGGCATGACTATGTCAGAAGTTTAATTTGTGATGGAATAGTCACAATTCAATATGTAAAAACGAGCAATAACTTAGCAGATCCTTTCACAAAAGAGCTCACCAGAGATTTGGTGATCAAAACATCTGAAGGAATAGGATTAAAACCCCTTAAATAAAGTCACCAGTAATGGAAACCCAACTTTTGGCTAGACCAAATCTAGTTTAAAGGTTCAATGGGTAAAAACAAGTTACTGATAATTGGCTGTGGGCACTAGAAAAGATTTAGCCATTCCATGTTTAGTGCTTATATATATATATATATATATATATATATTAAGGATTTCAGGGTGAGTAAAACTCTTAATGGATTCAGCAAAGTCTAGAGTAAGACTTAAAGAAAATCCACCTATGTGAACATAAGGAGTGGTGTCGCTCCTAGCAAGAATTTGGGGTTTATTCTTCGACATATTCATGAAAAGCCTAAGATGAAGCACATGGCCATATAAGTGCTTAAATATAACGTTCTGTGAACTTTTTTGAAGTTATTTAAGACTGTGTGTGTGATATTTCCAATTTTAACATAAGAATTGTGGTTCAATGCTTTGTGCAACCATCAATTTGTTAATACTTTGAGATATTTACACTAAGGGTAGGTTCAAGTCAAAAGACACCTATTTTTATGCATAGCCTTATGAGTTAGAGAAGACACCCAGTTTTTAAACTAAATGGGGGATTGTTAGAAAAAAAAATATTTAGTTTGAAAAGAGTGTGTGTGTGTGTGTGAAAGTTTTAAGTCCCACATTGAATTATTATAAAAGATTTTAAGCCTTTATAAGTTAATTATCACAACGGTTTTCTTTTAATACTAATTTTTAAATAAATCCAACAGTTTTCTTTTAAATTCAAATTTTAAATTAAAAAGATATGATTTTCAAAAAGGTCATAACTTACTGAAAAGTTACAACTTTTCAGAAAAATCATAACTCTATAGAAGAGACATGTCTATATAGAATTTTATTATAAATAAGTGATCTGACAGAGTGAAAAAATCAATTTTCAGAAAACGCATTTATTCTCCTCTATTGTCGTCTCTAAAACTTCAAAATTGTTTTTCAGAAGAGATTACAGAAGTTGTTATCTGTCAATCTCTGAGTGTTTAAGATTACTCCTAGGGGTGATTTGCCATATACCTTGTAACAAACGTAGTGGAGGCAAATATCACTTAGGACAGTGTGTTTACACACGTTTCTGGACACAGTTTCATCTTCAAACCATTTTACTTCATAACAATAAGCTAATCATTACTAGGATGGCCGAACTCTATACTAACCATTTCAGCTCCCCTTGGTCCGCCGTTGCTTTCCTTGCCGCATTTCTAGCACTTGCTCTCACTTGTGTTCAGACCTGGCTTGCAATACCCAGGGATGAACCTCCTCCTCCATGCACGAAAATTTGTGGCATGCAATAGTTGAAGTTTTTAAACAGTAATATTTTTATATTTTTTTACTGTTCAACATTATGTAATTCACTCTTAAATAAAATTTCTTTAGTGTCTTGCTTTTATTGTGGAACGTCATTACAAATACTTAAAAAAAATTATCTGATTTTTTCCTAGTAATAAAGAAAAAAAGTTATATCCAATTCTTTAGACGTTTTCTCTTAAATTTCTCAGTAATTTTTTAAACGAATCAATTATGTAATGTTGAGATATAAAAAATATCCAGATATTATTTTTTATTATAAAATTTGATAGTAAATATTTTAAAAACTGTATATAAATATTTTTCAATAATAAAAACAAAAGATATATCATCCTTGCCAGATGCTAGGGGGAACGTAATGGAAATGGGAATCATCTTCCCCTTTTATAATACCTCCTTCAACTTCGTTTGTTTGTTTTTTTGTTTTTAATCTCAATAAGGTTCTTTCCAACGGTGCTTTTACTTCCATTTGGGATTGTGTGAATGTATATTTAGTTACATCACATGTGTGGGTCTTTGGTGTGGAGCTCTGTATGAATTTATTTATAAGTACTTTGTGATCTGATTTCTATTGATTGACGAATCCCTAATTAAGAATAAATCCGTTTAGAATTACTAATATATATTTATTATTTTTTAAAATAATAAAAAAGATAATAAGACATTAAAATGTAAGTAACTACCCACCAATGGAGAATTTGTTATTGCCAAAATTCCAAGACGTTTCAATAAGAAAAAAAAATCCCAGACATTGAATTTTTCTTACATTGTATTTGAATAATTTTGGCAATTAATCAATAAATTATGTCAACCTTTTCATATTTTTAATTTTTCATCAATATAAAGCTTTTTTTTATGAGAGTTTGAGTGTGTGTATTTTTCTTTTTTCATTACTCTTAAAACTTCTTTATTCTTGCAAACATGCAATTCGATCAAGATTCTCGAAGATATTCCCAGAGATTAGCTCCTATATATGTAGCCTTCCTGGATATTCCGTTAGTGGCCGTTCAGTTGATGTTAAAAGTGCTCAGGAAAGCTGGGATTTTCACAATGCACTCGGCAGCGGTGAAGAAGTTTCCAAGCTCTTTAACACTGTTCCCACTGACCTTTTGCCTAACACTTATATATATGCCGAGGTTAGACAAGATATCGAGAAGCATTACAAAAAAGAAAAAATACATTACTTGGATGGCTGCCTAAACCACCACAACATTTTTTAGCTATAGCAACACTTTAATAACCATTGAAAAAAATGAAATAAAAAAAAAATTTTATTCAACCATTGCTTACCCTAAAAGATTGAACAAAAAAATTTAGACAATACTTAAAAAATTGCTGCATAAAATAACAGTATGCAACAACTTACAAAAGCATTGTTTATACTAGTAGTTAAGTAAAGAAATTTAGACGACACTTTACAAACTGTTGCATAAAATAAAATATACAATCGTATAAAGAAGCATTGTTTACATGGACAATTTAAGTAATGAATTTTAGACAACGTTCTATAAAAAATTTCCTAAAAACACAATATTCAACATTTACGAAAACGTTGTTTTCAACAATAATATAGAAACTGTAGCATAAAATCTAAATATGCAATAGTTTTAGAAAGGGTTTCTGGTATAAATTATATAAGCAATGAATTTCAAAGGACTGTAGAAATTATTATTACAAAATCAATTCTTTATAAAATAGTTGATCACAAGTATTTTAAGTAACAATCGTTAGACAACCCTTATAATTTTTTTAACATTCTTATGCATAACACTAGTAAATGTATTGCATGAATTGTAAAATTTAATTATATATTTTTTATTTTAGAAACAAATTTTCATTTGTTTGACTTATTTGTATGAAAATAATATGAGAACAAATTCATTTTTTTTAAAGGAGAACAAGTAAAAAATTAAAAAATAATTAATAATTCATTGAAAGGGAATAGTGTGTGTGTGTGTGTGTGTGTGTGTGTGTATTATGCTTTTGCAACAGTTTATGCTTTACCAGTTTTAGCTTTATAAATAAAATCACTGCATAAAAAAAATTAATAAATGGTGTAGGAAAAGGTAATACCATTTTGAACTGTGAGCGCATTGCATAACCCTTCCCAATGTGATTTTTTTTTTAAAATCAAACTATTGTTGTTTTTGAAATTCAAACAACTGCGACCACTACAAACAGCCAACATTAGGCACATTATTTTTTAAAATTTTTTATTTTTAAATAATATTTTATTATAAACAAGTATGACTATGTGCTAGAAGTAAATATATTTTTGTTTAAAATAATTATTGTTTTGCTTAAAATAATTATATTGGCCTCTAATAAATTTTTGTTGTATTTTTAGAAATATTCTTTCTTTTATTATGTATAAAGATATTTATTTTGTGATTTTTTATTAAGATTTTTATAAAGAAAAGTCATAATTTAAGAGTTTAACTAAAGTTTTATGAGAATGTAAATTTTTAGAAATTTTTAGGATATTTTAGGATGAAAAACGGTATTTATACGACTATATATGAAATAAAATAAAAATAAATCTAAATATTTAATTATTAAATAATAATAATAATAATTACAAAAAAAATAAAAGAGGAAATAGGAAGGTGGGAGATGAACAGAGAATTTACATAGAAGATGAATAGTGTGTGAATAGTAAATAGTATCTCTATATTTTTTCTTTAAATTTACAGTATCTACAGGCCTCCAATCTCAAAACTAGTTGTACCAATGGATTCAGGACACAGAGTACTATGATTTTGACCGAATAATTTCTCAAATCAGCCGTTGAATCGCCGCAGATTGGAAGTAGAAAATCTCAGAAAAAAAATAAACTCTGAAACTTACTTAAAGACCTCAAATTGGAAATCTGACACCGTAGATGGATTTAAGAGCTAGATAAATCTTAGGATATAAAATCTTTCAACTATCTGACAACTTTTTGTTGACGATGAATAGTATTTTTTGATGATGAATAGTATTTTCTGGCGTTGAATAGTGTTTCCAGCGGTGAATAGTGACCAAGTTCCCTGAGTTATTTCCTTATTTTTGGACTCTCCAGACACGTTTTTGAAGTCTGTTTAATCAAATATGGATTGAAAAAGTGCAATTTGGGGTTGTCCAATCTGGAGCCCTTACCCTATGAGTAGATAATTTTTTCTATGACTTGCCTTATACTCTTCTTGATATTTGAACATGTATTTGATTATGTTTAAGAGATATTTACACTTTTATATGAATCTGAAATGCATTAAAATTATATGAACTCATGATGTATCTAATTTCATATGTATTTCTCATTAAATGATAAAGTGAATATTTATGCATGTGGCATTATTTATAAAGTTATTTGATTGCCTCGAGAAAATGCATGTATATGTGATAAACCCTGAATTGGAAATTTATGACAGATTAGTCTGTACTGAGACTGAAAGTCTATATTATATTGAGAATTTTATACTGAATTATATGGCATATGTGCATATGATATTTTCTGTGGAGGAATCCTATTGAAAACATTGTTTGCTAACAGCAGGTGATGTTAGCCCTAGTGCACCTTGATAACCCAGTTAGCAGGGGGTGGTGCTAGCCTAGCCTCGTGTGTCGGCCAACACACGGGATATGATATGTGAAGGAGAGCAGGATGCCTCCTATATGGGTGAGATGCCAACTATATGAGATGTGATTTGCCTTCCCTTGCTGTGTGCTTAGGAAATACCCATATTAGAGTCCCTTCGCGTGTCCTCTTGAATGGTGGTAGGGAAAACTTCAGCGGGATGCTGAGTTTAGGCAAATCCTACACCAACAAAGTACAGAAGGGCCTGAACTCTGATATGGTGGTTCTTATATGGGATCCTCCTAATGTTTTCGTGTGAAAGGTTTTGATGCATTACAATATTTGAATAATGATCATACCGTATTGCATATGATTTTGAATATCTAAATATGATATAAACTGAGAATATTTGAAATGCGGGTCCCATATGAATGTACTTCTGAACTATATTTTCTGTGACAAATTTTTAAAATATGAGTACTTCCATATGTTGACCTAAGAGGTCATAGGAGGTATTATCTACTCACTGAGTTGTCAAACTCACTACACGTTATTTATATGTTTTTAAGATAAGGATATAGAGTTTGATCATTTTCTTTCAGATAGTTGACCAGCTAGACGACATGATCTCTAGGTGAGCCTACGTTGTTTTCAAAGCTCGTAAATTTGATTTATATTGTACTTGTACTCTAGAGTATGCTCTATATGCCACAGGCAAGATCCCTGCTTCTGCTGTTACTCTGATGTTTATGGACTTTGTCTGTATATGGTATATGTATGGGAGAACCTATATGTATCTGTTTCTTTGATAAAGGATTAGAATATTCATATTTATGGAAAATATATGTTCATAGTATACGTGTTTCACGTGCCCTGAAATTAGGGGCGTGATAAGTTGGTATCAGAGCATTAGGTTTCCATGTAGCTATCAGAGCAAATGATTCTTTAATAGAACCTTTAGTATCGATATGAGCCAGACATATTTATACTTTTGGTGCTGCTGAGGGATTTTATAGGGTTTCAAATTATTTTCTATTCTAAGTTGATAAAGTTTCTAGTATAAGATAGATTGAATATTGTGGCATCTAAAAAAATATTTATGGGTCAATTTCTGCTTGGAAATGAAAAAGATAGACGTGCCAAGGAATTTATAGAATTCAGACAGATACCAAATATGATGGTTTCTGAATGTGACATCTATTTTACCCAGTTATCTAGATATGGTAGACTTTGATATGATACTGAGAATCGATTGATTGGCATCACGCCATGCCATTTTAGAATGTCATCCTAAGATGATTAAATTCAATATTTTTAGAGAATATTCTTTCTTGATACGAAGAAACTATAGTGAGGTATCCAGTAATCTAATATTTGTTTTAGCAGCCTATAAGTTATTACAAAAAGGTGTCAATGATATTTGGAAATGGTGAGAGATGTTAATATAAAATATACCAGTGTAAATCAAGTCTCATTGGTTAGAGAACTTCCTTATGTGTTTCCTGAGGAATTGTCAGGATTACCCCGAAAACTTAAAATAGAATTTGGTATTGATTTACTTTCTGGAACCTAACAAGTGTCTATACCCCATATAGAATGGTACTGATTGAACTCAATGAATTGAAGAATTAATTGTAATGTTTGTCAGATAACAACTTTATTTGCCCTAGTACTTTTTCTTGGAGTGCTCTAGTTATATTTATGAAAAAGGAAGGATGGATCACTACGACTATGCATAGATTTTAGGCGGGTGAATATGGTGACCGTGTGGAATAAATACACATTACCTCGTATACATGATTTGTTTAACTAGCTACAAGATGCTCAATATTTTTCCAAAAAAAATGATTTGAGATATGGATATCATCAATTAAGGATAAGGGAAGAGGATATTCCAAAAAATTTCTTTTAAGATTCGGCATGGACACTATGAGTTTTTAGTGATGTTATTTGGATTGAAAAATGCTTCAGCTACATTCATAGATTTAATGAGTAATAATTAAGTCATCCCTGAATCAATTTGTTATTATATTTATTGATGATATACTAGAATATTCCAAGAGTTCAGAAGATCATAAGTAATATTTAAAGATAGTTTTACAAACTCCAAGGGAGTATCATCTATATGCTAAGTTTTCAAAATACGAATTCCGACTTAGTAATATTACTTTCTTAAGGTATGTGGCTAGCAAGATGGTATCTAAGTTGATCCTGAGAAAGTAGAAGTGGTACAGCAATGTCCACGTCTTGCTACAGTTACAGATGAAGGTCTAAGTCTAACTTGCACTTTATCATCACTGCATATCAAATACAATAATCATCAGATTTAATCATATCACTTCCATTCATTTTTTGACTTATATTTATATTTTTAAAGTGTACGTATACATATCCATATGCTTACTTGAATAAAGAAATTTCAATTTGATAGTCATGCCTCATTTCATTACATATAACCTTATAATCTTGTATCATTATTTATTATTTCAATATCCATTAGGGTTGCCATCATTAAATATTATTTGAAATGCCATAATACATAAATATTCTCATACTTATATGTGTTCATAGTATAAGCATCATACGTTACGAGAGATCATGATATTAAATTTTTTGGTTAGAACATTGTACACCCTTGGGATAAAAATATACCTGATACATTATACATATATAACCTATTCTACTCAAACCATTATGGTTCATCTTCACTAATATCAAAATTATCCTCAATTTTGCATATTTATATCCATAAGTCAATATGATTAGGAACCCCACACATAAAAGAATATACACACATCCATATAGGGTAACCATCTTTTCTTATTCCAGACTTTTACCAAGTCATCTTAATCACTTTACATTATTTTCGGACATAGTTCTCAAAATATTCTCCATATTTCCAAATTAAAATTTCAAAGATTGATTTGAATCCTACTTCCTATATTTTATTCCTTAAGAACTTCAACACCACTAATTCACTTTATTACACTCCTCAAAACACCATAAGGCCATCAACCGCCTGTTCCTTTCACCTAGAAATTTTTATACAGTTCGGTGTCTAAACTCGCTATTTTAAATTATGAATATTTTAATGCCCAACTTCTTCCAAAATTTTCTCCATTAATCACTTCCAACAAATTGAAATAGACAATTTCATAATTTTGTCTTACCTATCCTCAAGTAAACCCAATATGCTCAAATCTTCCTTTTATGACACTTTCCCATCACTAGCCAATCCTTAAGCAATTCTAACACATCTTACTTTCACCATTCCTAACATGTCTACTACCTACCCATCTCAATTCACTTTTCACGCATTCATATATTTTAATGACATACTATCCAAATCTCAAACATCACTCAAGTCACAATCTCAACATACGAAAATAGTCATAAATTACATTACATAACCATATTATACAATTTATAAATTTAGAGACAATATGACGGGTAAATCACCACATTCTCATCATAGGTAACCAGGCCAAATGCCACTGGTTATTGGAGGAGACATACGTCGACTCCATATTTATTCACAATTCAATCCTCATGTGCCCTTTCGCACAAGGGGCTAGCAACTCCCTTACTAGCTAGGGTTACAAGGTGCACCAAGGCTAGTCATCTCTGCCGCTAGCTGACAGTGTTTCCAAAAAAGAATCCAACATAATTATTATTAGTTTTATTTATTTATTTCATTGTTTCCAGGTTTTAAAAATAAAGTATCATTTTACTCAGTATCTAGTGATAGTCCATTGTGTTCACATAATCATAATCATTATATCAGCAGTGGATACTTTATCATCACTGCATATCAAATACAATAATCATCAGATTTAATCATGTCACTTTCATTCATTTTTTGACTTATATTTATATTTTTAAAGTGTACGTATACATATCCATATGCTTACTTGAATAAAGAAATTTCAATTTGATAGTCATGCCTTATTTTATTACATATAACCTTATAATCTTGTATCATTATTTATTATTTCAATATCCATTAGGGTTGCCATCATTAAATATTATTTGAAATGCCATAATACATAAATATTCACATACTTATATGTGTTCATATTATAAGCATCATACGTTACGGGAGATCATGATATTAAATTTTTCGATTAGAACATTGTACACCCTTGGGATAAAAATATACTGATACATTATACATATATAACCTATTCTAATAAATTCTCAAACCATTATGGATAATCTTCACTAATACCAAAATTATCCTCAATTTTTCATATTTATATCCATAAGTCGATATGATTAGGAACCCCACACATAAAAGAATATACACACATCCATTTAGAGTAACCATCTTTTTTTATTCCAGACTTCTACCAAGTCATCTTAATTACTTTACATCATTTTCGGACATAGTTCTCAAAATATTCTCCATATTTCGAAATTAAGATTTCAACGATTAATTTGAATCCTACTTCCTATAATTTATTCCTTAAGAACTTCAACACCACTAATTCACTTTATTACACTCCTCAAAGCACCATAAGGCCATCAACTGTCTGTTCCTTTCACCTAGAAATTTTTATACAGTTCGGTGTCTAAACTCACTATTTTAAATTATGAATAGTTTAATGCCCAACTTCTTCCAAAATTTCTTCCATTAATCACTTCCAACAAATTGAAATAGCCACTTTCATAATTTTGTCTTACCTATCCTCAAGTAAACCCAATATGCTCAAATCTTCCTCTTATGACACTTTCCCATCACTAGCCAATCCTTAAGCAATCCTAACATATCTTACTTTCACCATTCCTAACATGTCTACTACATATCCATCTCAATTCACTTTTCATGCATTTATATTTTTTAATAACATACTATCCAAATCTCAAACATCACCCAAGTCACAATCTTAACATACAAAAATAGTCATAAATTTACATTACATAACCATATTATACAATTTATAAATTTAGAGACAAATTAAAATTCTTTTCTCCGTGCCATAATTTATGTCATTTACTCACCAATTTCATGATTCAATTGGACTAGATTTTTCTCGCCTTTTTCCAAGTAAAATTGATCACCAACACCTCCAAATTATGCTCTTCAACTTAACTATTTCGGAATTCAAAAATTCATTGTGCAGATACTGTTCACATAGGGTAGAACACTGTTCATAGTTACTGTTTATCCGAGAATAATTTTTTTCATTTAAAGCTTCAAATCATGTTATCCAGCCAGAAAAACATGCATACAAGAATTATTCTACTTCTTAAACATGATTCTAGGGCCAAATTATCAAGAAATTTCAAAATCCTAAACTTTACCTAGCAGGTACTGTTCATCATTTTCGAAAAACTTCCGACGAGTTTTTGGCGAAATTGATCGATAGGTTTTGAGGCTTTCATCGCCACGAGTCCAGCAATACTTCTAGTACCTTAATTGGATGTCTAGATTAGGAGATATCTTAGAGAGAAGTTTAATTTTTAGAGAGAAAAGGTGTAGGGAAGAAGAAAAAAATGGAGGGGAGGGATGCCCGAGACTTGCTTTGCTCTCCTTTTTTTATTATTTAATGATTAAATAATTGATAATTTATTCTTTGATTATATACATATAAATATTGTTTTTCATCCTAAAACATCCTAAAAATTTCTCAAATTTTTTATTCTTGCAAAACTTTAGTTGCAATATCAAATCATGACTTTTCTTGATAAAATTGTTAATAAAACAAATTACAATATAAAATATCTTCATATATATTAAAAGAAATAAATTTTCAAAAAATAAAATAAAAATTTATTAGAGACAAATATAATTATTTTAGGCAAAACAAAAATCATTTTGATTAAAAGTATATTTTCTTTTAGCAAAATATAATCATTTAAAAATAATAATTGTTTATAAAAAAATAATTATTTAAAAAAAAATACAGAATATTACAGGAGAAATAGGAGGATAGCCAACTGTCAATTCCCAAGGCCAAGATATAAAAGGTTCTACTTTATCTTGGAGAACGCCAAGAGTTTGCCAGGTATTACTTCCTCAAGCTGGTATCTTTCAGTCCCATCCATCAGAGGCAAGGAAGGAATTACAAGATAATGTGGGCAGCAACGTACCTTGAAGTTCAAGGTAACGTAGAAGCTGTTGAAGGCCTACTTAGAAATTTTTTAGAAAAGATGGATAAACTGAAGGAGTGTTACTCTTATGATGTGATTAAAGAGGTGGACGATAATGAGCTTGCCCATATATTCCTTTTAGATGGGTGTGCTGTACTTCATTTCATGAAGAATGCGAGCATTGAGCATCTAGAAGAACTGAATATTAAGACTGGCCAACTATTTTTAGTGCTGCAAGATTTGCAGTGATGATGAGGCCAAGTTGGAGGATTACATAAACAACTTTTTCAAAATGCACCACATGATGCCACTAGATCATGAAGTAGAATTCCTATTGGATCACTCTCCAGCACCCACTTCTCGTCACCGCATCTAGTGCAACAAACCTAATCCAAGATTGTTATCCAACTGTTCTCGAATATTTCTGTAATAATCATTTCCCAAATAACTGTATATACTTTCAAATATGTAATATCGTAAATCATGTAACAATTTCTTTACGTTATCTACAAATTCTGTATAAATATTTTGCATTACTGAATCAATAAAATAAGGTTCATCTCTCAAACCCTATCTCTCTATATGGTATCAGAGCCCTCCAAAGCTTGAACCAGCAATCCTATCTTCGATCAAATCATGGCCTCTAAATCCTCCACAGCCACCACAACCAATTATACTCCTTCTTTCAATCCCAGAGACCTTGTTCAAATCAACACAGTCAGCCAATTACTCATCAAACTTAATGGAACCAATTACCTGACATGGCACAAACAATTTCAATCCCTTATCATTGGTAATGGCCTCGTAGGTTATGTCACTGGTACTCAACCTTGCCCACCTCCCACTATGACTCAAGGTTATATTGAAACAATTAACCCTGCACACATTTACTGGATTTGCCAAGACCAACTTCTTTATCTTGCCATTCTCAGCTTATGTGAAAGTGATGCATGTAGCATCATGAGTTCAACAGATACCTTAGCTGAAGCTTGGATGAAGCTCCAACATGCCTATGCCAATAAATCTCACTCCATAATTATGTCACTCAAAGAACGATTAACATCTATTACTAAAGGCAATTCCTCCGTCACTGATTATCTCAACACCACTAACGGCCTTGCAAATGAACTATCTCTCATCAGCCACCCTCTTGATGATCTTGATCTTGTTATCTACACTCTTAGTGGCCTTGAACCATTTTTTAAGGAATTGATAGCATTTTTCTTCTTACTCAGGAAACACTAATCACTTTTAATGGTTTATTTGATATTCTTGTTGACTATGAACTTTTTCTCCAGCGTAAAGAATGACTCCAGACTACCCTTCTCCTTGCGACCAACTTTGTCGAGCGTAATCAATCTCATTCTAGCTTCTCACACCAACCCCCCTTCAGTATTCTTGGTCTAGCTCCTCTCAACAACTCTTCTCACCGGCGTCCTAATGGCACATTCTATTCCAACCCCATCATCTGTCAATACTGTGAAAAGAAAGGGCATAGTGCCAAGGATTGCTATCAAATAAAAGGTTATCCACCCAAATGATCAACTCATACTGTTAACCTTGCCACTACTAAATCCACTGCTGCAAACAACTACTAGCTTCTAGACTTTGTGGCCTCCCATCACATGACAAATGATTTTGCCAACCTCTCTATAACCACACCATATCATGGTTCGGATCATCTGCATGTTGCTGATGGCTAAGGTTTGTCCATCTCACATACTGGCTCTACCACTCTTTCTACGTCTTTACTTCCTTTAAAACTATCCAATATTCTGTGTGTGCCTTCCAGTAAAAAAAAATCTCGTGTCAATTTCTCAACTCTGCGAAACTAACAATGTCTCTTGAATTCTTTCCCTACCATTTTGAGGTAAAATAGTTAAGCACTGGGCCAACTCTCTTCAAGGAACCGAATGAAGATAATGTTTACAAGCTATATTCCTCTCCTCCTCCTCAAGCTCATTAGACTACACTCAGCCCTCCCTCTCTCAGTGGCATTCATGATTGGGACATCCAGCCTCCAAGACTCTTTCTCACATTGTTAAATTCAATAATCTTTCTGTTTCAAATTATGTCATAACTCCATGTACTCACTGTTTTTCCAATAAAAGTCACAAGTTACCATTTCTTCAATCTACTATCACATCCAAAGGTCCACTTAACATTATATATGTTGATGTTTGGGGTCCAGCACCCACAAGCTTCATTGATCATTTCAAATATTACATTATATTTGTTTAACATTTCTCCAAATATATATAGCTATATCCTCTCAAATTAAAATTGGATGTTCTTTCTGTATTTCAAACTTTCAAAGCTATAACTGAAAATAAGCTCAACACTAAGATAAAAACGCTTTACACTAACAATGGTGGTGAATTCATCAAACTACGATCTTTCCTGGCACATCATGGCATCTCCCATCTCACTACACCACCCTACACTCCCGAGCACAATGGTATCTCAGAATGCAAACATTGTCACCTCGTAGAAACAGCTCGCTGCCTTCTCCATCAAGCTTCCCTTCCTCCATCTTTCTGGTCCTATGCTCTCCAAACAATTGCCTATCTTATCAATCTCCATCCTACTCCTTCTCTGCACATGATCACCCGCTTTGAAGTTTTGTTTGGTCATCCCCCTAATTACTCCAAGCTTCGTTCTTTTGGTTGTCTCTACTTTCCATGGCTCCAACCTTATACCACGTCCAAACTTGCTCCTAAATCTGCTCCATGCGTGTTCCTTGGTTATTCTCCTAGTCAAAGTGCATATTTATGCTATAATCCTCGTACTCACCAGTTATACTCCAGCCGTCATGTTGAATTCATCGAATCTCACTTTCCCTTCTCCTGCCTCCCTCTCACAAATCCAACTGCCTCATCTCTTCCTTCATCCCATCCCATGATTACTCTTCCTTTATCCCAACTACTTCATCTCGACCCTATCTCCCATTCTTTGGAGATAGCATCTTCATACCTAAGAAGGCTTTCTCTGTCTAACACTATCCTCTTCCACCTACTCTAAAACCTACCCGTGTCTCCCAGGCCCTTAAAGATCCAAAATGGAAACATGCCATATCTGAAGAATTCAATGCATTACTCTCAAATGGCCTATGGGATCTTGAGCCTCCATAACCCCATTACAATATTATTGGCAACAATTGGGTTTTCCAGATCAAGCGCAATTCTGATGGCAGTATCGTTCGGTACAAAGCCCAGCTTGTGGCCAAGTGTTTCCATCAACGTCCTGGCCTCGACTTCAAGGATACCTTCAGTCCAATGGTAAAACCACAAACCACCATCAAGTTGGTCCTCTGCCTTGCTCTCTATCATGGTTAGAATCTCTGTCAAATAGACGTCAACAATGCCTTCTTTCATGGCACTCTCACATAAGCTGTTTACATGGATCGACTACCTGGATTCATCCATCCATCTCATCCCCATTATGTCTACCATCTCAAAAAGGCTCTCTATGGTCTCAAACAAGCTCCCCAGGATGGTACAAAGCTCTCAAATCATTTCTCCTTTAGTATGGTTTCTTCAATTCCAAAACTAATACATCCCTTTTTATCTATAACTCTCACAACGTTACATTTTATTTTTTGGTCTATGTTGATGACTTACTCTTAACTGTTAATGATGCACAATTCCTCCATAATTTCCAAGCTGCTCTTGCCCAAAAATTTAGTCTCAAAGACCTCAGCCAGCCTCATCATTTTCTTGATCTTGAAATTACACCTACTGCACATGGTCTCTTTCTTTCACAGCATCACTATATTCGTGATCTACTAGCTAAAGCTGCCATGCATCACTGTTAATGATGCAGGATGACTCCACTGCTACTACTTTCTTGAACTTAATAGCATACGAGATGTGCTAAGATTTTGAGAACTCCTTATAGATCAGCTCTTATGTAGCCTTGACTCCCTCAATCACCGTCCAGATGATGTCAAAATCCTCAAGGAAGCTGGGGTTCTCCTTAATGCATTTGACAGTGATGAAGAAGTCGTCAAGCTCTTTAACACCATCGCAATTGACGTGGTGCCTAACGATGATATGTATGCTTGGGTCAAAAGAGATGGTATCATTGCAACAAGAGAATCATTTCTTGGATAGCTGTAGTCCTTACTAAGATTTTCCACCCCCTTGGTCCACCCCTGCCTTCCTTGCTTCATTTCTAGCACTTAGTCTCACTTTTGTTCAGACTTTGGTAGTCGTCTTCCTTGTAAATAGAAATAAATAAGGACAATAAAGATCGATGTATATGCCAGCTATAAATCTTTTTACTTTCGGTGTGTGGTTGCATTTAATTGTTTAGCTTTCAAGTGATTGTACGATATCCCTCTTGCTCAGAGACTGCAGTGTTTCATTTTCACACTTACCTCAACAATAACGAATTTTTTACACTTGTTATCTTTATTTAAATCCAAACCATTTTCAGTTTTTAAATGTTGCTTTTCATATCAAATCATTAGATGCATGCAGAAGCAACCCTCTACATCATAAAACAAGATATACATGTCTCCATTTGTAAGTAAGCATCATTCTTCTTTTTCTTCTTTTCTTTTTGTATAGTAATATCTCTTCACAAGTGTTTTTTTTTTTACAAATTCAAAATTTTGACATTGCAAAAACTCTTCAACCACTAAATTCAAAATTATTTGCTACTTAACCCATAAACTTATAGGTCAAGTAAGCATCATTCTGATTATAGGTTCATGAAGAAAAATATTTGTGACAAGGTATATGCTATATCCATTTTAAACTTTATCATATGAATCTGTACAATAATGGACTCTGGCAAATCATTGTGCTTTTCATTTTACGTGGATTCCCTCGCACTAACTTGCAAGGTTCATATATAGCATTTTCCAAACCAAAATTCAGGTGGGAAAAAAAAATTATGAGGCAACGACAAAGACTACAACAGAATCGTGAAACCCCAATCTTCAAAAGACATAAATCGCCACAGCCCATAATCTTGAAAGTTGAAACCACCCTAATCAAGTTTTCATATATTAAACTCTTTTCAAGGTCCTCAAGTTTTGGTAACTCTATCTTGAAAAAAGTTAAAAATAATTTTAATTAATAAGAGAAGCTGATAGCGAATATATATATATATATATATATATATATATATATATATATATATATATGTAGTTTTTGTCTGTATTAAAAAACTAAAAATGATTAGAAAAAGATAAAAACATAGTCAACATAAGTATGTTAGTATAAGAATTTAATTTATTTTATACTCTTTTTATTATCGACGCCATTAAAAATGCATGTGACGTTACTAATATAATGTTGCACATTAGTTACTCGATATGTGAAAATTTAAATTATGATGAAAAGGTTGCAGCTTTGTAGAAAAGAATAATATTAAGGAAGAATTAGCAGAACAAAACTATGGGAAGATAAAAAATTGTATCCATAAAAACAAGAATTTCAAAAGAAAAAAGTAATTAAGAATGCAAATAAAAATTAAAAGAGATTCTAAGCAGTTTTGTTAAAAAAATGAAACTATTTTTGATCAAATATGTTATCACTGATATAAAATAATTTTGATTAAATGTGTATTTGAAAATTACAGTTGTAGTTAATTATAATGGAATGTGAATAAGCATTTAGTAATGCTATCACCTATGCATTTGGATTATCTCATGTAAGATGGCTCTTATATTATAAGAGAAATAAGCATAAAATAATTAATTATTAAAAGAAAAAATAATTTATATATATATATATATATATATATATATATATATATATATATATATATATATATATATTCTCTCTTCACATGTCACATTAAGATATTCCTAATCTACTTTTTACTATCTGATTTTTTTTTGGTAATAAAAAATTTAGGTCAAGGATAGTACACCTCAGTCCAAAATCAAAGCTGGCCTATGAACTTAGTTAACACTTACAGGAAACTTACAAATAAATTATCACTAGAAAATAAGTGGCTGAATCTAACCTCGAACTTAAAATTGTCAAATTATGAATCTATCTACTTATCATGTGATCCAACTCTTGGTAGCTTTTATTATTTGATTTTGTTTCTCTTCATGAGTATGCGTTGTTAACATTATCTGTTATAAGAGA
The DNA here is from genome assembly GCA_037074535.1 of Gleditsia sinensis. Classification (NCBI taxonomy): domain Eukaryota; kingdom Viridiplantae; phylum Streptophyta; class Magnoliopsida; order Fabales; family Fabaceae; genus Gleditsia; species Gleditsia sinensis. Next base: position 21,796,097 of record CM073470.1, read on the forward strand.
TTTTAATTCCCGCAAATGCTTTTGGTTTATTCAAGCCGATAGTGCCTATATTTTCTAGCCAATAAACGAGGGCAAGAAGAGCTTCTAGATGTTGCTATAGAGAACTTGATCGCATCCAAAAAAGTTGAGCTTTCACTCATGGATTTCTATCTTTGTCTAGAAATTTTTATTTATCAAATAAAATAACATGCATCTCTAACTAAAAGAAAAGCTCAACCTCTTCAAAAATCAAGCTTTCCACAGATATACCTTGTTCTAACTTTTAACCCACCACTAATCATGTTTTGTATCAAATTGTCAAAGACTCTGTGGTCTGAACTTATTTTATTGCTCAAAGCCCTTAAGGCTTGGACATCAGGTTTAAAAGAGTTATAAGAAAGAGAGATCAATATTAATACATCTAGAACAGGGAGAAAGACAGAGAAAAAAAAATTACATTTTCATTCTAACTAATTTCAATTTATACGGAAAACTCCCCTCCATTTACAAAATTATTAATTGAACTTATACTTTATACATTTTTCTCCTAAAAACTCATAAATAGTCTAATTTTATACAATATAAATTATCCAAAAATCATATTACTGCTTATAAAAACTTAAAATAAAGAAGGTTATTGTAATTTTTTTTTAACTTAAGGGAGTGTGAGTGTAAGTTTTATAAACTTCAAAAGAGGTTATTGTCTTAATTTGAAACTAAAAAGGATGTAGTGTAATTTTCAAAAATTTTGGGGAACGTGAATATAATTTACTGTAAAGAAACAATAGAGACCAACTACCCATGTTTCTCAATTTGCAAATATAGCAAAACAACTATAAAAATTGCAGAACCTTAGAAACCCACGTGTCCATGGTGGCAAACTTTCTTTTGCTATATCTATTTTCAAGAAAATAGCTCTACAGATCACAACAATTATCTGCAACTAAACTTTCCCTAAATCTGAATGACATATATTAGTTAAGTTAATTACAATTTACAATCCTGCGGTCCAAAAATGTAATAGCCGTAAATTTACTTAAATTCAAATTAAAGACAATTTGGAATTTAAGAGAGGATTTCGAAAAAAAAATGGAGTTAAGACCCGGTGAAAATAAGTTATTATTTACATGGATTAAAGAATTACAAAAGAAATATGAGAATTTACGTTTCGGGGCCAAAATGCAATTTCTTAAAAGTTTAGGGGTCAAAATATAAATACTAAAAATTTGCAAGGACCTCCCTTAAAAATTGAAAATTTGCAGATTTTTCCTTTAAGATATTTTAAACCCTCTGCAGCAAGAAAAACTGGAAAAATTTCGGATCCCTTTCTCTCTCTCCCTATTTTCTCTCTCTAAAATCCTTAAATCTTCTCTCTAGGATTCTTGCACTTCCAGACCTCGGATTTCGATATCACCACCGCCAACGGACTCAGAACGACGAGATATACGAATCTCACCGATTGGTTTCTGGAAATTTGGCCAAAGAGTGTCCGGAAAATGGAGGAGAAAATCTCCTAAAAAGGTGAGTTCGAGTTCTCAAATTGGAAAACTGACTCCATAGATGGATTTAGGAGGTGGAAAAACCCTTGGATCTCACATTTCAACCTCGGATCACGTCTGTACAGTTCTCACGCGCTGCCACTCTCTTTCTCTCTCCTAGCGTGTGAATCTCACGCGCATCCCTGCAAGGAGGTGCGTGCAGCGCGTGGACAGCAACCCTGAAGCGTTGACTTGCATTGACTGAGCTCCTAGAGGCCAAATTTCATAAATCCAGAGTCGTTTTTAAGGTTTTTGGACCTTCCGGACTCAATTTTGAGGTTTATTTTGCCGAATTTGGATCAAAAACTAGGATTTTAAGGGTGTCCAACTTTGTACTTCAAATTTGTGAGTAAATGATTCTTCCTATGTCTTGTTTTTACTCTTCTTGAACTTTACATTGATAAATGAGTATGATTACATATTATTTATACTTTCATATGTTCTGAAATGGTTTGAAATATTTGAAATGGTTGAGAAATTATATCTAGTTCAAGAAGAGTATGATTTTTGAAATAGATTTCGAAATGTTTTGAATACGTGATTTCTGAATACATTTCTCATTATATGACAGAGGAAATATGTTATGCATGTGATATTGATTTATACAATGATATTTTTCCTCGGATATAGGCCTGTGTATATGATTCCCCTTATTGGAAAGTTTTGACAGAGGAAATATACTGAGATAGAAAATGTTATATTATGATAGTACCTCTGTTTTGATAAATATGAAATATACGAGAGTATGATTTTGTGGAGGAGTCCTATTGGAAACACTGTTTGCTAACAGCAGGTGATGTTAGCCCTGGTGCGCACCTTAATTGCCTCAGCTAGCAGGGGAGGTGGTGCTAGCCTCGTGTGAGGGGCAACACATGAGAGATTATATGTGAGAGAGAGCGGAATGCCTCATATATATGGACGAGATGCCAGTTATATGATGGCGAGATGCCAGTTATATGAGATTTTATTTGCCTTCCCTTTCTGTGTGCTTGGGAAAGACCCACTTAAAGTCCCTTCGCGTGTCCTCTTAAATGGTAGTAGGGTAAACCTCAGCAAGAGGCTGAGTTTAGGCAAATCCTATACCACCAAAGTACGGAAGGGGATTAGACTCTGATGTGGTGGTTCTGATATGGGATCCTCCGAATATTTTATGAGACATGTTTTGATGCATAACATATTTTGATTAATGATTTTACAATATTGAATACAATTATGAACTTGATATGAGCATTGTTTGTATAGTACCGCATATAATTTGAAAGACCTGATTATGATTTTTAAACAGAGAATTTTTGAAAATGTGGGTCCCATGTGAATGTACTTCTAAAATGTAATTTTTGAATACTTAATTTTTATTAGATGAGTATGTTGATCTGAGAGGTCTTAGGAGATATTATCTACTCACTGAGTTGTAAAACTCACTGAGTTGTAAAACTCACTACACGTGGTTGATATATTTTTCAGATAAAGACCCAGAGTCTGGTCCTGCAGCATCTTGATCAATTGGGTGTCGTATTTCAGTGGTGAGCCTAAATTGTTTCTGGGCTCTCAGTATGTAAACTTGTAATATATTTGTACTCTAGAGTTTCTCTGAACGTCACAGGCAGGATCCTTGTTTCCGTTGTAAACCTGTTTTATATATATAGACTTGGCATGTATAATTATCAGGCCCAGGAAGAGAATGCATCGCAATGCCAAGACTTAGTGTCGCAATGCCACGATACGTGAAGCACGGGCGTTGTGACGCCAAGTAAATAGCATCACAACCACAAACCAAAACCACATCATTTTGAATTTTGAAGTTCATGAATCCAAGGGGCCGGGAAATCTCTTTAAAAAGGGGACGTAGGCTACGAATGGGGATACACCGGGGAGAGCATAATACAGTGAAGAAAATCCTGGCCTAGAAGACGAAGATCAGAGTTTCAATTCTATCACCAATTTTCTTTCATCTCTTTTCTGTTAATTTTACATGTTTTCTTTTTATTCTGAGATGATTCCATATCTTAGAATGAACTAATTTTATTTTCTAGGGCTACGATGTAACCTAATTATGAACCCTTGTATTTTACAATAAATTTAATGCATGAGTTATTTTCTTAATTGAGTTTCTACACTGTCTATAATGCTTCTAATTAGCTGGCCACTAATTAGATGATATGTTAATCATAATGAAACCGAAAGGAGATTTATGTGTTTAGAGCAATGTGTAAGAACCCTAGATTGCATGGAAGATAGAGATATATTTGCATGGTTTATGCAGTCTTAATTGAAAATCATGAAATTTAATGAATCTTTACTTGTTACAATTCACATGGAGACATAGTGAATTAGCATTCAAATAATATTTCTGTTAGACCTCAATCCAAACCAAAACCACAACATTTTGAATTTTGAAGTACACGAATCCAATGGGCAGAGAAATCTCTTTAAAAAGGGGATGTAGGCTACGAATGGGGATACATCGGGGAGAGCAGAATATAGTGAAGAAAATCCTGGCTTAGAAGACAAAGATGAGAGTTTCAATTCTATCACCAATTCTCTTTAATCTCTTTTTGTTAATTTTACATGTTTTTTTTATTCTGAGATGATTCCATATCTTAGAATGAACTAATTTTATTTTTTAGAGCTACGATGTAGCCTAATTATGAACTCTTATATTTTACATTTAATTTAATGCATGAGTTATTTTCTTAATTGAGTTTCTACACTGTGTATAATGCTTCTATTTAACTAGGCACTAATTAGATGATATGTTAATCATAATGAAACCGAAAGGAGATTTACGTGTCTTGAGCGGTGTGTAGGAAGCATAGATTGCATGTAAGATAGAGATATACTTGCATGGTATTTGCAGTCTTAATTGAGAACCATGAAACTTAATGAATCCTTACTTGTTATAATTCACATGGAGACATAGTGAATTAGTATTCAAAAAGTATTTATGTTAGACCTTAATCCAAACCAAAACCACAGCATTTTGAATTTTGAAGTATATGAATCCAATGGGCTAGGAAATCTCTTTAAAAAGGGGGCGTAGGCTACGAATGGGGATACACCGATGAGAGCAGATTACAGTGAAGAAAATCTTGGCTTAGAAGGCGAAGATTATAGTTTCAATTCTATCACCAATTCTCTTTCATCTCTTTCTGTTAATTTTACATGTTTTCTTTTTATTCTGAGATGATTCCATATCTTAGAATGAACTAATTTTATTTTCTAGGGCTACGATGTAGCCTAATTATGAACTCTTGTATTTTACAATCAATTTAATGCATGGGTTATTTTCTTAATTGAGTTTTTACGTTGTGTATAATTCTTCTAATTAGCTAGCCACTAATTAGATGATATGTTAATCATAATGAAACCAAAAGGAAATTTATGTGTCTAAAGCTATGTGTAAGAACCATAGATTGCATGTAAGATAGAGATATACTTGCATGGTCTATGCAATTTTAATTGAGAACTATGAAACTTAATGAATCTTTACTTGTTATAATTCACATAGAAACATAGTGAGTTAGCATTCAAAAAGTATTTCTGTTAGACTTCAAGAGAGGCTAGTGGATTTTTTTAGGGTATATCGACTATCAATTAGATTATAATTTTTAAGTTAGAAAGATTGGGATTGTAAGGGGGATTAATTAAGGTGAATTCGGGAATCCTAGAGCTTTGTTTCATTAAATTTCTCCTCATAATATTTACTTTCTTCTATATTTCTTATTTTTATTTTCATATTCCTCATAAATGAAGATTTCGAATATTCAGTTAGAGTTGGAAATAAGATAAGAATAATTACTAATAATCACAATCCTCGTGGGAATGATACTCATACTCTTAAAATTTATCACTTGACAATGATAGTATACGCTTGCACTCAATGAATATATAGTTCGTGCATATAAATAACATATGGGATGTTCTCAAATTTTGAAAACAATTATGAGATCAGCTATGTAGCCTTCATAGATATTCTCTCATTGGTCATCCAGATGATGTTAAAAGTGCTAAGAAAATTAGAATTTTTCACAATGCACTCAGCAACGATGAAGAAGTTTCCAAGCTCTTTAAGACCATTGCCACCGAGTTGGTACCTAATGTCTATATATGCCGAGGTTAGACAAGAAATTGAGAAGCATTACCCAAAAAAAAAAGAATACATTACTTGGATGGATAAAACCTGTACCACCACAACATTTTTTAACCACAACATTTTTTAACTATAGCAACACTTTCACGGCAACACTTTAATAACTGTTGCATAAAACGAAATTAAAAAATTGCTTTATTTAACCATTGCTTATACTAGTAGTTTAAACAACAAAATTTAGAAAATCCTTAAAAAAACTGTGGCATAAAATAACAATATGCAACAACTTACATTTTACTAGTGGTTTAAGTAAAGAAATTTAGATGACACTTTATAAACTGTTGCACAAAATAAAATATACAACGATGTAAAGAATTGTTGTTTGCATGGACAATTTAAGCAACGAATTTTAGACAACGTTCTATAAACAATTGCCTAAAAGCACAATATGCAACATTTACAAAAAAAAAGTACTGTATATTAATAATTTAAGCAGCAAATTTTCGACAATAATATAAAAAATGTTGCATAAAATCTAAATATGCATTAGTTTTAGACAGGGTTTCTTATATAAATTATATAAGCAATGAATTTCAAAGATCTGTAGAAATTATCATACAAAATCAAAATTTTCTTTTTTTATAAAACAATTAATTATGCAAGTATTTTAAGTAACAAATTTTTAACGGGACTTTTTTATCATTATTTTGTTTTTCATGACAAAAATGGTGTAAGAAATGGGAACGCTATTCTGGACTGGAAACGCATTGCATAAAGCCCTCTCTAATGTTGTTTCTTCAGGAATCAAACACTTGTTACTACAATGATAAACCAATATTGGGTACATTATTTTTTATCATTCATATGAAGGACCATATTTTGTGATAGGATAATTACTTCTACTTTACTTGGCTTGCATAAGTTGTACTGTTACACTTTTCTAAATGTTTATTAGTCTTAATAATGTTGATTTCTTCTATATATATTTTCTTTCTCACCGGTTGCTCCATCAACTTCAATATACTTTTCATTCTTGCAGCTGTTGATTTCGTCTCTCTCATACTTGCTTAGAAAGATAATCCACAAGCATGTGCTAACTCTTTTCCTAACCGCTGTATTCTACTTAGATACACTTACACTCTTCTTCACAGTTTATTCTCTCTCACTCTCATAGTCTGAGTGTTAAATTTTCTTTCTTTCCCTTACCTTTCTCCTTTGTTCTTTATCATGATTGAGACAGTAGAAATACTTTGCTTGCCCTATATTCTGTTTTCTTTCCTTTTACTTTTGTTCTTTTTGGGTAGGGGTTAACCTTGTGAACATGACTAATTAACCCTGTTGACCAACTTGTTCTACTACTTCTGCAGTTATCGCATTCCTATATTAGGTACCGTAAATTGTCACATTGCAGAGAAAAGAGAATACTATTTCTCAGGGCCGGGTAAGGCTACTTCAATGACTTGAACTCACTGACTGTGTTTCATTATTGTCCCATCAGAATGCACTTGAGGGAGCATTCCTCACTTGGGTCAGGGTACATTCTTTTCTTTCATCCAAACTTGAAATATTGATAAACTACGTTTCTTATATGAAGTTTATTCCATGCACCTACTCTCTTTTTTTCCCTGTTATACAAGTATTCTCACAAATATTTTTTCTCTGGATTTGAACTTTTGGCCATTGCAGAGTTTCTTCAACTACTAAATTTAACCTGGAGCCAGCCTATGGATTTTCCGTGCAGTATATTATATTACTGTGAGTCAGAAGTTTGTTTACGCATGTATCACATGGTTCAAAAGTTATATTAAATGCTAAGCTTGTTATCTTAGTAAAGTCATAAATATTTCATATTCTTATTCCATGCAAGGCTGTTAGAATATGTAGTGAGAGTTACGGCTGTGAATACTTTTCTAGTAGGGTATGCTTATTACTGTTAGTTCTAAATTTGAAATACTAATAAAGCTGGATGATTCTATTTTTCTTATATTAGTTTTATTCCAAACATATGCAATCTACTTTTCTAAGCACAGGATTCAATGTTTAAAATATTTATAGTTAAAAGTTAAGAAATAATAAAATAGTTCACAAGCTAAACAAACTCGCAAGGTCAATGTTTTCGTGAGGCACGAGTTTACTTGCTCATATATCACATATGGGTCTCTTGTGTTTCGAACTTCTATTTAGTATTTTACTAATCTTGTTGCTTTAGAAAGATCATAAATATTGCTATTCGATATGAACCCGGTAAAATATATAGTTAGAGTAGTAGCTACAATTTTTTTTTTTTTTTGCGGAGCATGTCCAAACTCGAAATGTTAATAAAGTCAGACAATTCAATTTTTTTTTTATTTGAGGTCTATTCCATACATATTTTTTTTCCTCCTCACATAAGTATTCTCACTCTTTGATTATAAGAGTAATCTCGCTCGAAATCCTAAAGTTGTTTCTTTCCACTTTTTTTTTTTTGTGAGCTCAAACGCTTGAAATTATAGAGTCTCTTTAATCATTGAGCTCCAACTTACCACTTGAGCCAACTTGGGGCTTTTCTATGTAGTCTACTTTGCATTACTATTTTCAATCGTAAGTCAAAAGTTTGTTTGCTCGGGTATCACATGGTTTTAAAGTTATATTTAATGCTAAGCTTATTATCTTATGTTTCTTATATGAGGTTTACTCCATATAGTCTACTCTTTTTTCCCCCTCTAATACGAGTATTCTCGCACTCTTTGAGTATGAGACTTATCTTATTCTGCATATTGATTTTGTCTCTCTTTCTACAAGAGTCTCTTTCTTATTTTGCATATGTTTCTTATTTCTTGCAGTCTACTTTTTTTTTCTTCTAGTACAAGTATTTTCACACTCTTTGAGTATTAAACCAATCTCACTCAAGGTATTGATATTGTCTCTGTGCACAAATGTTTTTCTACTTCATCCCAGACATTGTAAAAAAAATTTCAACTATTGAGCTCAGACTTATCACTTGAGTCAACTTGTGGGATTTTCATGCAGTCTGCTTTGAATTACTATTTTTCGATTGTGAGTTGAAAGTTTATGTGCGCGTGTATCACATGGTTCCAAAGTTATATTTAATTCTAAGCTTGTTATCTCAGTAAGGTCATAAATATTCCATATTCCTATTCGATGCAAAGTTGTCAGAATATGTAGTAAGTACTTTTTTGGCAGAGTATGCTTAGTACTATTAGTTCCAAACTTGAAATCTTAATAGACCGTCCTGTGTAGCTTATCTCAGTTTTATTCCACATATGCTGTGTAGTGCTATAAATTCACAGACTAGCCTTGGAAATTGTCGTCACCCACCCATAACCACCACGCAAACAATTTGAAAAATGGCTTCTCCTTGCTCAACCAAATCGGATGATATGATCTTAATTCCCAAAGTACGGAATGAGGAGGCGAAGTCCCCAACCAAACCGGATAATGAGATCACAACTTCAGAATTAATAGATGAAGTGGCAAAGCTTGGGAGAAACACGGAGCATAGCCAACTGTCAAAACCCAAGGCCAAGATACAAAAGGTTCAACCTTATCTTAGAGAACGCAAAGGGTTTGCCAGGTATTACTACCCCAAACTGGTGTCTATCGGTCCCATCCACCGTGAGCGAGGAAAGAATTTCAAGTTGATGTGGGCAGCAATGCACCTTGAAGCTCAGGGTAAACGTACCAGAGAAGGTGTTGAAGACCTACGTAGAAAAATTTTAGAAACAATGGATAAACTGAAGGAGTGTTACTCGGATGATGTGATTAAAGAGGTGGACGATAATAAGCTTGCCGAGATATTCCTCTCAGATGGGTGTGCTGTACTTTATTTCATGGCGAAAGCAAGTGCTGAGAATCCTGAAGAACTGAAGATCAAGGTTGACCAACGGGTTATAGTGCACCATGATCTGCTTTTGTCAGAGAACCAACTTCCCTACCAATTGCTGAAACTGTTATGCGATGATGATGAGGCCAAGTTAAAGAGTTACATAAACGACTTTTTCAAAATGCACCACATGATACAACAAGACAGTGGAAAACCTGTGGAAAACGAGAATGCATTAGGAGGAGGCGGCAAAGAGGCTATATTAACAGTGGATCGGCCAACTCATTTGCTTGATGTTCTACGCACAGCCATACTGAAAGGACAAACTGATCAAAAAAAGGGCCAGCAAAGTTTCCGAGATTGGCCAACATATAGGAACATACAGGAGCTTCAATCAGCATGGATTAAGGTAATCAAGAACAAGAAGCCTAATTCATGCCTCACAGACATCATTTTCACTCAGCACCGCTTCTACCGTAAAGGAAAACTCCAACTTTCAAAGCTCATTGTCGACGATTCCACCGCTACTACTTTCTTGAACTTGATAGCATACGAGACGTGTCCAGATTTTGAGAATTCCAACGAGATCAGCTCCTATGTAGCCTTCTTGGACTCCCTGATTGACCATCCTGATGATGTCAAAGTGCTCAGGAAAGCTGGGGTTCTCCACAATGTACTCGGCAGCGATGAAGAAGTTGCCAACCTCTTTAATACTATTGCCACTGACTTGGTGCCTAATCCTGATACATATGCCGGTGTTAGACAACAAATCGAGGGACACTACAAGAAGACATACTTTACTTGGATAGCTGAATGCTATTCTAACAACTGCCGCTCCCCCATGACTATCCTTGCTTCGCTTGCTGCAATTACCGTAATTGTTCTCACTTGTGTTCAGACTTGGGTTGCCCTCTAAATAGAAGTACATAAGGGCAATATAAAGATCGATGTATACTCCAACTATAGATCGTTTTACTTTTGGCGTGTGATTGTACGATGTCCTCCTTCCTCAAAGGCTGCAGTGTTTCACTTTCCCGCTTACCTCAATAATAAAGAATTTTTTACACTCATTATTTTCATTTAAATCCAAACCACTTTCAATTTTTAAATCCAAACAAGATATGTACGATTCCATTTGTAAGTAAGCATCATTCTTCTTTGTTGTTTTCTTTTCTGGTACTGCCTCTCCCCAAGTTTTTTTTTTTTTTTTTGCTAACTCAAACTTTTAATATTGGAAAAAAATTTCTATTACTGAATTCAAACTTGTCACTTCAGCCATAAACTTGTAGATTAAGTAAGCATTATATATATTCGCCAGGGTCGACCCAAGGGGGGGGAAGCTAGTAAAATTAGGCCTTTAGGCCTCCAAAAAAAAATTTTAATAATATTTTAAAAAAAAAATATTAAGAGTCAGTTGTACAAAAGACTGACTCAGCAATTACACAAAAGATTCTTTATTTTCCTCACTCACCTCACGTATTTCTATCTCATCCACATAATGACTCATTATTATAAAAACGTTAATATTTTTTAATATTTTGTAATAAAAAAAATGAAAAATGACGTCTCTTCACTCATCTCTCTCCTTTCTTTCATGTCAATCTCACTCTCTTCTCAAACTCCCATAGATTCACTCTCACCAATTTGGCTATTTGACAAACTCTTTTCTTTCAATACATAATACATTATTTGTTAATTTGTTTCACAAAGATAAAAAAAATCAAAGCTTCAATTTTCAATCTCTCTCTGACTCTCTCATCACTCGGTCAATTTTACAATGGAGCTACAGCATCAGTTCACAATTGGTGAGATGATTTAGTGATATTTATTTGATCTTTTTTTGCGCTATAACAATTCTTTATTTATTTATTTTCTCAAATTATTGCAGAAATCTTGTAGTTGTTCCTGTTGCATTTGACCCAAAAAAAGCACCCAAAAGTCAGAAGATTTTTCTTGACTATCAAGTTTCATGGGTCTAACTTTTTTATTTAGTCTTGATTTATAGTCGTTTTGTTTAATTTTATGAAACATACATTGTTTTTTCTTTTTAACATATAGAAATGTCAACTAAAAAATTTGAATCAGGTTATTCAAAATTTAAAAAAAAAAAAAAAGTTGAATCTTTAATTGAATCACAAAAGGGGGCTATCGAGAAATTTTTTAAAATAAATAAGAAAGTTGAAAATACAAGTGATTGCTTGTTGAATGAACAAGTTAATAATGTAGACATGGATGAAAATAAAAATAGAGAAATGTTAGTTAATGAGCAAGAAAAAGAAATTAATAAATTAGAAGAATCCACTACTAAAAATATATATAATCCAAGTCAATGGACAAAATATTGATACAAGTGTGAGTGATTTATTAGTAGAAAAAGGTCCTATTAGAGTTACTAATACAGATTTTCCTAAGGATGAATTTTCAAGACACTTTTCTTCATCATTTTACATTGAAAAGTTGACGAACGGTGAAAAATGCGAAAGAAAATTGCCGATTTATTCCTAAGATTTGGATAAAGTATTATTTTTTTTTGTTGCAATTTTTTTAAAGCTCTTTCTAGTGCAAGTAATTTAGGTAATGAAAGTAATAGGGATTGGAGAAATATTAATAAAATGTTTAAGAGTCATGAGATAAGTAATGAGCACATTGTTAACACGAATTCATTGATTGATTTAGAAATGAGACTGTTAAAAATAAAAAAATTGACAAACATGTTCAAGAAAAAATAAATAGAGATCGGAAACATTGGAGAAATGTGTCATTCAGAATTATTACATTTGTTTAAGCTGCTCTTGGAAAAAAAAATTAGCCTTCCGTGGAACAAAAGAAAGATTTACCAAGAAAATAAAAAAAAAATTAAAATCTATTTGAAATGATTATAGAATTTGATCCTATAATGCAAAAACACATTTGTCGAATTAAAGATAATGAAATTTGTAATCATTACCTTGGACATAGAATACAAAATGAATTGATAAATTTGTTAGCAAATGAAATTAAAAAAATTATCAACACAATATTTTTTAATCATACTTGATTGTACTTCTAATGTAAATCATCAAAAGCAAATGTCTTTTGTATTACAATACGTAGATATTTCTTCAACCTCGATTCAAATCTTTGAATATTTTTTAAAATTTTTAAAAGTAGATTGTACAACTGGAAAATATCTTTTTGAGAACAACTGCCAGATCATCTCCTACGTAGCCTTCTTGGGCTCCCTCATTCAACATCCAGATGATGTCAAAAAGCTCAGGAAAGCTGGGGTTCTCTGCAATGCACTCGGCAGCGATGAAGATGTTGCCAAGATCTTTAAAACCATCGCCACTGACTTGGTGCCTAATGTCGATACATATGCCAGTGTTAGACAACAAATCGAGGACCATTACAGGAAGAGAATCATTACTAGGATAGCTGATCGAACTCTATAGTAACAATGTCAACTGGACCAACCTTGGCGTGCTTGCTGCAATTGTAGCACTTGTTCTCACTTTTATTCAGACTTGGTTCACCGTTTCTCCCCCTAAAACTACATAAGGGCAATAGGGTTTGATGTATACTCAACTATAAATTTTTATCTTGAAAAAAGTTAAAAATAATCCACGTTTGATTTCAATAAATAAAAAATTGATACCGAATATATAAGAAATCGTATATAAGTTTGGTCCGTATTAAAAAAAAAATATAAATCATAGTCAACATAAGTATGTTAATATAAGAATTTAATTTATTTTATACTACTTTTGTTATCAACGCCATTAAAAATGCATGTGACATGACTAATATGATGTTGCACATCAGTTAATTTAAATTATAATGAAAACGTCGTAGCTTTGTAGAAAATAATAATATCAAGGAAGAATTAGAAGAAGAAAACAATACGAAGAAAAAAAATTGTATCCATAAAAACAAGAATTTCAAAAGAAAAAATTAATTAAGAATGTAAATAAAAATTAGAAGTGAGTATAAGCAGTTATATTAAAAAATTGAAACTATTTTCACTAAGATATTTTATCACTTAAATAAAATAAAATTGATTAAAGCTGTATTTAAAAATTACATTATAATGTAATGTGAAGAGACATTTAGGTCCCGTTTGGTAGATGGCAATAGAGGGAATGGGAATGGGAATGGGAATGGGAATTGAGAATGGAATGGAAAGGAATGAATTCAAATGAAATGGAATGGAAAGGAATGGATTCAAATGGAATGGAATGTTGTGATTAAAATTGCGTTTGATAGGTCAATGGAATGGAATGGAATAGAATAGAATAAAAATTGTTAAAAAGACAAAAATACCCTTAAAAAATAAAATTATTATTATATTATTATTATTTTAACTTAAAAAATTATTTTAAATATTATAAATAAAAAATAAAATAAATTATTATTAATATAAAAATTTGAATTAAATTTTATTAAATAATATTGAAAATTTTAATTTAAATATATATACTTTTAATTATAAAAAATTTTATAAATAAATAAAATAATAAAAAGTATTTCAGTTTTTTTGCTTTCCATTCCATTGCACTGTTCACTTTCTACCTGTTTTCGGAGGTAATGCTGATTATCTTGTAGGAGGGAATAAAATGGAATGGACATTCCGTGGGACCCATAATTTTTACCAATTCCAGCAACCAAACTAAAAAATGGAATACCCATTCTATTCCATTCCTTTCCTTTTTATTTACCAAACGAGTCCTTAGGAGTGGCTATAGCCCCACCGCTTTTGTATCATCTCATGTAAAGTATATCATGACCATCGTATGAGAGGAGAAATATATATAGAACAAATAATTATTAATTAAAAGATAAAATAACTTTTTATATTTGTTTCTCACCTCACGTGACAGTCATATTACACTGAGAGAATCATGTATTTTTTACTATTTAAATTTTTTTGTAACAAAAAATTTAAACTGAGAAGACGATGTCTCACTCGACGATAAGAATAGACCTGCGTACTCAGCAAACACTTAACAAAAAACTTATAGATAACTCATTACTACAAACAAGTGTCGAAGTCCGAACTTAAACTTCAAAATGTCAAATTACAAATCCACTTACTTGTCACTTTATCCATCCCTTGATTGCCGATTTTATTTTTCTTCACAAGTATGCCTTGTTATTTGTTAGAATAGATTCTAAATCCTACGAATGCTTTTGGCTAATTCTGGCTAACTGTCCTTATGTTTTCTAGTCAATAAACAAGGGCAAGAAGAGCTTCTAGATGACGCTATAGAAAACTTGAAATTCAGAAAAGCTGAGAGATCTGTATTCAATTTTTATTTTTATTAAAAATTAAAAATAAATATAAAAATATATTTGTTTACTGTTTTATATTTTTATTTTTAAAAAATATTTTTAAATTTTTAAAAATTTCAAAAAAAAAACTAAAAAGATATTTTCAGAATTTTCAATACTATAGCATATTATAATAATGATATTTTTATAATTATTTTGAATTATATATATAATATTTTATTATTTATATAATTATAAATTAAAAATTCAATCCTATAATTAAAAAATAATAAAAATACAAATAAAAATTAAATATATTTTTAGAAATATAAAAATTTAAAAATAAAAATTATTTTTAAAAAATGAAAATTATTTTTAAGAAATAAAAATAAAAAATAAAAATAAAAAACGTTTTTATAAACCAAATGCTCTGAATTTTTTAATTTTGAATTTTTATGTATCTAAAAATTCTTATTTATCAAATAAAACATGCATCTCTAAATAAAAGTAAAGCTCAAGATCAAGCTTTCCATGGCAATACCCTGTTCTAACTTCTAACCCACCACTAGTCATACACTGGTAAGAAAAATTTTGTATCAAATCGTCAAAGACTTTGTGATCTGAACTCATTTTATTCCTCAAAGCCCCTAAGGCTTGGACATCAGAGTTAGAAGAGCTATAAGAAAGAAAGAAAGGGAGAAATATATAAAAAATAGTAAATTAAATTCATATTCTTTCTAATTTTAATTTATACGAAAATCTCTTTCATTTACAAAATTATTAATTATACTTATACTTTATATATATATATATATATATATATATATATATATATATATATATATATATATATTATAAAAATCTCATAAATAGTATAATTTAATACAATATAAATTATAAAAAAAAATATAATACTGTTTATAAAAACTTAAAATAAAGAATATTAGTGTTGTTTTTTTAAACTTAAGGAAATGTTAGTGTAAGTTTTATGAAATTTAAGAGAGGTTATTATGTCAATTTGAAACTAGAAAGAATGGAGTGTAATTTTTAAAAATTTAGGGAATGTGAATGTAATTTATTCTAAAGAAAAAATAGAGAACAATTACCCATGTTTCCCAATTTGCAAATACAGCAAAACAATGATAAAAATTGCAGAACCATAGAAATCCATGTGTCCAGGGTGGCAAACTTTTTTTTGCTATATCTATTTTCAAGAAAACATCTCTACAGAGCACAACAATTCTCTGTAACTGAACTTGCCCTAAATCTTAATGACATATATTAGTTAAGTTCATTACAATTTACAATCCTGCAGTTCAAAATTGCTAACAAGACCTACATATTTCCAATTCTTTTGGGAGTCACTCTTCAAAAACTACATTATCTGATAAGGCCCTCAGCAAAGCAAAGCTGAAGCTTATGATTACGAACATTGAACCTTTGGTGCACTATGTACACTTTAGTCACAGTGACGCAATCCTGAGAATGTCCCCATGAGACCAAGAACATAGCGAAAAGGAAAACTTCATTCAGTGCAGGTCACTTGTCAGAAGAGGCAGAACTTGTTCGTCGTAGCTGATACTTTGGTTGAGAAGATGATTCAGATGCGAACCTCTTGTTGAATTACTATAAATGGGGAAGAATCCATTATAAAAACAGGAATTTGAGGTTGTTGCACAATGGTCAAAAGTTTGAGTATGTTGCTCTCATGGTTCTAGGAAAATCATCTTATATAATGATTAAAACAAATGGAATATTTCTATTACACTTAAAATATGGGGGAAAATGTAAAGGTCTCCTTTTTCAACTTTGGGTCAATTGCAAAAATCCCCTTCAACTTTGAAAATTAAAAAGCTATCCCTATTAACTGTCACCGGCCAGCATTCAACACTTTCTTCTGTCCATTTTCTATTAACACGACTAATAGGGATGTTACATCACTTGTTCCAAAATTCGTGGACTTTTGTTCCCACCATCATATATAACTTAATTGTGGGATACCATGTGGCAAGGGATGTGGAAATGAACAGCCGGTATTAATTGCTGAGTAATTTTCAATTTTCAAAACCGAGGGGTTGTTTGCAAATGACCAAAAATTGATGAGAGGTACATTACTTTGAAAATGAAGGGAATTGTGGAGGTCGACCAAATATAGGAAGTTAGGAACTACAGGCATTTAGATAATCCATGATGCAGAGGAGTTAATACATATCAAGTCAATAGTGTCATAAATGAGCATTCTTTCCTAAAGAAGATATTATGCGGAAAAGAAACGGAACATTGCAATATTATAAGATATGGACATCATAACTGTTGCTCCAAGATAAACAAAAATATAGGCATGTTATCAAAATAATAACCGGGTTTAGGTTTACAGATATCAATTTTGTATTTAACCAAAACATTTATGATCAGACAGATGCCTAGGAATGAACTATGTACGCTAGGAAGAAAAAAACCATCAATTTATAAATTTGTTTTAGACCTGAAACCTCAAGTCTTAGTTAAGTATTACCATACACCACTGTTCAAGGCAAACATGCCCAAGTTCTGAACCAATTAGTTCTTTATAGAACACAAAGATGAAAGTGAAGAACAGCTTAAGAAATATGCGCCCAAAAAATTAAAAAATAGTTCAATGTGCTAAAATATAACTTAAAAAACTTTATAAACAATATAAAGGGAGTGGAGAAAAGTGATTCATTACACTCCAAAGCATTCTGAAAATAAGCAAAACTTTATCAATGTATTATGTTGCCTAATTTTTTATATCCCTTGATACGGCAGGCTACCCTAAAGAAAGAAAGACTATAAGGAAAATTCATATTACTCACTACTAAATATGGCTCAGAATTTAATATTTAAGAGACCATTTATTTTTCATTAAGAAAAATAGGAAAGTGTTGTTTTAGATTTAGAAAGTCATATTTCAGGAGAATTTCCAAGATTTTTATCATCTTGAAAAAAATTCTTCTCAGATTTCATTCATGGTCTCAACTTATAGATTTTCAATTTTTATTCACAAAAAGCAGTCGTTTATCTGATTTTTGGCAGCATCAGGCACTAAGACCAGAGTATAACCGGAAGTCAAATAGGTAGAACCTAAGAAGCATCAGGCATAGGAAGCTGCTTACGTAGTATATCAAATTGATGTCCTACATGCCCAAACATATAAATTAGGAGATGGTGTACATGCATATTGCAGCCAAAGATGCAAGTATAGTAATGCATAAAAGAGAAAACACAATGTGACCCACCAAATATCAGCTACTTTCGCCCTAGGTAATTTTAGAATGAGGTTACATGAAAGCAATGAAGGTCTTATTCTCTTATATTCAACCAACACTATCAATTTGGACCTCTCAACTTTAGCATCCGATTTCTCCCCGCAAGGTGACAAGGTACTCAACTTCTCTATTTCTTTTTCGCTGTGGTACAAAGTTAACAGAAACTCACCTAGCAGGGCATCAAAATGTCATCTCACCTTAGTGGTTCCCATTTCTTAAAAGAGAGAAGGCATTATACCCAAAAGTAATGACTAAAGACGACTTTCTCATATCAAATGTCTTTCTTCTCAATGTAAATGTCAGAATTCTGATTAATTTTGGCTATCAACAATTTGCTACCTTCACCAGGAGACAAGAAAGTTTGCCTCATGGCAGATCAGCTAGTCCTGACTGGCAAAACAGACTTAATGCATAGTAGAAAATAGGCCACAAACTTTCAATTAAGAAAGCAAAGAGTTTGTAATGTAAATTAATGGTGAATTAACTAAGAATAAATTTCTAAACAGAAGTTTCAGACAAATAAATACAACAGTTTCTGCAGTAAACACAACAAATGGGGAACACAGTGGGAAAACTGAAATGAATGAGATCCTGTACCTCCTCTTTCTTGAGTTTTATATTTTCTTTTTCTAGACGAGAAACCTTGCTAACCAGTTCATTATGGTAAGCCTGCACTCTCCAACATTGTTATAGCAACAGTCAAATATTATATTCCCAATAGGAAAAGAAAACCAATCTAATCAATTCCCTAAACTTTAATTAATGCGTAGAGGTTCAACCTGTTTTCTGGCCCTTGAGTGGGCAGCAGATTCTCTATTCTTGATTTTTCTCCTCATCCTCCGTTCCAGAGTTTTTTCAGATGTGTCTAGAGCAACCCTTTTCCTGCCTGGCCTCGTATCTGATAAACTGCCAATTGAAGGGGAAGGTGATAAGCCTGTTTCTTTATTTAAACTTTGAGATTGAGAGGTTGAGGAATCTATTATATCCAAACTCGCAGCTGGACTTATAGAAGCTTCAGAGAAAAGTTCTGCTTGTACCAAAAAGTCCTCCAAGGTTGTTTCACCAAGAATCATTTCTCTATCCTGACCCTTCATATCCTCTCCATACCGTTTCTTTTGACCTTGTTGGATTTCTCTCCACACATCATCAACTGTCTTCCCACTTAAAGCCTGAGCTAAGGTCAGACTGGCTTGACGTTGAAGAGAAGATGGTGATGACGTGATGTCATCCTCTATCCCTACGGACTTATTTGCTTCAGCAGTCCATTAATTTTGAAGAAGTTCGTGGAGGTTCATGCTCCCCAGCGGCTTCCCCACATCTTCTAGTTGACGTTTGACCTCATCAAGAGTAAAACTATACCATTAATTTTGCCTAGTTAACTGGGAAGGCTGTAAATGAGAATGCTGCCTATTACCTTGAGAAACCATTGTCTGAATCCCCACTCAACGCACCTTTAGCCCAAACCTGTATTTAGAAATAGAGATCAATTAAAATCATTGAACATTCAACTAAATGCCCTAAATCTAACTACTCAAAATCAGTACAGGCTGCTCCAAAATACAACCCAACCTCTATTTAAGATCAAGGAGTAAAGTCTTTTTCTAATGAAAAATTGATACGAGGCCATTTCCCAAAATTTAGTCTATAAGGTTGGAGAATGAGGGTCATATAAACTCCTCATTAGAATTCCATACTTCCAATATGGAACTCAGGTTCCACATCATACAATTGGAATCCTAACATTCCACCATGCTCCATAACTCCCACGCCCATGCAGGCTGACTTTGTGCTAACTGCACCTAGACCCAGAAGAACAATGCAATGTCGGCGTCACCACCTACACCGCTAGCTTACAACTAAGAATTACTGAAAGGCTATGATACCATTGATATCAATCTTTAGAGAGTCATACTCCAAAAGCAAGTCTATGAGGTTGAAGAGCCAAGTTCATGTAAGTCATACATTAGAATCCCATACTTTTGATGTGGGACTCAAATCCCATATTCCTAACAAAAATACCCAAACTACTTCAAAGCTAATACTGTGGTCCTTGTGGATTTCCCAAAAAAATCAGAATCGAAACGGTGGATGTCCTATGTTGTGCACATCAGCTGAGGCAAAAGTATAAGAAAAATGACTGATGTTGACATTTTTGTTCAGAGAACTTCCACTTTCCTACTTATTTTATCGAGAATCAATCAAGTGCCTATCAAGATTTATGCGTTATTATCCGTAAAATAAAGATCAGCTCATCAATTAAATTAACAAACAAAGTCGTAGCAAACGAAAGAAAACCCACAAACTGAATTGTTCCCAGGAACAGAATTTGGTTACATACATAAGAGAAGCAACAAAGTTCATACCTGAATGAATAGAAATAGGACATGCGAAAATAGAGATAAAGCGCCTAAGATTTTGGGCTCAGCTTATGAGCTGCACAAGCAACAGAAGGAAACCCATCCGTATATGCATTTGTGGGATGCTTTCATATTTAACAATTTGACGAAGCGAACTGAAAGCGAAACGCAAATGAAGCCAAATGATTAAAAGCTGTAAACTTGGGAAGAGATTTATGTTAATCGGTCACGAGAGTGAGTTGGGATTTGACCAAGCCTTGCTTTTTTGTATTTCTTTCTTGCCCGTTGTGTCTGATTTCGTCAGAAACAATGGCAAGTGACAGAATTTGAGAGGGGTTGAGGCCTCGTCCAAGGGATATGGATCCTCTGCTGTGCCCAAAAAAGGCACAGCAGAGGGTGCTGTGCATCAAAACGCTGCGTTTTTTTTTTAAATTAAATAATTTAAAACTATTTTAAAAAATAAATAAATAAAAAATAAAGTATAAAAATAAAAGAATTTTATGTTAAAATTTTTTTAATTTTATTTTTTTAAAATAATTTATCGAAAATATTTGCTTTAAAAATATATTAAAAATAAACTTAAAAAAATCTAAAATTTTAACAAATTTTATATTTTTAAAGTTTACAAATTTTATATTTTAAAGTTTATTTTATTTTTAATTTAAAAAAAACAAATTTTTTAAATAATAAGTTGAAAAAATTAAAATTTAAAAATTTATTAAAAAAAATTCCAAATTTTCAAAATACTCTCATATTTTGTAAGTTTACAAAATTAAACTTTAAAAATATATTAAAATAAATTAAAAGAGAAAAAAATTTCAAAATTTCAAAAAATTCTTATATTTTTTAAGTTTATTTCCTCTTTAATATTTTAAATAAAAAAGTTTTTTTAAAATAATTTACTAAAAAAAAAAAATTTCAAAATATATTAAAAATAAACTCTTTAAAGATATAAAAATTTGGGTTTTTGTTCTTTTTAAATTTATTTGTAATACATTTTTAAATTTTAATTTTTCCAAAAAATTATTTTAAAAAATTTTCACTTTAAAAAGTTAAATAGAAAATAAAAGTTATAAAATTTCAACAACAAAAAATTATTTTTTAAAAAAATTTCATTTTTATACTTTATTTTTTTTTAAAGAAAAAATAATTTTTTAAATAAGTTTTTAAAAATAATTAAATTTTAAAAACAAAAAAAATAAAAACAACATCAAAAGGCTACATTGTGATATACAGCATCTGTGCCTTTAAACACAATAGAAGATTTATATCCAGACACAACGGAAAGTACTATGCATCAAAACGTAGTCTTTTAACTGCGTTTTTTTTATTTATTTAATTATTTTTAAAAGCTTATTTAAAAAAGTATTTTTTTTTTTAGAAAAATAAAAAAAATTAAGTATAAAAATGAAAGAATTTTTAAAAAATAATTTTTTTGTTAAAATTTTATAAATTTTATTTTCTATTTAACTTTTTAAAGTGAAAATTTTTTAAAATAATTTTTTGAAAAAATTAAAATTTAAAAATGTATTACAAATAAATTTAAAAAGAACAAAAACCCAAATTTTTATATTTTTAAAGAGTTTATTTTTAATATATTTTGAAAATTTTATTTTTTTCAGTAAATTATTAAAAAAAAACCTTTTTATTTAAAAAATTATAGAGGAAATAAACTTAAAAAATATAAGATTTTTTTGAAAATTTGAAATTTTTTTCTCTTTAAATTTATTTTAATATATTTTTAAAGTTTAATTTTGTAAACTTACAAAATATTAGAGTATTTTGAAAATTTGGAATTTTTTTTTAAATTTATTTTAATAAATTTTTAAATTTGAATTTTTCAACATATTATTTAAAAAAAAATTTCTATTTAAAAATTAAAGATAAAATAAACTTTAAAAATATAAAATTTGTTAAAATTTTAAATTTATTTTTAATATATTTTTAAAGCTAATGTTTTCGACAAATTATTTTTAAAAAAAATTTCTCTTCCAAAAAATTAAATCAAAAATAAAATTAAAAAAATTTAACAAAAAATTCTTTCATTTTTATACTTTATTTTTTATTTTATTTTTTTAAATAAAAAATATTTTTTAAAATATTTTGAAATAAATAAATTTAAAAAAAAAACAATAAAACGCAGCCTTTTGACTATATTTTGACGCGCACAACACCTTCTGCTGTGCCCAAAGGCACAGCAGAGGATCCATATCCGCTGTGTGGGCACAGCCGAGAATTCATATCCTCGTCCAGGCGGGGCAATCGTGTTGACCCGGGCTATTACTGGATTTGTTTCAACCTAAGGAGTGTTCGTGTCTTCTTTTTTTTCTTTAATTTGAAAAACAAAAGTTATTCTTACTTTATTTTTTTTTAAATGACACGAATATTTTATATTTTTTAAATATAAAATTAAATTAAGGCTTATTATTACTTGCGTAAGTTGCGATTATGTCTAGATTTTTTAAAATAAAGTTTCTTACGATGCTATAATGTATTCAAAATTATTTCTAATAAAAAATTATTTATATTTTATTTATTTTAATTTTAAATTATTAAAAAAATTAAATAATTATGCTCTATTTTTATTTAAAATATTAAAATAATATTAAAATAAACCGATAATTTAATCTTAAGATAATATTAAAAACTATTTTAATAAACATGAATTAATTTTTAAAAATATTAAATATATTATAAATTAATACTTAAAACACTTAACATAAACATTAACATGTAAAAAATTTGTTGCATTTGAGAACTTATTTATACACTAAAAAAATTTCTAATTAAAATTAAGTAGATTTATAAATTTAAAAATTAGATTATTAGTTTATTAAATAATATTATATTATTTAAATTTTATAAAATATTATATAATTTCAAATAAACTAATTATGTTTCTATCAAATTGAATTATATTTTGAACCAAACATAAGTTTTTCAAAATCATATATATTAATATAAATTAGATGAAAAAGCTTCATAGAATCCTTTATTCTAGAAAATGATCAAAAACTCTAATTACAGAATACAACACACTGCTTAACTACTCTGGCAACCAACTTAACGGTTAGAAACTAATATCGTTACACTTTATCTACTAGTTGTTGTTCAGGCATTGCCACTTGGCAGCCTCTGCTTCACTCTTGCCTACTTTTGCTCTCTCACTTTCTCATTAGTCCTTGATCAATATAAGTTGTGATAGTGTCGCTACCAATAACTACTCTAGCAGCACCAACCCTGTCCTCAATAACCAACGTGTCCCCATATACGATGCACCAACACGGATACAAAGAATTATATCTATATTTGAAAGTTCAATCAAATCGAATTAAACTATTGAAAAGTAAAAAAATTTAGACCTGGTTGGTTCAGTTCATGCCTGTTAAACTGAACCATTTAAATTACGATTTAGTTTGATTTGATTTTTTGATTTTCTGATTTTTTTTTGAACCAAATTTTTTCAATTATTTTAACCCATTTGAATTTTTTTGATCCTATTCTTTTAATTTTTGTATCCATTTTAAATTATTGTTTAAGTCCAAGACTAACTTTTAATTTTTGTACCCACTTCCCTTCTTTTAGCCTTTTGTTTCAGTTTTTTTAATAAAATAATATATAAAATTACTGAAATGAATATCTAATTTATTAATATAATATATAAAATTAAAGATAACTTAATAAATTCATATATTTCCAAGACTTCACAGGGCGAAAAGTATGATCCCTATCTTCGAATACTTGACCCAAAAAATTTTTTTCATCCCTGCACACCATCTGCCAATCACTGCAAGGAATGAATCCTACTAGAGATTTTTGCCATACCTAAATTTGAGTTCTTGCCTGTTTACGAATATTACATTAGTAAATAATTCTTAGAAATAAAATTCAGCAACAAATTCAGAGATTGCCATAATAACAAGGAATAACTTGGATGTCACATACTATCACTCCGAAAAAAAAGTGGTACTCAAGAATAACTATTACATCAGAACATTCTACGTGACACAACGTTGGTAGCCGAAGCTTATCTAATCTGATCAGCTAACTGAATCATAAATACTACAAGGAGAGGAACCCGGTGAATAAACTTCAAAAAATTTTCTAGTTCCAATATACTGTCAATAGGCTTACAGATGCACCAAACAATAGGAAAGCGACCGAACAAATAATGTCAGTAGCAAATATAACCTCTGATGGGATGAAGCCCAATAAATTATCCTGTGGGCAGTGACACATTAATGTCAGTTGGCTTATTCCTCGTATCTGCTGGCAATGCAGAGTGTAGACCAATTTTCACCAGGGAAGGATGATGAAGATGAGAGGTTATGTATTGAATCAGCAGTAGACGATGGAACAGCTGCAATTGGCGTGGGAGTTGATATAGTCTTATGTTTCTATTTTTTTGGCTTTTGCTCATGTTGGTTTCCTGCCAGAAAACTACCTACCACTACCTGATACATGTCAATCAGTTGGAAAGAATGATCAGGATCACGCAACTTGTGATCAAATACCAATTTGCTAGCCAATACATGTTACTAGACATTGAATCATCAGATTCATTCATACAAGATCTCATATACATCCTGCTAGGTGACCTTCAGATTTATGCTTCCCTAAAAAAGAAAAAAGTTAATACCTGCACAGGACTTGCAGCTACCAATAGACCAGCCACTCCACCCCCTACAACACGTCCATTTGGACTTGCTAATGAAACACTCATGCCACCAGATCTGCTCCGTGCTCCTTCACTTTCATTTGGCATGAATGAGCCAGATAATGACAGAATTTCAAACCGTCCCTGCAGAAATAACAGTAAGAAAGATGGGATTTCCGCTTGTGATAGACAGCAGTGTTTTAAAAGGCTAAAGAAAAGATCATACTTAGTACATGAATACAGAATGAAAGGAGGCAACATGTTGAGCTCATTTTTTGACCAGCTTCCACTACTTTTAAGCAAATGTTTGATAAATGTTTTTTTTCCAGTTGAGTACTGACCCAACAGCATAACCATCGGTTTGGCATCAAAATCACTATTTCCCTGCAATATGTATAGATAGAATTGTCATCATCAATGAAAAAGCTAATTGAATGGTCAAAGGTGAGATAGAGAGTAGCAAGTCAATTTTCTAGCAAGTCAGTTTTCTATCATAAACATCATAGAATCACTAACTGACCAGTAATGGAGACACAAAATCATTAAAGCGGTCAGTAACTTCTAATGGCTTCAACTTTTCAATGTACAGTCTCTTCAAGCCGTCAGTTATTGATGTCACAGCAGAAAGAGGCACTTGTGGACATATGCACACAAAAATTAAGTGAAAAGAATACAAGAACCAATTTGACAAATTGTTAAGAATTGATATAATAGCAAAGGAATAACAGCACAAACAGAGAGAAATGCTTGAAAAAAAATAATCTATAGTACAGACTTCATGGAATCTTCAAAACAATTCATGTACTATCGGAAATCAGATTAGATGTAAAACAAAATGCCCATTTTGCAATGGAAAAGAAGAAAAGAAATAATAAAAATTCAAAGCTAAAACATTAAGATGTGTTTGTTAAGAACATTACTAATAGTCTAATACTACCCTATAAGGAATAAAAACATAGAAGTCAAATGACAATGTTGGTTTTAGTCCAATCATTACTGACAAACAGAATTGTATCAGCTCATAATAGAAACAAAGACACAAATAAATCCAAATTCAAATATAGTCATACAATAGTTTGCTAAAAGTTAAAACCTTCTTGTAAAGTTTGCAGAAACCAAATACACAGTTCAAAGACCACTGATTTCATTAATTTACCCCTCTACCCATCAAGTCTGCCCTTCTGGAATCTAACCATTAACTAAAAATTTCTAAAAAGGTAATAAAAAAACTGCATAACAGTAAGTAGCGCTGATTAGTCAGTTTAAGCTTTTGTAGTTATATACAACTTCTAGTATATCTGATAGATACTTAAAAATGATGCCCAAATGTCTCCAACATATACTGTTCAAGATCATGATGATACAAAATACAACCAGAACTTCATAAAGCAAGTTAACAATGCAGATAAAGTCTGCCATTGCCAATAGTTTGAAAATTGGAATTAATCTCTGCAGCAGAAGAGTATAATGCATGCACAGAAACAATCCAAGTATTAGAAATGGAATAATAACCTTTTTTGTTGACTTTGAAGAAAACCAATTTGCTGAAAGTGATGGCTGCAATTGAGAACTATCTGTATGAACGCCAATTACTGAACTTGAAAATTGAGGAAAAAATAAAGAAACAGAGGAAGAGAAACAATATGAATGCGCATATCCGATAAAATGAGAAATATACTACCATTTGCATCGTGATCTTTTTGTTTATACTTTTTCTTCTGGATAAACAACCAAACAGTAAGTACCTCCACAAAATAAAAATAGAAAGATTAACATCTTCAGAAAAGAATGCTTACTGCTAGTAATACATCCAAACCTTCCATTTGGGGAGGTTTCAGATTTTCCAAATCAACTTAAATAGAAGTTAAGTTCCCATTAGGTTATGTAAATGATATACAAAGACAGAGTACTTCAACCAAACAATAGATTACAATGCTAAAGGTACATAACTAACCACCGCTTGTCAGTAAATCATGTGTTATCGTGTGCCCAGATTGTGCCAAAGAAACTAGCTACAATAGTACAATTCAAATGGGTTAGGTTCTAGAAATACATCAGCAATTCAACAAAAAAAACTTAAAAAAAGCAGAGCATTTTAATACCTGCATAGCAACCATAAATTCTTGAAAACCAAGATATCCTTGTCACTTTAAATCTGCAATAGCCCACGCCTTATTTAAATAAGGGGAGCAACAAAGAAACTATTTAGTTGACAGGGAGTAAAGGTCTAACCCCGCAACAACCCACAAAACCAGGACTAAACACAACCCACAAAACCATGAATAAATATGTAAACAATTAGAGGTTTAATCCACTTACATATTGGGAGGGCTTGGATCATTCCAATTTTCCAAATCAGCTTTCAATACAAATTCAAATTCAAATTTGTAGTAGCAAAAAAAAATTTAAATATTGATTATTTAATCACATTTAAACCCTATGGTACTTGTTCCTATGGTCCTTGTTTTATTCATATGCCAAACATTAGAGGAAGTTAAGGCAACATAAATATAGTATAGGTGCTAGAATCAACACAGTGGTCCAAGATCACATTATGGAGGCAGGAAAAAGCTTGTGAGAGCAATTTACCATGGCTGTAGTGGCAGCACCAAAGATGGAAATGAGGGAGAGGATAGAGACTTGGCCAATAAACGTGGCCATGGCTTCGAACACTAATACATCATACACATATGGATGCTGCAAGGACATGAAAAGGTATTCGGTAAAGAAGAAAGCAAGAAGAATGTGGAAAAAGAGCTACTTATTCCAAATTTACCTGTGAACATGAAGTCCATACTTTGAATAATTCTCCTGTAACAACTAACAAGCATGGGTGGGATTAAAAAGGGCAAACCCACTACAGTAGCAGCAGAAGAGCATCTCCATCTGAGTCAAAGAAGTAAGCAAGGAATTTTATATGCTGGTAAAATTTTAATATAATTGCTTTTTCTTCACATATAGCAGATAGAGAAATCACTTGTTGTGATGTATCTAAACAGAATAGCAATTTTAAGTCAATCATAGAATAACAATTTTAAGTTAATCAAAGAATAGCAATTTGATTCTCCTCCTCTTTTGTTGTGATGTTTCTGCTTTTAAAAAAATTGTTAGTTCTTTGGGATAGGCACTTATGGTATGAACAATTAACAGACCTCATCAAAAGGAATGCCAGATAAAAATTAGCAGAAAAATTATCACTATTTGTCTATTTTAACTTCCAAATAAAAATTAACAAACCTCACCAAACTGTCCAGACACCATAGGATCGATCCATGTCAGCCTTTGCAAGTTGAAATTTACGTTAAGTTTGAATCTTTGTATAGGGAAGATGTGGGAGAGGAACAATGTTTGGCTGTTTGCAATTGCAGATCAAATGCAAGAAGAAAATAATAATTCCATAATGCAAAATGCAAGAAGAAGATAATAATTTCATTCCATATGATAATATTTCCATAATACTACCAACAGAAGTCTATAAAACATAATGATTCTATAATGCTACCAACAGAACTCCACAAATTATAATGATTCCATAATACTACCAACAGAAATTCATAAAACATACATAATAATTCCATAATGCTATGCTACCATTAGAAAGTCCATAAAACATAATAATTCCATGTTTCTCTGAGACTAAGATTCCCATAACCAAGTGCACAACCTGTTAGAATATAACAATAATTAAAACATAATTAGTACAATTTAAAATGTATTGGGTAAAAATACATAAATAATTTATTTGATTAAATATAATGCTCATACCACTTAGAACATGTTCGTTTACAAATCTAAATCTGATCCTGATTCAGCCAACGGACCAACTTCATCTAATAATTGAATAGACATATTAAGTCAAGAAAGAAAAAAAATTATTACAAACCCTTTTAACCACAAACAATTTATTAAATAATGCTAGTTGAAACAAAAATAATATTACCTATCTTAGCCTTATCAATGTCATCTGCTTGCTCTTCCATGTCAAGAGATAAAGGGGTAGACCGAAACCAATTTTGTTCACAAATAAGAGCCTCTACTGTTCTATGAGATAAAGAACTCCTATATTGATCAAGAACTCGGCCCCCTGTACTAAATGCTGATTCATAAGCAACTGTTGACATTAGTATTGCCAATACATCCCTAGCAATTTGAGTAAGAATGGGAAATCTAGTAGAATTCACCTTCCACCAACTAAGAATGTCAAACTTTGGTGACATCTTTTATTGGGGATTCGTTAAATATGTTTCCAACTCAGACTTGTGTTCTACATTATCATCCTTACTCATATCCATGTCAAATTCCATAATAAAAGAATCTTTAGCATCCACTAAAATATTCATCTCTCTACTAGATTGAGAATATTGACCAACATCTTCTGATTTTTTAACACCATAACAAGATTTATATTTATCATGCATACCATTGAGTATTTCCTTTACTTTGTCAGCCATAGAAGTATCCAAGTCCTGATCAAAGAGTTTTGAAAGACTCCATTCAATAAATTTCAACTTGTATCTTGGATCAAGAATTATGGCTACAAAAATAAACATAATCATGTTTTTTAAACTCCCCCAATATTTGTCATGTTTAGCTTTCATTCTAATAGTCATATTCTTTAATAATACATCATCATCACTCTCACACCAACCCTTCAAAGTCTTCACAATAAGACAATATTCATGAAAATATTGAGATGAAGTCACATGCAAAGAGCTTGAAACATTTTTAGTTGCATCAAAAAAAAATCTTCAAAAACTTCACAAAATGTCTTGCATTAAGCCAATCCTCTGTGTTTGGGGGACCAAGTGGAGAATCAAAAAGAAATTGAGCATCCCACTATTCTAACCTAAGAAATGCCCTTTGAAACTTCAAGGCACTCTCAAGCATAAGATATGTAGAGTTCCACCTTATTAGAACATCCAATTGAACCATGCTCTTATCTTGTATCTTAGCAAGCTCTATACATTTCTTAAATTTTTGCATTCGTGCGAGAGAAGCACGCACATATTTGCAAGCATCCCTAATTTTACTTATTGATTCATGCATTTCTTTCAAACCATCAGCAACAACAAGATTTGAAATGTGAGCACAACATCTAACATGCATGTATTCCCCCTTTGTCACACTTGCATTCCACTCATTTATTTTCCTCCGCATGTATGCTATGCAACATCATTTGAGTTAGCATTATCAACTATTATGGTGAAAACTCGTTCAATTCCCCAATCAGTAAGACATTTTTCTATGGTTTGACCAATTACTTCTCTTTTATGACTAGCAATTGGACAAAAGTTCAAAATTCTCTTATGTAACTTCCATTCAGCATCAGTAAAATATACAATAAGACAAAGATAACTCAAATTTTGCACAGAAGTCCAACAATCAGTAGTCAAACAAACACTTTGAGAATTCAAGGATAACACATTTCTCAATTTTCTGTTCTCATCTAAAAAAAGCCTATAGCAATCCCTAGCCACTGTAACACGAGATGGAATAGGAAATTATGGCTGAACAATACTCATAAAATATCAAAACCCTTCACCTTCAACAAACTTGAAAGGTAATTCATCAACAATAGTCATCCTAGCTAAAGCTTGCCTACATGCATGAAGATCAAAACTAACCGATGATAAATTACTCCCAGTCCCTTCCCCTTGCTCTTTTCTTTTTGGTTGGAAAGAAAGAATAGCTTGACTAGAGTCTAATAATTCTCTAGGAAATTTTTTGCATTGCTTTTATAAATGGTGGGCCATATTAGAAGTTTCATTTCTTTTTTTATGAGAAGCATAGCTAGCCCCAAACCAATTACATGAAGCCCTAGGCCAATTTGGATCACGATATTTAATACTAGTAAAATGCTGCCATAACCAAGATTAAGGTCTAGTGGATTTTCTCTTACCTTCTTCAATGTCATCCTCTTCATTGTTTTACCCCTCTTGCACTTTTTTCTTCTTCGAAGCTGACGTACTGATCTCTTTATTTCTTTTTGAAGGCACTGAAGCTGCTTCATGCACACTTGGAGTTGGAGATCTTGATCTTTCAGTGGCATTTGCATCCTCCAAAATTTTTTGTTGTACTTCTTCTGACTCAGTCATATTTGACTACTCTTTGTCTCTAACTTTCTACCCAAAAAAAATTATAAAAAGCATGAAATAGGAATCCCAATAAACATTAAGCTGTAACAATAATTGAAATGTATTTAATTTTTCTATATAACATCATCTATAAGATTCAAGAATAAACGAAATGGAAAATTGAGGGACAAAATTGCTGGTATAAATTTTGAGGCAAAATAACTTTTACCTAGGCGCTGTCACGAGTCAAGGAAGTGACGAATCAGAATGATGAGTAAGTTCAAAGGCCGGAATGGATGAATCAGGTTTCAGCAAAACTGAGGGACAGCATGTTATATAAATCAACAAAGAAAAATTTTTAAAATATAAAATGAAAGTAGGAGCCTTGAATAAAATGGCAGATTACCTCAGATCCCAAGATATTCAGCCTGGGTCTGTAACGATGAAAAAATAACTGAGCAAACAAATACAATTAACAGCTCAAAATGACAGCAGATATGATGGTATGTTTTCTTTGGAAGGGAGACATGTCTCTAGAAAGAAAAAAAATGGATGTGAAATCAACATATATTGTGTTACCCAAGAGCATTAAGAGAAACCAACATATTCTTTTATCAATATATTGAACCTTCAAATCAAATAAATAGCCAAGAAAATGAAATGGAAAACTTTCATAACTGGTTAATTAGAAATTACAGCTATGATGCACAGGAGGAAATATATCATGTTAGATCAATTCACTAACTCAGAGAGGACAGATAAATTAGAAGAAATGGTTTGTATCTGAAGAAAATAAGACAACTTCAAAAATTACCATCTGAAGGGAAAGAGTATAGATATAATTTCTTGAAGTAAACCAACATATTTGGCTATTTGCAGCAGCAGCACATAAGTTATTGGCTATTTGCAGCACACAAGTTATTTATGGTACGGATAAGATTAAGCATCCATAGGCATAGCATTTCCACCACTGGAAATGTCAAAAAAATTGACATACTAGTGAATTTCAGAAAATCAAACCCATGCAGAACTAAAAGAAATTCAATTCAGAATAACAAATTGCCGTATTTCCATGTATCCTTTCCAGCTACATGTTAATAAACTCCTCGCTATTAGGGATGGGTATTGGGTAGGGAAAGGAAGAGGAAGATAAACAAAACAGAAAATACTGATAAGATTAAGCAAAAGGAATGCAAGACAATAAATTCATACCAGAACGAATGGTAGCGTCACAGTCCGGAGAGCGAGGCATTACTAGCGTCGCAGAACTCACGTAAGCATGAGCACCTAGTGGTAGACTGGCAAGAGTAGAGGCGGGCCCAAGCGAATATGCTCGATGTGGCCGATAGCAGGCAAGGACGGGTCACAGACTTGCCCGAAAATGTTAACACAGCATCAACAGGCTTGTCGGAATCGGAGTATTGGCGGGTCTGTGCGAAGATGTCAACCGGCTGAAGAACCGTGAACGCAGGCGTGAGCAATGAACAAAAGAAAAACGAAGTCGAAGAAGCAAGCAGAGTAAGCTAGGGGTTTTGAGATATGATTTGGGGGAAGACGGAAGAAACTAGAAAGAACGGGAACCAAAGAAAACATGTAAAATATAATAAAAATTAAATTTAATAATATATATTTAATATATTTAAAATAAATCGGTCGATTCAGTTCGATTTAATTTTTGTTCCAACCGAAAATTGAACCGAACCGATCTGTTTTTTTTTTTAAAAAAAATCGATCTAGATCGATTTTAATCGGTTCAAATTAAATTTTAATCAATTTGGTTCGATTTTTTCAATTTAATTTGATCCGATTCGATTTGTGTACACTCTTAATTATATCTTATATGAAATACAATAATCTTTTTAAAAATGTAAGATACTGATATGATAATGTATATTATTGGATCGAACATTTATTAACAGATTAAAAATTTGGGTAAAATATATTTTGTCACCCTCATATTTTGCAGCAATTGCAATTTTCCCCCTCTTCTTTTAATTCCTGCAATGTGTTTCCTGATCTTTTATTTGATTACAACTTATCCCCTACTCTTAAATTTTTCATCAAATTTAACATCTGTTGTGTGTTAAAATACCAAACTACTCCTTTTAAAAAAATAAGAAAAGAAAATCCAATTCATAACTTCATTTAATCTTTTCTTTTAATGTTTGACGGTAAATTCCATGCCAAAAATGCATTGTTCTCCTCCAGACACCCGACTACATAGCGAAGAAGCACTTCCCCCACCGAAGAGCATCGTGAAGCATGATTGAACCCAGCCACCATTACACTTGAGTTAAGCCGTCGTCATTCAACCCAGCCATTGCAAGCACGATCGCAAAACACGAGCACTCTCCCATTGACTGAAAGAAAACACAAACAGTGAAGCACACTGTGCTGTTCGATTGACGATGGCTTGGTTCCATGCCAAGGAAAGCATCGAAGAGCACCTGCAAGCCTGAGCATTCTTCAAAACTGGGTTGCCTTTTGGTTTGCTTTATGATTTTGAGCCTATGGATTTTTTAGTCCGTGCTTTTGCTTTTGATCTTTTCAGCCCTTTAGTTTAAATCAATCATGGATCATCTTTAGATGTATTTTCCACTCTGTTTTGCTAAACATATAAAAATTATATTATTAACAAACAGTTTAAGCAAAAAGCATCTAATTGCTTGCCACCCTTGTTCCAATAATCAAGTATATTCTTAATTTTCTCTCTATGCAAGAAGTGAAAGAGCAGGTGTTAAAGTTTCATCATCTTCCTAATTGTTTAAGTAACTTCCAGATAAGAAAGTGCCTACCTTTGATTAGGCATGTTAATTTTTTTGATTCTCTTAATGTTAAGCTCTCAAGTATTTCAATTTTCAATTGATTCCATGGACTTAATGTACATTCGTAACCTGGCCAAGCATTTCTCACTCTTCGCTGGTTCAAATTTTCTCCCCTGCAAAGTTGATATAAAGCCCATGATTACTTGCCAATTGCCAATTTGCTTCAAGTCAACAATAGACAAATAGAACAAAATTTGATATAATGAAAATAAAGTTTTTGTCAATTTTTTTTGAAGGATGCATTACTAAG
Source organism: Gleditsia sinensis (assembly GCA_037074535.1). NCBI lineage: Eukaryota > Viridiplantae > Streptophyta > Magnoliopsida > Fabales > Fabaceae > Gleditsia > Gleditsia sinensis. Next base: position 21,830,224 of record CM073470.1, read on the forward strand.
TGAAGCAAGAGAAGAAACACAATATAATGAATATGTTTGAATTTATCTAATACCCAGGCAACCTATGCACCATAATTATCCTCCTCAATCTTTCAAGCGCTATACATTAGAAAATTAACAAAGATCTCAAGCAAAAACAGACACTAAAAATTTCACAAGTTCAAAACAATAGAATAAACCAAAAGCCAACCCAGTTTTGAAGAATGCTCAGGGTTGCAGGTGCTCTTCAATGCTTCCCTTGGCATGGAACTACCTTATCGTTAATCGAATGGCATAATGGCTCAATGTCGAATGGCACGGTGGCTCGGGTAATGGCTTAATTGTGCTTCACTCTGCTCGCATTTTCTTTCGAGTGATGGGAGGGAGTGCTCGCATCTTGGGGATCATGTTTGCGGTGGCTGGGTTGAACGAAGGTGGCTCGACTCAAGTGTAATGGTGGCTGGGTTCAATCGTGCTTCACAATGCGAATAAGCGCTTCTTCACGCTATAGTCGGTGTCCGGAGGAAAACGATGTATTTTGGGATGGAATACAGTCAAACATTAAAAAAAAGACTAAATGAAGTTATGAATTGGGTTTTCTTTATAAATAAATAAAAAGGGGTAGTTTGATATTTTAACACAGAACAGATGTTAAAGTTGACGGAAAATTTAAAGAAAAGGGATAAGTTGTAATCAAATAAAAGATCAGGTGGCACATCGCAGGAATTAAAAGAAGAGGGGAAAAACTGCAATTGCTACAAAATATGAGGGTGGAAAAATGCATTTTGCCCAAAAAATTTTAACTAATTGTCAAGACACTATTTTTTTTATACTTAATCCTTAATAGTTTGAACACCACGCGTTAATTGAGATTTAGCTATTAGTTGAGCCTCCACCATAAGACAATTACTATAACAACCTAACCAACAATCTCTCTCTCTCAACAATTGTACCCACTAAAAATCAAACACGCCACCTCAACTCTAATATTAATTATTAAATCAAACACTTACCATTAAAATAAAAGTTATAACTGATAGTTAGAGTATAAGTATTTTTATTTAATTTTAATTGTCCAAACGTTATGTGTTGACTGTAATTTGTCCATCACCTATGTAATAACTATAAAATTCAACGAAAATTCCAATTAAAGAAAATTTAGAATAAAAGAGAGAATTTTGACAATAGAGATAAGAACCGGTGAAAATATGTATATTTATTACATGGATTAAAGAATTACAAAAGAAATATGAGAATTTATGTTTTGGCGCGCTATAAGCAAATATATTTTTATTTATGTAGAAATGATTATGATTTGTTAAAAGTAAGTGGACTTTTAAGTAAAAGAAGTATTGTGTTGCTTAAAATAATTATATCGGCCTCTATTGAATTTTTATTATATTTTTAGAAATATTCTTTCTTTTAATATGAATAAAGATATTTGTTTTGAAATTTGTTTTATTATGTTTTTTATCAAGAAAAATCATAATTTAAGAGTTTAACTAAAGATTTATGAGAATGGAAATTTTTAGAAATTTTTTGGATATTTTATGATGAAAAATGGAATTTATATGAATTTTTATAAAAGAAAATCTTATTATTAATTATTTAATAATTATTATTATATTAAAAAAAAAAGAGAAAGCACAAACCAAAACCGGGGGAGGAGAAAAGTAATAAAAAAAATGGGAAAAGATGCATAGTAGTGAATAGTGAGTGAATAGTGACATCCAATTTTATCTTTCGATTTGGAGTGCTTATGGGCTCCCGATATTAAAACTGAAAGTGTTATTGGATTCAGGACGAAAAGTACTTCAGTTTTGACTGATCAGTTTTTCAAATCAACCGTTGAATTGCCGTAAATCTGAAGTAGAAAATCTCGGTAAAAGGTAAGTTCTGAAAACCTTACTTAGAGACTTCTAATTAGAAATCTGATTCCGTAGATGGATTCAGAAACTAGATAAATATTAGGATATGAATTCGTTTTATTGATTCGGTAAAAAATTTTGTGACGGTAAATAGTGTTTTCCGGCGATGAATAGTGGCTGTAAATAGTATTTTTCGGCGGTGAATAGTGACTAAACTCCCGAAGTCATTTTTCAAGTCTTTGGACCTTTCAGACTCGATTTTGGAGTTTGTTTTACCGAATTCAGACCAGAAACGAGAATTTTAGGGCTATCCAATTTGGAGCCCTTACCTGTGAGTAGATAATTCTTCCTATAGCTTGTTTTTACTCTTCTTTAACTTTACATTGATAAATGAGTATGATTACATGTTATTTATATGTTCATATATTTCTGAAATGGTTTGGAATATTTGAAATGATTGAGAAATGATATCTAGTTCAAGAAGAGTATGATTTTTGAAATAAATTTTGAAATGCTGTGAATACGTTATTTCTAAATGCATTTCTCATTATATGACAATGGAAATATGTTATGCATATGTTGTTGATTTATACAGTGATATTTTTGCCACGAATATAGGCATGTGTATATGATTCCCCTGATTGGGAAGTTTTGATAGAGGAAATATACTGAGATTGAAAGTCTGTTTTATATTGAGAATTTTATACTGGATTATATGGCATACGTGCATATGGTATTTTTCTGTGGAGGAATCCTATTGGAAACACTGTCTGCTAACAGCAGGTGATGTTAGCCCTGGTGCGCACCTTGATTGCCTCAGCTAGCAGGGGAGGTGGTGCTAACCTCGTGTGAGGACCAACACACGGGAGATTATATGTGAAGGAGAGCGGAATGCCTCCTATATATGGGCGAGATGCCAGTTATATGAGATGTTATTTGCCATCCCTTGCTGTGTGCTTGGGAAAGACCCATACAGAGTCTCTTCGCGTGTCCTCTTGAATGGTAGTAGGGCAAACCTCAGCAGGATGCTGAGTTTAGGCAAATCCTATACCACCAAAGTGCGGAAGGGGTCAAACTCTGGTATGGTGGTTCTGATATGGGATCCTCCGAATAAGTTATATGAGAAATATTTGATGCATAACATTATTTGATAAATGATTTTACAGTTTTGTATATGATTTGAATGAATATGAATATGAATTGTTGACAGAGATGTTTTGAAAATGCGGGTCCCATGTGGATGTACTTCTGAAATGTAATTTATGAATACTTAATTTTTATTAAACGAGTACATCCATATGTTGACCTGAGAGGTCTTAGGAGGTATTATCTGCTTACTGAGTTGTAAAACTCACTACATGATGTGGATTTATTTTTCAGATAAAGACATAGAGTTTGGTCCAACAGCCATGTGATCGACTAGGGGTCGTACTCCAGTGGTGAGCCTACATTGTTTCTAGGCTCTCAATGTTTTATATTGTAATATATTTGTACTCTAGAGTTGCTCTGAACGTCACAGGCAAGATCCTTGTTTCTGCTGTACTCTGATGTATATGTACTTTATTTGTATATGGTATCTGTATGGGAAAATCTATATGTATCTGTTTCCTTGATAAAGGATTGAGATATTTATGTTTATGGAAAATATATGTTCATGATATATGTGTTTCACGTGCCCTAAAATTAGGGGCGTGACAAGTTGGTATCAGAGCATTAGGTTTCCCTATGACAATCAGAGCAAAGGATTCTTTAGTAGGACCTTTAGTATCGATATGAGCCGAATATATTTATACTTCAGGTGCTGTTAAGGGATTTTATAGGATTTTAAATTCATTTCTATTCCAAGTTGCTAAAGTTTATAGTATAAGATGGATTGAATATTGTGACATCTTAAGAGATATCTATGAATCAATTACAGCTTGAAGTGAAAGGAATAGGCATTCCAGAGAATTTTAAAGAATTGATACAAATACCAAATATGATGGTTTCTAAATGTGACATCCATTGTACCCGGTTGTCTAGATATGGTAGACTGTGATGTGATATTGAGAATGGATTAATTGGCATTATGTCATGTCATTTTGAAATGTCACTTGAAGGTGATTAAATTCAATTATTGGAGAATTTTCTTTCTTGACACAAGAAGATCGTAATGAGATACCCAGTAATTTAATTTCTGCTTTAGCAGTCCATAAGTGACTACAAAAAGGTGCCAAGGATAGTTGGCAGTGGTGAGAGATGTTGATATAAAGTATACCACTGTAAATTAAGTTCTAGTGGTTAGAAAATTTTCTGATGTAATTCTTGAAGAATTGCCAGGATTACCTCGAAACGTAAAATATAATTTGGTATTGATTTACTTCCTGGAAACCAACCAGTGTCTATACCTCTATATAGAATGGTACCGACTGAACTCAAGGAATTGAAGGATCAGTTGAGACACTTGTTAGACTAGGGATTTATATACCCTAGTACTATTACTTGGAGTGCTTCAGTTCTATCTTTGAAAAAGAAAAATGGATCACTATGACTATGCATAGATTATAGACAATTGAATAAAGTGACAATGTGAAAAAAATACTCATTACCTCATATAGATGATATGTTTGACCAGCTATAAGGTGCTCAACATTTAAAAAAAAAATTTGAATTGATTTGATATCTGGATCTCATCAATTGAGGATAAGGAAAGAGAATATTCGAAAAATTTCTTTTAGAACTCGTTATGGTATTATGAGTTCTTGGTGATGTCATTTAGTCTGACAAATTCCCAGTTGCATTCATGGACTTGATAAAAAAAAGAAGAGTATTGAAGCCATCCCTGGATTAATTTGTCATTATAATTATTGATAATATACTAGAATATTTTAAGAGTGCAGAGAATCATAAGCAATATTTAAAGATAGTATTACAAACTCCAAGGGAGTATCAGTTATATGCTAAGTTCTCAAAATATGAATTTTGACTTAGTAATAGTACTTTCTTAAGGTATGTGGCTAGCAAGATGGTATCTAAGATAACTCTAATAAAGTAAAAGTGGTACAACAATGTCCATATCTTGCTACAGTTACAGATGAAGATCCAAGTCCAATTTGTGCTTTCTGCTATGGTCTGTTGTCCATTCTATTTGAGCTGTGATTGGATCAGGTACATGAACATATGCTTGTAAAGCATCAATCAACTCCTCAGCATATGAAGCTGAGATGAGAATTCGTCGTGCTGAGTGTGGGATAAACTTTTCTTCCACAGCATGATCAAGGAAAGATAACAGACCATCAAAGAAGTGATTAACATTTAACAAACCTATCGGTTTGTGATGCATATTTAGTTGTGCCCAAAAGACTATTTGAAAAATTTCTTCTAAAGTACCAAAACCCCTTGGTAAGGCAATGAAGGCATCAGCATTGCTCATCATTCTAGCCATGCGCTCATGCATGGATGCAACCTTAAACTCTTCCCCAATTGTCTTTCCTACGATGTTAGATGCAGCTAGAGCTGTAGGAATAATACCTAGAACTTGGCATCCTCCTACATGTACAGCTGTAGACACACATCCCATTAACCCACGGTTACCTCCACCATAGACTAGATGAATTTTTCTCTTGGCCAGCACCATACCTAGGTTTTGTGCTGCTTTCACATATTCTCCATCCTTTCTAGGACTGGAACCACAAAAGATACAAATATTTCAAAACTGACGAAATGTGATTCCCTCCATAGCTATACACACTTCAACTTTGAGTATGAAAGTAAAGATATTAACGTGTGTATTTATAGAATTTAGAGAAGGATATACATACGATAGCTATGTGAATAGGCCGGGCATAAATATAACAACTATGTGAGCGATTGATAGATATCAGCTAAATTGAAGATGAAATTTTCAAAAATGACGGTAAGCATGTATATATACAGTAGTTATGACTGTGACCCATATTAAGCACGTAAAGAGAAAAGATTGAAAAATGCAAACCAATTAGTTGTTGAAGAGGAACAATCAAAAGATCTATCTTGTTTTTCTCAATATTCTTACCAGTCGACTATTGATTTATAAGTCGATTAGCTATTTTGAGAAATTTTAATTTAGACTGGTTATTTTACAGTTGATTGATTACATCTATTTTGAAGCAATTAACTGCATCCTACCAGTTAACTACGTATTTCTTGATTTTCACAGACTTTTATAAGCACAAAAGTGTTTCTTTTTCCATGTGCTATTTTTCCACCGAATATGAACAGATTTAAAGTTGATTTTGACCCATATATTCAAAATTTGCGGCCACCGATTTTTGCCGAAATAGCAGCTAGATTTTGTTTACAGATTTTCAAGAATTACGACCATCGATTCTAATTTCCTGTCAATATTTTGTCCAAACTTCTGACTTCCTATTTTGGCACCATGCTCTATTACGTGTTTCGCATTGCATTGTCATACATTAATATTTGGCATTAAATGCAAGATTCTTTTTCCTTATTATAAGGAGGGTTAATTTCTAATCTTTGGAACTTAGTTATTATGGTGTTCAACTGATTAGTAGATTAAAGTAATAGAGATTTTGAAAAGAATAGATGGATGATGATCTAATGGTGATTTGACGAATATAATCAAAGGAATTAACGGTGTTGAAATTTTTGAGGAGTAAAGTATGGAAAGTAAGATTTAAGTTAATCTCAAAAATTTTTTTAATTTGGAAACATGGAGAATATTTTGAGAATCATCTCCAAGAATAATGTAAGTGATTAAGATATTTGTGTTAAAGATTTATAACTTACTAAATTGAGACTAGTATCTAGAATGTAAATCATGTTGAGATTGGAAATTCACGTATGAATAATTGTTGAGAAAAGAGATTTCAGAAGAAGCCATAGATTGTAAATATGGATAACCCGAGGTAATAAAGATATACTAAGATATAAAAAAATGGTACTAGTATAATGGTAAAAAGAAGATACAAGTAAAATTTTTCATTGGCGGGTATGTTGGCAAGTACGAATTGAATATATTATCTCAAGAGAGTTATTCAGGAAGTCTAAGGATCTTTATTAGATTATAGTATGACTAATACTAAAATTAAATGATGTGTTTATACATTAGAAGTTATGCTTTAAGTATCTTTATATTATTGTGGTGGAAGTTGGGAGAAATTAATTGTCCTTAGTTGAACTTGCTCATAGCAGTAATTATCATGCCAATATACAATGGCATCATTTGAAGTTTTACATGAACATCATAGGTTTCTTAATATGTGAGTGAATTGAGAAAAGTTAAACTTTGAAAATCTAATTTGGAATAACATGCAATAGATAGAATATGAATTATCTAAATTGATGATGCTAATTTGGAGAGCATGCTTCAAGCATATGTTTTTGAGATAGGTTAGAGATTTCTTAACAGAATTTGTCTATAATAAAATGATATTAGAAGATTTAAACCTTATGTAAGAGGTGTTACAAATGTTCTGTTAAATGACTCAGTTGAGTTAGATTTATTATAAGATGTCATTGATAAAGTGAAATTGATTAGAAAAAGAATACTGAAAACTCAATACAAGTTAAAAGTTTATAAGGACTATGAATGTTGAGCACTCGAAATTATTAGTTGGTGACCACATATTCTTGAAGGACTCACCAATGAAAGAGGTAATGAGATTTGAAAAGAAAGGAAAGTTAAACCCTCGGTATAAAGGATCATTTGAAATTCTTGATAGGATCGGTTCAGTGGCTTATCGTTTGGCTTTACCACATGAATTGGGTAATGACCATCCAGTTTTTCATGTGTTTATGCTACAGAAATATTTACCAGATTCTGTACATGTTATACATTGTCCACAGATTCAGTTACAGGAAGATTTAACCCATTAGGAACAACCAGTAGCAATAGTGGTCAGACAAATAAAGAAGTTACGGACAAAAGAAATATCTACAGTAAAAGTGATATGGAAAAATCATTCTTCTGAGGAAACTACTGGGGAAAGAGAGGAGGATATACACGCTAGATATCTGTGTTTATTTGAACAATGATATTAGTATTTATCTGCAACTATGGTGATGAAATTCGGAGACCAAATTTCTTTAAGGGGGGAATAATGTAATAACTGTAAAATTTAACGAAAATTCCAATTAAAGGAAATTTAGAATAAAAGAGAGAATTTTGACAATAGAGATAAGAACCGGTGAAAATATGTATATTTATTACATGGATTAAAGAATTACAAAAGAAATATGAGAATTTATGTTTTGGCGCGCTATAAGCACATATATTTTTATTTACGTAGAAATGATTATAATTTGTTAAAAGTAGGTGGACTTTTAAGTAAAAGAAGTATTGTGTTGCTTAAAATAATTATACCGGCCTCTATTGAATTTTTATGATATTTTTAGAAATATTCTTTCTTTTAATATGAATAAAGATATTTGTTTTGAAATTTGTTTTATTATGATTTTTATCAAGAAAAATCATGATTTAAGAGTTTAACTAAAGATTTATGAGAATGAAAATTTTTAGAAATTTTTTGGATATTTTATGATGAAAAACGGAATTTATATGAATTTTTATAAAAGAAAATCCTATTATTAATTATTTAATAATTATTATTATATTAAAAGAAAAAGAGAAAGCAGAAACTATAAAACGAAACCAGGGGAGGGGAAAAGTAATCAGAAAAAAAAATGGAAAAAGATGCATAGTAGTAAATAGTGAGTGAATAGTGACATCCAATTTTATCTTTCGATTTGGAGTGCTTATGGGCTCCCGATATCAAAACTGAAAGTGTTATTGGATTCAGGGTGAAGAGTATTTCAGTTTTGACCGATTAGTTTTTCAAATCAACCGTTGAATCGCCGTAAATCTGAAGTAGAAAATCTCAGTAAAATGTAAGTTCTGAAAAACCTTATTTAGAGACTTCTAATTAGAAATTTGACTCCGTAGATGGATTCAGAAACTAGATAAACATTAGGATATGAATTCGTTTTGTTGATTCAGTAAAAAATTTTGTGACGGTGAATAGTATTTTTCGGCGATGAATAGTGGCTGTAAATAGTATTTTCCGGCGATGAATAGTGACTAAACTCCCGAAGTCATTTTTCAAGTCTTTGGACCTTTCAGACTCGATTTTGGAGTTTGTTTTACCGAATTCAGACCAGAAACGAGAATTTTAGGGCTGTCCAATCTGGAGCCCTTACCTGTGAGTAGATAATTCTTCCTATAGCTTGTTTTTACTCTTCTTGAACTTTACATTGATAAATGAGTATGATTACATGTTATTTATATGTTCATATATTTCTGAAATGGTTTGGAATATTTGAAATGATTGAGAAATGATATCTAGTTCAAGAAGAGTATGATTTTTGAAATAGATTTTGAAATGCTGTGAATACGTTATTTCTAAATGCATTTCTCATTATATGACAATGGAAATATGTTATGCATATGTTGTTGATTTATACAGTGATATTTTTGCCACGAATATAGGCATGTGTATATGATTCCCCTGATTGGGAAGTTTTGATAGAGGAAATATACTGAGATTGAAAGTCTGTTTTATATTGAGAATTTTATACTTGATTATATGGCATACGTGCATATGGTATTTTTCTGTGGAGGAATCCTATTGGAAACACTGTCTGCTAACAGCAGGTGATGTTAGCCCTGGTGCGCACCTTGATTGCCTCAGCTAGCAGGGGAGGTGGTGCTAGCCTCGTGTGAAGACCAACACACGAGAGATTATATGTGAAGAAGAGCGGAATGCCTCCTATATATGGGCGAGATGCCAGTTATATGATGGCGGGATGCCAGTTATATGAGATTTTATTTGCCATCCCTTGCTGTGTGCTTGGGAAAGACCCATACAGAGTCTCTTCGCGTGTCCTCTTGAATGGTAGTAGGGCAAACCTCAGCGGGATGCTGAGTTTAGGCAAATCCTATACCACCAAAGTGCGGAAGGGGTCAAACTCTGGTATGGTGGTTCTGATATGGGATCCTCCGAATAAGTTATATGAGAAATATTTGATGCATAACATTATTTGATAAATGATTTTACAGTTTTGTATATGATTTGAATGAATATGAATATGAATTGTTGACAGAGATGTTTTGAAAATGCGGGTCCCATGTGGATGTACTTCTGAAATGTAATTTATGAATACTTAATTTTTATTAGACGAGTACATCCATATGTTGACCTGAGAGGTCTTAGGAGGTATTATCTGCTCACTGAGTTGTAAAACTCACTACATGATGTGGATTTATTTTTCAGATAAAGACATAGAGTTTGGTCCAACAGCCATGTGATCGACTAGGGGTCGTACTCCAGTGGTGAGCCTACATTGTTTCTAGGCTCTCAATGTTTTATATTGTAATATATTTGTACTCTAGAGTTGCTCTGAACGTCACAGGTAGGATCCTTGTTTCTGTTGTACTTTGATGTATATGTACTTGGTTTGTATATGGTATCTGTATGGGAAAATCTATATGTATCTATTTCCTTGATAAATGATTGAGATATTTATGTTTATGGAAAATATATGTTCATGATATATGTGTTTCACGTACACTAAAATTAGGGGCGTGACAACCTAAGCCTTCATCACGAAATAATTATTGCTGCAACCCAGCTAACATATATTATAAAAATAAAAAATAGATTATAATATATATAACCAAAATAGGAGTATAAGTTTTTTTGACATAATCTCAAAGTTCATTATGGGAGAAGATGTGGGGGGTTTATATATGATCTTGAGAAATTATTCTTGAGATAAGCACTAGGGCATCCCAAATGAAAATTTATGTACCGGAGATCCTTATGTATGAATGAGACGCTCTTGAGGAAGTCCCACATGAGAGTTATAATCTAAGGATTTCCTTTGTCCCCCCCCCCCCAAAAAAGGCTTAAATTCAAATCCATCCTAGATGACTACACTAAATATGACTTTCTCCTTCTTGATTTTAATCCTCTGAGAAACTTTCTGCACAAGAGGTTCCTTTGTTTTCTCCCCCCCAAAAAAGGCTTAAATTCAAATCCATCCCAGATGACTACAACAAATATGACTTTCTCCTTCTTGATTTTAATCCTCTGAGAAACTTTCTGCACAAGAGGTTCCTTTGTTTCCCCCCCCCAAAAAAAAGCTTAAATTCAAATCCATCCCAGATGACTACAACAAATATGACTTTCTCCTTCTTGATTTTAATCCTCTGAGAAACTTTCTGCACAAGAGGTATGTAGAAATTTACTGTACTTTTGGAAATTATTGATTTAATTAAACATTTCATTTAATGTTTATCTTTATTTTTATATTTTTATTTTTTTAACCCAATCCTTACAATTTCAAGTCGTTCGCAATCTAACTCCTACTTCTACATGTATTTTTTTCTTCTCCATATTAAACCCCATGTGGCATTTCATTATTAGTCACATTTCGTACTATAATTTGAATGAATTTTTAATTTGGTTCTTACACTTTCATTTCATTTGCAATTCGTTTCTAAAATTTTAAGTAATTTTCAATTTTGTCCCTAATGTTTCCAATGATGTTTATAAGGCAAAGATTTATCTCAATCTCTTACACATCTTGGTGAGCTTTGCATTTTGGAATTGTTGTATATTATTACTAGGCTAAAGTATTTTTGTTGTCCCTAAATTTTAACCAAAAGTTCGATTTAGTTACAAAATATTTTTTGCCCAATTTTTCTTTTTTGTTAGTACAAAGAGGTTTAAGGACCTGAAAACAGAAAAAGGACTAGGAGATAAATTCTTTGGAGAAATGAAAGGGTTTGAGAGATCAACCTCCACGATTCAAACTTACAATCAAATAGTCTCTTAACACTTAGATTTTATGATATACTAAAAGTTAAGTTCTAAGAAAGCTACTTTAAGGGGGATTATAATTCATGTATGCATTCAACAGTTCAAAAAAAATTAATATTTTACCCTTTTAAGTGGCGTTAGATAAAACCTTGATTAGTCACGTAGACATATTTATAGAGGGACTAAGTTAAAATTGACTTAAAAACTTGATTAGTCACTTAAAGAGGGACTAAATTAAAAATGACTTTTAATTTAGATATTTAGTTCCAAAGAAATAAGGTGTAAGGACTAGATCAAAATTTTGTTAAAATATAGTGTGGGGTCATAATAGTCATTAACAACAATTGAAATTACGACGAATGGAAAAGGAAATTGGATTTGGCAATGTTTGTGAGCATTAGGTTTGGGTAGGTACAGATCCGGCCCATTATCAAACACCCATACCCAATTGTTATTATTAGCGGAGTTCAGACCATCAATTTTGTCAAACCCTTATGTTTGGAAAGACAGAAATCACTCATCTCCCTGCAAACCCTAGTTCATCTACCAAAGCAGAGGATTCCACAGTCATGCGATCTTTTGTGCGATCTTCTGAACCTAAATCTATCGTGGTCAATGAACCACAATCCCAAGAGCAGCAAAATTACCCAGAGACAATGGACGAATAGCCCCAGACAGGAGCAACTCTAGAAGAAGAGAACGAAGAATGAGAAGATATGGCCATCGTTGGTTATACGTAAGACGAAGCAAAGCAGAAAGACAGAAATGAACAAGAAAATGCTAATAAAGGTGGAAATGAAGAAGGAAATGTGACATAGGTGGAATGGCAAAGGACCAACTTGGACAATAAAGGAGTGTTTTTTTTCCTCAATGGAGGGGAGGGGAGGGGAGGAGAAGGAAGGAAAGAAAAAATTGCAAGGGAATGGGAGAAAATATGCAATTAAATAGAGTAAAACTATTAGCTGAGGACATTTTTGTTTTTTTATTATACATAATTTTTTTTCCTTTTAAATCTCTTAATTTCGGGCGAAAAGAAAATAATGGTAAGAGAGGGAAGACATTTTATCCCTCCATTTTTTCTCTCCTCCTCTCTCTTTCACTCTAAATTATTATTAGCAGAGTTCGGACCATCAATTTTTTCAAACCCTTCTGTTTGGAAAGACAAAAATAACTCATCTCCCTGCAAAACCTAGTTCGTCTCTCGAAGCAGAGGATTTCACCATCATGGCCCAGAAGCGAAAGGTGCAATATTTTGAACCCAAATCTATCATGGTCAATGAACTACAATCCCAGGAGCAAAAAAATTACCCAAAGACAATGGACGAATAGCCTTAGACAGGAGCAACTCTAGGGGGTGTTTGGTAGGAGGAATTTTTTAAAATTCTTGGGAAATTGAACTTGAGAAAGTTAAATTCTCATGTTTGGTTTTTAAATTTTAAAACAGGATTCCCAAGAAATATAAATTCCTGAGAATGATTTTTTAGCAGGATTCTCACCAAAAGTTTCCCATATAAGGGGGTGGGAATCCAAGTTTCCCATGCCATGAGAATCTTTTTAAAATATAAAAAGACAATAATGCCCTCCATTTTGTCACTCTCTTTTTCATCTCTCTCATCCTCTCTCTTTCTCATCCATCTCTCTCATATTTTCTCTCTCATCCCTCTCTCTAATACTTTCTATGTTATTTTTGCACTCACTTTCTCTCTCACACCTTAACATAAGTAAGGACATTTTTGGAAAAGTACTACAATTCTCAAAAAAATTCTATTATAACCAAACATAATAATAAAATATTTCCAGATAAATAGTTAAAGTCAACCAAACGTATTTTATACATTCACAGTAATCACTATTCCCAAGAAACATGTTTCTAGAAAACATAATTCCTAAGAATGAAAAATCTTACCGCGTACCAAACTCCCCCTAGAAGAAGAGAACAAAGAACGAGAAGATATGGTCGTCGATGGTGATACGTAAGAAGAAGCAAAGCAGAAAGATGGAAACGAAAAAGAAAATGCTAATAAAGACAAAAATGAAGAAGAAAATGTGACAAAAAGCTGGAATGGCAAAGGACCAACTTGGACAATAAAGGAGTGTTTTTTTTTCCTCAACGAAGGGTAGGAGAGGGGAGGAAAGGGGAAGTTTCTTTGTTTGTTTTAGTTTTAGGGGAAGGGAGAAAAGAAATGTAATATTCCATAAATTTTTTAAATAATAATGTTTTTCTATAAATAAGTGTATATATATATATATATATTAAATGATTATGTTTTAATAGGGTAAATATACTTTTAATTAATATAATTTTTGTTTTGCCTAAAATACTTATATTTGGTTCTAAATAAATTTTTGTTTTATTTTTATAAATATTCTTTCTTTTAATATGTATGGAAATATTTTATATTGTGATTTTTTTTATTAAAAGTTTTACCAAGAAAAGTCATGATTTAAGAGTGCAACAAAAATTTTACAAGAATATAATTTTTGAAAAATTTTTGGGATGCTTTAAGATAAAAAATAATATTTATATGTATATAATCAAAGAATAAATTTTAAATATTTAATTATTAAATAATAATAAGTAAAAAAAAGAGAAATGGGAGAATGGAAATACACACTGATGGCAGGGAGGCTCCATTTTTTTCTTCTCTTTCTCTCTAAAATATCTCCCAATCTAGACATCTATTTGAGATATCGGAGGTACCGTTGGACTCGTGACGAGGAGAGTTTCAAAACACACTTATCAATTTCACTGGAAGTTTGCTAAAAAAGATGAATAGTAACCACGAGATAAAATTTAGGATTTTGAAATTTCTTGGTGTTCTCTAGTGATTTTGGCTCTAAAATCATGTTTAAGAGGTAAAATAATCCTTGCATGCAATTTTTTCTGGCTGGATAGCATGATTTGAAGTTTTAAATCATGAAAAATTTCTCGGATAAATAGTAATAGTGAACAGTGCAATGAATAGTGTGTGAATAGTACTGCGAAAAAATGATTCCATATGTATTTTATTCTAAGTTAAAGCTGCATAGAATTGTTAATTAATTGGATTAGATTAGGCAAATGCATTTGAGAAGCTATTAGTTTGGAATCTTAAAGTTGGTATATGTATGGGATAGGAAGTTGGAAAGTATAAGAAAAATTCTTGAATTTTGGATTATAAGTTAGCTACTAAAGAAATTGGAAATGCATGTAAAATTATAAGTTGATGTTAGATTGATAAGTATACATCTTTAGCCTAATTGATGTAGGAACTAAAAGGCTTGGTATTGAAATAAATATAGATTTGTATGTGATGAAATGTTAGACTCATAGTATGGTAATTGAGTGCCATGTAAGAATGATGATTACGTGATATTGTATCATAGGTCTCGAAGAAAGTCCTAACCAAGTCAGAAGTTCGCTTAGTAGCTTGGACATTGAAAGTGAAAGGAAAAGGGTTTCCCTCTATGAATCCTTATAGTGTGAGTGAATATAATTTACTATAATTCCTTTTCAAATCCCTCTCATGCCCATGCATTTTAAAACAAAAATTTAATTGTGAATAGCATAAATCGAATTTCATGTTTATATTGATTTATATTCTTAGAAACTATACGACATGCAAAAAAAACCTCTAATAATCCCTCATGAGTTTTGTAACATTGCTAATTTCATTTCTTTTATTTATGAAGGCACATAAATATTTAATCAAGGAAATAAAAATTATTAAACAATTTTTAGATATCTAAGAGAATATAAGCCTTAGAAATTCTCCACCTTATGTGTATGCATAGAAAATGTTTCTAACATTAAAGGAATAGGTAAAGAGAGAAAATCTAATAAAAAAAATTAGAAATAACATACTAAAGAAAGGAAAAATTCTTGGGTAAGAAAGATAAATTTTTGGGAAGTAGGTAAAGGTCTTAAAATTTCAAGAACATTGAATTAGGGTAATTTTTCCTAATTCAAGAGTTAGAGTTACTAAGTTTAACATATCCACCCATACATTGGGCCTTCACCTATGGACACTTCATAGAGTTTGCTTTTCCACTTCACATGAGTTTCTAACAAGCCAATTTAATAACTCAAGCAAGAGATATAACATAGACATGGACTAGGATATAGAAGTTGGATTGATAGCTCAAAAATCATGAAAATATGACCAAACCCTCCATGAGAGGTAAAATTTCAGCCAAAGTAAAGAAAATGGGCAAGAATGAGTCCAAATCCAAGAGGGAAAAATAAGAACCATGTGAGGAAATAGTAGTGTAATAATAATCAAGATTAGGTCACATGACATTAGGACAAAACATCTATATCCTACACTCATAATTTCAGCAAGTGGTGTAATTAAGACAAAACATCTATATCCTACACTCATAATTTCAGTAAGTGGTGTAATTATATATGGTATTAGAACAAAACATCTACATCTTACACTAATAATTTCAGCCAAGTAAGGGAGACTCTAGGACTAGAAATTTGCCACTTAGAAAGACAAACCTATCATACTTGAGTGAGACAAAAGAAAAAGGAAATGAATCCCTAAATCAAAGAGACCTTGTTCCTTATCTTAAGAACATTTTATCATACTTTTCAGATGTAAATCTCCTTTTGCTATGTATATCTTGACTAAGGGAGAGGAAGATAAGAACATGAGTTGTCTTCCTCTAAAAATCAACCAAGTGCATCCTAATTGTGATAAGGTAGACCTATGATTATGAAAGGTGAACCACTTGATAGTTTATTTAAGTAAAAACAACCCTTATAACATCATAATTTCGTCCAAGTGAGGGAGAGAAAAAATAAAAGCAAGGTATAGTGAGGAAAAGAGAGAAAGAGAGAAGAAAGGAAGGAAAAAGAAGGAGAAGTCTAGAGGACTAGTACTCAAGGTAAGTTAGTTTACCTTAGGGTTCAAAACTCACCCTCACTCTCTTATTCAAGATGATGGAAAAACTAAGGGAAGGGAGGAATCTTTCCATTTCTTTCAAGAGGAAACAAGAAAAAGAATTCACTAAGTGAGTTAGGGAGATCTTTAGGTAGGTTTAACAACATCTCTTTTTGAACAAAAGTTTTGAAACTTATAACATTTATAGGGGATTTTGATCCTAAAACTTTGATGAAATTGACAATATTTACTACTTTGATGATTGGCCATGAATGTTGCTATATCATGTTATATGTTGATCTTACATGTAATGTATGTTTGAATACTTAGATTGGTTTAGAAGGTTCTGCATAGGTATGGCTATGGGTGGCAAAAGTTTAGAGCATTGTGCTGTTGTTGTATATATTTAAATGTGGTGAAAAATTGATGGGATATGGTTAGATTGATAAAATGAATATGGCCTTAAACACCTAGAAGAGGACTATGAGAAATTTCTGTTGAGAAACACCCTTATTGATGCATGATTTGATTCTGTTTTTCTTTTGAAGTGGATGATGAAATATCTTAAATTAAGTAAGAAATATAATTGAATGTTGAGATGAGTAATTCTATGGTTTGGTGGAAATTTAGAAGAAAAATGGAAGAGGACTTAATAAAAGGATGAACTAGAACTTTAGGAAAGGCTAGGCTAAGAAAACTAGATTTCGGAATAACCAGGGAAGCTTCTGTTTTTGAAAATTTAAGAAGAATTGGTTAGGAATTAAAAGAAATGGTTAACAAGAAAAATTTAGATATATGTCTTAAGGATTTTTATCTATTGAAATCACTTAATTTGGAGTCCAGACGAGGGAGATATTGTCCGATTAGTAAGAAGTGGTTAGAAAATGGTTAATCAGGAAAGAATCTGTTAGATAAGTTTTTGTGTTTAAATTTTTGGGAAGAATATATAAGGAACTAAAATAAATAGTTAACATGAAAAATATTTATATATGTCTCAAGAATGTTTAGCCACTAGAATCATTCAATTTGGAATCCATATGAGGGAGATATGGTCAGATTAGTAAGTAGAGGTCAGAACCTACTCGAGAAGTAATAACATTGAAATTGAGGGAGTACTAACACCACGATTACTTAAGATTTCACTAAAATGTTCAACATAAGGGTTTTAGAGGATTGTCTTATCTTTAAATTGACACCAATATCACCTCATTCAGAATTAAAATGAGGGTGTTATGCTCTGATTAGTGAGAGAGGAAAATAATATTTAAGAAAGAAGAAGAATCTTATAAATGAATATAATAAAAGACTAGTGTATGTCCTAGCTATTGCCATTGCATGAACTCTTTACCATCTTAAGTGTGTAATTTTGACATAGAAATATTTTATAAAGTAGTAATTGAAAATGGTTATGCTCATGGCAAGATTGTATTTTACCAATGATTTTTTGTAATGATTATGCTTTGATGATAAATTATGGCATGAGAGTATAATGAACATACTTGTTATTGAAATCATATTTTTGGCTATTAATGTGAAAAGAAAAGAAAAGAAAAGAAAAGAGACAAGCACGGTCACATGGCAGTTTGTGTGGTGCACCAGTAGGGGACTCTCTATTCATGGTTATGATTATGATAATAAGAAAAGAAAGAAAAAGTGTGCCATGCTGAGGGAGCGAGAAAAGCTTGTACCAAAAAATAGAAAGTACTCACCCTGACCGGGGTAGCTTGATATGAAAATAAGTTGATAGTCATCATATGATATTCTGAAAATAGTTATTCATGCCATACATATCATTACTATACGATTTACGTGTGCATAGATAAAGTGCATTCAAATGACCTAAGATATTTGTTGTAGCTTATACATATGAACATAACATGATGAGCTATATTGATGATGATTATGATTTATTGTTGAATCTACTGTTATTTAATTCTCACTATATTTTTTATATCATGTTTAGAAAACTGGTTATGCAAATTTTCTCTATGGATTTGGATTTTAGTGCACATTGGATCGAGTTACTCTATTATGGGTTGATCCCAGTAATTAATAAGGTGTTGTAGTCGAGTTGGCTAAGATCCGAAGAAGGTGCAACCGCCCGCACCCGTATCGATCCTTGGAACTGGTCAATATGGATGAATAAGTTGTCGACATATGTGTGTTTAACTTTTGTACATACGTTTTAAATTAATGATGTGTATATGAACTCGGAATTGTATCAATATTAATGGTAGACCTTAAACCTTAATTATGCTTAGTTAAATTAAATGAATGTTGTTATAAGTTAATTAGTTAGTAGTAAAGTGGTAATGACTTCATAGGACTTTACAAATATAAAAAAAATGGAGTTGTTACAAGTTTATTATGAAAATATGGTGTTATGTTACACTTTATTAAATCTTATAATTGTATCATTTTTCAAATTGTTTCATATGATTTATGTTATAACTAATACATTATTATTTCATGATATGGTGAAATTAGATTTAGATTTATGTTTGGAATGTGTCTTTGGTACTTAATGTCATGGTTTGTCTGGACTAGAACAAAAATATTGTATTTCTAATTTTGGAGAATGAATTTTTATGTCGGAACTCTGTCCGAGAAATGTCTTGGAAGGGAGGGATATATTTTGTCTTAAAAAGAATTTTAACCTCATGCTTTCCAATTTTCCTTTCAATTTACATTTTTTATTTATAAAATTTGTTTATTCTAGAGGAATCATTGACAGAAATACTGTTAACTAGCGGCAGAGGTAGTTAGCCTTGGTGCACCATGTAACCCTAACTAGCAAGAGAGTTGCTAGCCCCTTGTGCGAAAGGGCACATGAGGATTGGATTGCGAATAAATATGGAGTTGAGGTATACCTCTTCCAATAGCTAGTGGCATTTGGCCTGGTTACCTATGATGAGAATGTGGTGATTTATCCGTCCTATTGCTGTGTACTTGGGATAGTCATCATATGGAAAGGATAGAGAGTTGAGGGAAGCTCCTTCCAACCTTATGATATGAATGATGAGAATGTGGTGATTTACCTGTCCCATTGCTATGTGCTTGGAATAAAACATGTATGTGGTGGTGATTGCCCTTACCAGGCTTTGTGCTTGGATATAAAAAATTATAATTATGGTTCTACTTTGAGTCCTCTTCTAAACATTTTTTTTCATAGAGTTATCTTCTTATTTCCTTATCTGAGTTTGAAATTATTGTTTATTATATTGAATCTTAAGATTTCAGAACTTCTCTTAACAATATTTAGCCCTTTTAAAGCTTTAGTTTGTTGTTATATACATTGATTTATATAATGTTATATTCTAACATAATTTCTATTTATGAAAACTTGTGCGTATGGTCTGTTCTGTTTCAGTTATAGTAGGCTATATTTGCTCACTGAGTTGTGTAAACTCACCCCTTTTTTTATACGCTTTCAAATAGCACTAAAGAGTCCAACCCGCATTCATCCGAACTTGAATAGGGTAGCAGTTTCAGTGGTGAGCCTAATTGTTCCTAGGGCTCCTTAACATTTTTTTTGTAATCTTATATATTGTTTTGTAATCTAGACTGTGCTCTGGTGATCACAGGCAGGATCCTGCTTCTGTTATGTACTATATACATGTTGGTTAAGGCTGTCTATATACAAGGACTGTATGGCATGAATATGTGAGAAGATGATTATGTATATAAATGGAAAGTTCATTTATGATATGGTGTGAGGTGATATAGTGCGCTAGTTTTTGATTGTCTATTTTGTGGCTTACGGTTTAAGGGTCAATCATTTATGCCGTGCCAATCATGTATCTCAAATTGGGGTTGTGACAAGAAAAAATTGCAAGGGAATGAGAGAAAATATGCAATAAAATAAAGAAAAATTATTAGCTGAGGACATTTTTGTCTTTTTACTATATATAATTTTTTCCCTTTTAAATCTCTTATTTTCGAAGGAAAAGAAAATAATGGGAAGAGATGGGAGGCATTTTATCCCTCTATTTTTCCTCTCCTTCTCTCTTTCACTCTAAATTATTATTAGTAGAGTTCGGACCATCAATTTTTTCAAACCCTTATGTTTGGAAAGACAAAAATCCCTCATCTCCTTGCAAAACCTAATTCGTCTCTCGAAGTAGAGGATTCCACCGTCATGGCCAAGAAGCGAAAGGTGCGATCTTTTGAACTTGAATCTACCGTGGTCAATGGACGACAATCCCAAGAGTAGCAAAATTACCTAGAGACAATGGATGAATAACCCCAGACAGGAACAACACTAGAAGAAGAGAACGAAGAATGAGAAGATATGGCCGTTGATGGTGATAAGTAAGAAGAAGCAAAGCAGAAAGATGAAATTGAACAAGAAAAAGCTTATAAAGACATAAATGTAGAAGCAAATGTGATAGAGCTGGAATGGCAAAGGACCAACTTGGACAATAAAGGAGTGTTTTTTTTCCTCAATAGAGGGGAGGGGAAGGGAGGAAAGGGGAAGTTTCTTTGTTTGTTTTAATTTCAGGGGAAGGGAGGAAAGAAAAAATTGCAAGGGAATGGGAGAAAATATGCAATAAAATAGAGTAAAACTATTAGCTGAGGACATTTTTTGTTTTTTTACTATACATAATTGTTTCCCTTTTAAATCTCTTATTTTCGGAGGAAAAGAAAATAACGAGAAGAGAGGGGAGGCATTTTATCCCTCCATTTTTTCTCTCCTCCTCTTTCTTTCACTCTAAATTATTGAAACAAACATGATATCCCCTCCCCTCCACCCAAACACTACCTTATTCAATTCATAACCAAGGAAATATGATAGAGCTAGAATGGCAAAGGACCACATCACACATTTGTGCAACAATGAGCAATGTTGTTGACACATCTGTTACTGTGGTTGAATCCAAGTTTAACAGAATTTTTTTTTACACAGGACTCATAGTTAAGCAACATCACTCATATGCAGCACAGTACCTCAACAGTTGTGCACAGTTTCTGCCAGAACATATGTGTAAATAGCATTCCTATGTGACAATTTAGATTTGCTCAATTTTGAATATCTACTAGGGAAACTATCACAGTGCTTGTAATCAGAATCACTAAGCTTACTGAACATGCCAAAAAATAAAACTTCTCAATTCAAAAAAATAAAATAAAAATAAAACCTTTGGTCTCTTAGACCATCTCTAACATGGGTTGCTTAAACCACAAAGCCAAACAAGCAACATATTTTACCTATAAGCAACCATTGGAGTGCTCCACCGTGGCACTATTGTTGCTTCTGCAAGCAAAGTTGCTTAAACCCAAATTCATGAACAAAAGTAATAAAAAATCGTTGGCTCCATTTCCTTCCTCCATCGACCGATGTATTGGTGGTTTCATTGCTTTCCTATCTTCTGAATTAAGGTCCACAGAACCTAAAATGAAAAGTAAAAATCGCTAGAAATAACAAATTAATAGAAGAAAACCAGAAAAAACAGAAGAAAAATAGAAGAACTCAACCAAAAATCAACAAGGAAACCAGAAATCAAAAACAAAAATAAAAAACTAGAAACTTGGAGAGATCCAAACGGGAAACAAAGAACGAAGAGGAAACGAAAAATAGGGAAATAAAAAACCAGAAACTTGTAGAGATCCGAACGGGAAGCGAAGAACGAAAAGGAAACAAAAAAAATAGGGAAATAAAAAACTAGAAACTTGGAAAGGTCCAAACGGGAAACGAAGAACGAAGAGGAAATAAAAAACTAGAAAAATGAAGATGTTGGACGCTCGAGTCATGCTTGAAGAGGATTTGAAGAACTTGTGGATTTGAAGAACGAAGAACGAAGAGGCGGGCTGGAGTAAGACTCGGAGAACGCATGGATTTGAAGAACAAAGAATGAAGAGGCAGGCTGGAGTGAGGCTCGGAGAATGCGTGGATTTGAATAGCAAAGAACGAAGAGGCAGGCTGGAGTGAGGCTTGGGAGAGATCCAAACGGGAAACAAAGAACGAAGAGGAAACAAAAAATAGGGAAATAAAAAACCAAAAACATGGAGAGATCCAAACGGGAAGCGAAGAACAAAAAGGAAATGAAAAATAGGGAAATCGAAAACCAGAAACTTGGAAAGGTCCAAATGGAAAATGAAGAACGAAGAGGAAATCAAAAACTAGAAAAATGAAGATGTTGGACGCTCGAGTCATGCTTGAAGAGGATTTGAAGAAATTGTGGATTTGAAGAATGAAGAATGAAGAACAAAGAACGAAGAACGAAGAACGAAGAACGAAGAACGAAGAACGAAGAGGCAGGCTGGAGTGAGACTCGGAGAACGCATGGATTTGAAGAACGAAGAACGAAGAGGTAGGCTGGAGTGAGGCTTAGAGAACATGTGGATTTGAAGAGTGAAGAATGAAGAGGCAGGCTAGAGTGAGGCTTGGAGAACGCTCTGGAAGGATAAGGAAACTTAAGAGACAACGAGAAGCTTCCAAAATTTATTGGGATTTTTGTGTATTTGAATAGAAAATGGGTAGGTTAATAATAAAAGCTTACTAATTTATTGGCATCAGAGATGGCTTTCAATTGTAATGGAAAAAAATTAAAAAATAAAGCTTTCAATATTGGAGTGGGAGATGGCTTTCAATTGCAAATGCATAAGGTCCATGATTAAAGATATTACCGTTAGAAATTATGCCGTTGGAGGTATTTTTCTTTGGAAATGCAGCCGTTGGAGAGCATCAAAATTTATCTATAAATTGTGCCTCATTTTGAAAGATTTTACACTCAAATCCTTAATTCTCCTTGCCTTTTTCTTCAACTCACAATTTCATTTGTTTTGATAAATAGATCCCAATCAATTTAATTTGAATTCTTTCTTACATTTTATGCAAAATTATCAACCTCCAACTAGTGAAAATTCTCAAATTCCTCCATTTTTTTCCAAATTCACAAAGTAACACAAATACTAAAAATTTTCAATTTGCTATGTTTCTATTCCAACCAACCAATCCTACCATGTTTTATAGGCCTCCAATGGGTACTAGTGGTGTAAAGTCCACTGATCAAGAACCTGAAATACCAGTCGGATCTATGTCCAAGTCTCAAGTTCCACAATTTTTTACCCAAGTCGATTTAGAAAAAATTGTGCTCGATGAAGGAGGAGGAAATGCAAGTCCGAAAAAATTCTCAAATCAGGTTCACAATGGAAGATGATGCACTTTTTATTCAAGCATGGCTCAACATTTCAAAGGATGTAGTTGTTGGAGTTGACCAAAAAGTAAATAGTTTTTTTATTATTAAAAATCAAAGATAATTATAACAACCATCGCGGTCAGTTACAAGAGAGGGAATCCATTCAACTAAAATCTCGATGGCATCGGTTGAATAGTGCTGTTAAAAAGTTCGTTGGATGCTACAAACAAGCTGTTCATAAAAAAAAAGTGGAAACTCAGAGAAGGACATCATGACTGATGTATATATATATTTTTTTTCAAGATGAAGGTGAACAATTCAAATTTGAGCATGCGTGGCAACTACTAAAAGATGAACATAAATGGATAGTAGAATCAAGTGAAAATTCTTCAAAAAAAACAAAGATTTATGCTTCTGGGGCGTACTCATCATCTTCTAACCCGGAGACTCTATTTGAATGCACATACGACCCAACTTCACCTACCTTAATTAGTTCACCCAATGGAAAAAAGGGCAGCAAAAAAAAGAAGGGCAAAGAAAAACCAGCTGAAACTTCTTCTGATAATGTCTACTTTACTGCAATACAAGAGGCATATAGTAAAAGAATGACTACCATGGCAGAATTTGCACGAATTAAGGATGAAGAAAACAAGTTAAAAGAGAAAGAGTTGAAGTCGAAGGAATTAGAGATCTTCTTCAAGGATACATCTGGGATGACAGAAAGACAACGCTAAAATCACAAAATATTATGTAACATGATTATAAAATCACATAGAATTAGTTAAGATAATGTTAATTATTTTCTTTTAATTATATCATATTATGTATTTTTCATCATTTTTAATTATTGTTATCATAAATATTACTTGAAATAAATTTGTATTATTTTTAATATGTTTTAAGTTTTTTTACGTATTTATTGTTTTAAAATTAAAATACAAATGAGTTAACATTTTAAGTTGAAATAAAAATAAATATGAATAAAATATAAAAATGTGGAGTAACCTGTGGGACTCATTTAATGAACTTTTGAGAATTGCATCATTGGAGAGCAGAGTTGATTAAAGTAGTGCAGAGTTACTTAAAGAAAAAAGTAATGATATGGCTCTTAGGAAGATCTTTTTCATCAATCTCTTTAGGAATTCATAGACCAAATTCTTCTGAAGATTCCAATAAAAGATGTATAATCAAACAACTCTTAAAATTTAAGCTAAACTATCAACAAGGACAACATCATTTCTCATAACGCATGCCCAAATTAAATTCCGAATCTATCAAATTATTACTAAACAAATAATCTTCCAACCACGTCATCAAATGTAGTGCAATGACATTCTCTCTTTCAAATCTCTGTTGAAGTGTTTAGATTTATCTCTCTTGAATGCATGTTGTGAAAAAATTCCCAAAAGGGAAGGAAAGAAAAGAAAAAAGAACAGAAAAAGAATATGTCCATTGCTATGGTTTTTAATTCACATACATGTCAGTTGCTATTCTATCCAAAGACCAAGAGAACATATTCATAGGTAACAAGTTACTAAATTAGCAATGGCCTTTTACATTCCTGCATTTGTGATTTCATATGCAGGGTTCTATGGTAAAACCATAGAGTTTCATGCACTGTTATCAGCAAGAGCAAACAGTTAAGCTGCAAAATGACGCCAAAATAAATAATGAGACATTAATTGAATCATGAAATGATTTAGGCCTAATCAAGTAGTTGGAGGATGCAGAGTAATGAGAAAAAAAATCCTGTGGGGGCACTAGTCCTTCATGATTAAAAATGTTTTGGAAACTGATTTCCCTCTTGGAAGATAGAAAGCATTGACAGGTTCTTTTTTAACTCACTAGAAAATGATTTTTCTGCTGGCCACATCCCCAAACACCTGAAAATGTGCAAAAATTTTCAGAAGATTACACTCTACTTATCATAGAGAATAGAGAATGAAAATCTTCAAGCAAAACGCAAGTCAGTAAACACACACTGGCCTACCTGGAAAATACTTGCTCATACATGAAAAGAAAATAAAAGTACTCGTGGATATATATGTTAAAATAAGTTATGCCTGTTCATTCACCTTTTAAAAAGACCACTTGTATTAAAATAATTCTGAGCAAAAATTAGATTTATGAAAATAATTATTAGGTTAGGGAAAGTAAAATAAGACATCATTACCACCATTCAAAACACATGCAAAAATCATAAAATGCAATCATATAGTTAATGGACAGCAAGTTATGTTATAAATACCAAAGTAACAGGTGTTGCCTTTTAAATTTTGTAATACATCGAAATTGTCATACTAAATAAGAAACCGACAAGTGAGGTTGCGGGAAGAAGAAAGATGTAACTATTGAACAAAAGTTCCTTGTCTAATTCTTTTCGTCAAAGTGAGGTAATAGTTGGCAATTAAATCAGAATTCGTAGTGTCCTCTTTCAAAGCCATCCAAGTACCAGGTATAACCTTTGTTCTCCCCGTTCTCAACCAATCGATGAGGAGTATCATTCTCAACAGTGTGCGCATAAAAGGGACAGTAGGCGAATATCTGCCAAATTCCTGGATTGATATACAACGGGAAGGAGGGAAAGAAAATAGAGAAAATTTTGTTGTTGTATTTCATGCTTAACCATCATAAAGATATAGAAATATGTATGATCTTCTTGGCTCATGTATAAAAGTATTTAAACTATATACTGGTGGATGTGTTACTGTATCAAATCACTGTCTCGGCATTGGTGGACAATGTTATCATATTCCAACACCTAACATGCTGTTACTCAAATGGAATAGTCTAAGAATCGGAAGTTGATAACTGAAGGCAGATGTCACAAAGCATTACACAAAATAAAATGAACGTTGTTGAACCAATAAAATAGGTTCCTTGAAACATACATCTCATTGACATTCCAAACAGCAAACCTCACTCGCATGCATGAGATATCCAAACTGGACATAACTAACTGTTTGACCCTGGTATGGAAACTCAAATAATGCTACTTACACAACAATCCAGTCTAAATTATGTACAACTTACATACATGGTTCTATCTAATTTTTAACAAGAAAAAATAATTAAAAAAATAATAATGGGGCCACTTAAACTCAGAATCATGTGTTCCAATTTTTGTGCAGCTGCTACTGCAGTATTGTGTAGGCAGCATTTCCATCAAGATTGAATAAGTTTAAGCCGTTGACAAGTGAAGTGTAACTCCAGAAAAAAGTTCTTAACTCTCACAGAAACCAAAAAAAGGTTGCAGGGAACCTGCAAAATATTTTAGGAACTATGTTGACAGATATCAAAATTCTGCAAACTGCAAGCATTTAAACTTCGTAGTAATAAGAGTCTCAGATTTACACTCTTTTCACTCTTATTCTCTTTCCTCTCAGATTTTTGACATCTTCATCCCATATATTCAATCGAAATATCAAGACCAGTCACATTACTTTCAATAATTTTCATCCTTATGTTGATATCCCTATAACAAAATTAGAATAAAGAAAAAGAAGAACAAAGCCTGAGGCATGATTAATACTATCATTAAGGACATTTCACCGATTGCAGCGTATCTCCTGGGATTCAACAGACGTGCTGTCTTTAGAAAAGCAGAGCAGGAGCAACAGAAAATAATTTAAAGAAAGTAAACCCAGCAAAGAGAAGGAGAGACTTTGAGCAAGAGGGAAAACATTTTTTTGTGTGTCTTTGAACTAAAGAGAAGCTAAGTATTTATAGGCATGCGATGAGGGTCTTGGAGAAATGGAAGGAGAAAAGGTTACAGATTTTTTGATGAGAAGCTCATGCAACGGTAAGCAAGAAATTAGGAACAACTAAGAGCAAATTGAATTCCATTTAAATTCAATCCAACGGCATTCAAAGCAATTGAATAAATCAAAATTTACTGTTATAGAATATTGCCTTTTTAAAATAAAATAACTTATTTAACAACAATTCCCCACATATATAAAAAAGATTGGGATGAAAGAAGTTTTGCTAGGTTCACTAAAAAAGATATAATACATCGAACTTGGTGTCTTTTGGACTATGAACCAAGCCTAAATTGAATGAGATATAATTTACAGAATTGATGGTGAAGAAAAATCTTCTATGAACTATAAACTCTTACCGTAAACTATAAACTCAACATTATATTTATCATAAAATATGTTATTCAACACAGTTTTGCACAAATATGCTATGTGCATGCCTGGTTATTCATTAGTGCTCTAGAGACTTTACCACGATCTCATAGGAGTGGCCCCACTCCATACTACTATAAGTGATTTTCATCAAGTGTATCCTGCAATAAATATACCACTCATAAGAGATATGAAAATCATTAAGAGCGTTCAACTCATTCTCTCGGGAATTAGTAGTGTTTTGTTATTACTCATATGAAAATCATTATGCCATATGAAGGGACATAAGTAAATAGTGCTCGTAGGATTAGTAGTGATTTGTTATTATCCATATGAACCTACTTCCGGGAATTTTCACTCCTATAGGTTGGGTTACCATCACTATTAATAACTCAAAGGCTGTAGTCCCATTTTTCTCGATATTTCATTTATTAATTTTTTTCCCAAAGATTTTGTCAGAGGATTGGCCAGATTTATTTCTGACTTTACATAATCAATAGATATAATTTCATCTTTCATATGCTGTTTTATGACATTATGTCTCAATTGAATGTGTCTACTTTTTCCATTGAAAGCCTTATTCTTTGCAATAGCTATTGCTACTTGGCAATCATAATGGATAGACATAGAAGATGTTGGTTTCATTCCCAACAGAATATCTACCAAGAAGTTTTTTAACCATTCAACCTCATTATCAGTCAATTCTAAAACTATAAATTCTGATTTCACGGTGGATCTAGCAATAAGAGTTTGTTTGGCGGATTTCCAAGTAACAGCACTTCCACTGAGTGTGAATATATAACCACTAGTGAATTTTATTTCATTTAAATCTGAGATTCACTTAGCATCACTGTATCCCTCTATTAAGCGGAAAATTCACTGTACAAAATATCATAATTCAATGTTCCTCTCAAATATTTTATTAGTATAACTAATGGAATCCAATGATCACAACTGGGATTTTGAGTATATCCATCTTCTCTACCATTAGCATTTCCCATGGCTTTTCTCGAGAAAACTCTCTTGGATCCAAAACGGACGAGAGCGACAACAGTAGAGTTTATATGCTGGAAGAGTTGGAGTCGTTTGATGAGAATGAGGGACAGGATGAAGAAGGAGAAGAAGACGAGGGTGGTGGAAATAAACGACAGTAAGAAGTCTCAGACGGAGAATGAAACACGCGCTGAACTGCGGGGAACCGTTCTGATCAAGTCTGCTATGTATGGAGCAGAGGAGAGACAGAAGTCAGATGTGCTCAGCTCGCAAAAGTGGAAACTAGGATATGTATTTGGTGATTCTTGTGTTTAGCACCGGCTACTACCCGCGTTGGTATTCCACGCTCCGTCTTCCCTAAACAGAAACTCCCATTATTTTATTAATTTAAATTTTTAAAATTTTTAAAATTAAATTTATATAAAAATTTTCTATCATAATTCTTAATTCTTTTATGTTTTTAAAAAGTTTGGTCTCTATAATTTCTGTCCATTTTTTTAATAAATTTTTTAGTTTGAAATTATAAAATTGAGTTATTATAATTTTTTTTAATCAAGTCCTTGTTATCAGAATATTAATAAAATTTTGTGAAATGACATTAAATTAACACATTAAATATATATTTGACTAACCGTAAACATATATAAAAATTTCAATAACTTGTAATCGTTATGTTCGGTCTTCTCCTCCTTCTCCTACTTATTATATTTTTTTCTCTCTTAGTTTGAAACAATATATTTTACCCTTATTTATCCAAATACTAAATGGCTCCACAATATCCTCCCCTGGAATTTCCTATGTTATTCGTTAAAAATTTAAATATTAAATATTAAATTTTAAACCTTAAAATTGATATCTAACAAAAACGATTTTGTTGCAACTAAAAGAGGAATCACTTATGTGTAGTGTAACATCCCTAATTTCGTTAAAAGTACATTAACAAAATAAAATTTATTAGACAATACTTTAGATATCTAAGGAAAATATATTCCTTAGAAATTCTTCACCTTATGTATATGCATAGAAAATGTTTCTAACATTAAGAAAACAAATAAAGAGGAAAAATCTAATAGGAAAAAAAATTAGAAATAACATATTAAAGAGATGTAAAATTCTTGGATAAGGAAGATAAATTTTTAAAAACAAGTAAAGGTCTTAAAATTTCAAGAACATTGGATTAGGGTAATTTTTTCTAATTCAAGAACTAGAATTATTAAGTTTAACATCTTCACCCATACATTGAGCTTTTACCTATCACATAGAATTTTTCCACTTCACATAAGTTTCTAGCAAGCCCATTGGATAACCTAAACAAGAAATAAAACATAGACTTGGATTAGGATATAGAAATTGGACCAATAGCCCAAAAAATTATGATAATGTGTTCAAGCCCTCCAAGAAAGATAAAATTTTATTCAAAGCAAAGAAAATGGGTAGAAATAAGCCCATAATGGGTAGGAATAAGCCCAAACCCAAGAGGAAAAATAAAATAAAATAAATTAGGTGATGATATAATAATGTAATAATAATAAAGATTAGATTACATGGCATTAAGACAAAAATTTAGTAAGTGGTATGATTTTACATTCATAATTTTGCCAAGTGGCATGATAATACAATGCTTTAGGACAAAAACATCTATATCCTACACTCATAATTTTAGCAAGTGGTATGATAATACTTGGCATTAGAACAAAACATTCCTATTCCACAAAAAAAAAATATCAACCAAATAATGAAAATTCAAGGGTTAGAAATTTGCCACCTAAAAAGGCAAACCTATCATACTTGTTTAAGACAAAAGAAAATAGAAATGAATCCCTAAATCAAAGGGACCTTGTCCCTTATCTTAAGAACATATCATCATAAATTTCAAATTGCAAATCTCCTTTTCCTATGCATATCTTGACTAAGAAAGAGGAAGACAAGAACATAAGTTGTTTGTTTTTCAAAAATTCAACAAAGTGTATCTTAATTGTGATAAGGTAGATCCATGATCATAAAAGGTTAATTATTTGGTGGTCTATATAAGCAAAACCCACCCCATAACATCTTAATTTTGTCCAAGTGAGGAAGAGAGAGAAATAGAAGTAAGGTAGAGTAAGGAAAGGAGAGAAAGAGAGGAGAAGAAAGGAAGAAAAAAGAAGGAGAAGTTTAGAAGGTTAAATACTTAAGGTAAGTTACCTTAATCCCCACTTGAATCTATTTTTTTTCTTCTTCATCTTTGAGGGTCAAAAACTTACCCTCCTTCTCTTACCTAAGCTGCTAGAAAAGCTAAGGGAAGGGAGGAGTCTTGCTACTTTTTTCAAGAGCAAACAAGAAAATCAATTCACTAAGTGAGTTAGGGAGATTTTTAGGTAAGTTTAACAATATTTCTTTTTGAAGAAAAGTTTTGAAATTTGTAATATTTATATGGGATTTTGATCTTAGAACTTTGATTATTGGTCATGAATGTTGCTTCATCATGTTACATATTGATCATGCATGTGATGTATGTTTGAATACTTAGGCTGGTTTAAATAGTTTTGCATAAGTATGGCTATGGGCGGTAAAAATTTTAGCTTCTGTTTTTAAGATTCTGGGAAAAATCGGTAAGGAATTAAAATATATGGTTAACATGAAAGTTATAGATCTATGTCTCATGGAAATTTAGCCACTAGAATTATGCAATTTGGAGTTCATATGAGGTAGATATGATCCGATTAATATGCAGAGGTCAGAAAATGTTTATTCAGGGAAGAGTATGTTATTAAAGCTTTAGTTTTTGAATTTCTGAGAATATTCTGTAGGGAATTAAAACAGCGCACCAACTTAAAAATTATAGATATATGGCTCATGGATTTTTACCAACTGGAATAACTCAATTTGGAGTTCAAATTTGGGAGATATGGTCTAATTAGTCAGTAAAGGTCAGAACCTACACGAGAAGAAATAATACTAAATTTAAAGGAGTAATAACACCATGATATCTTACTATTTTGTTGATATGATTAACAGAATAGTTTTAGATAATTGTCTTAGCTTTTCATAGACACTAAGATCATCTTAATCGGAGTTAAAATGAGAGAGTTATGCTTTGATTTGTAAGCAAAGGCTGTGTTAAAAGTTAGTAAAACCTATTTTCAATATTTTTTCTACCATAGATAAATTTTTTTAAACTATAGGGTAATAGTAGAAATCAATTTGAGGAAAAATACTCTATAAAATTTGTAAGAACATGTGTTGGAAATGATATAAGTAGAAATAAAATGACTAAATGCCTAGACATAAAGAAAATGAAAAGATGAAAATAATATTCAAGAAAGAAGAGAAATTTTATAAATGAAAATAATAAATGCCTAGTGTATGCCCTAACTATTGCCATTGCATGAACTTACTACCATTTTAAGTGTGTAATTTTTAACATGAAATTTACCCTAGTACTCATATAAAATTTCCAAAAAGTTTTGAAAGTGCCGGTTTTATTTGAAAAATCTTAGTATGCTCCGTGGTTACAGTATTTTCACATCAGAAAAGAATTATTCTAGTTACTGGAAAAAAAAATTGTGATTTGTGAAAAGTGCATGTCTAAGGAAAGCTCTGGCAAGGAAAGACTTGGTACTTAAGCGTGTCCATTAGTGACCCACCTCTCTTTCCTGGGAACTTTCCTAGTGCGCTGTTTACAGACTACAGTTACTATCCAGTTATCGAGGTATTAGTGTGGAATTTTGACATGGAAATATTTTATAAAGTGAAAATTAGAAAATGATTATATTCATGGCATAATTTCAGTTTACCAATGAATTTTGAAAATGATTATGTTTTGATAAATTATGGCATGAGAATATAATGAACATACTTGTTATTGGAATCATATTTTCAGCTATTAATATGAAAAGAAAAGAAATGAGCACGGTCACATGGCAATCCGTGTGGTGCACCAGTAGGGGACGCCCTACCAACGGTTATGATTATGTTCATGAGAAAAGAAAGAGAAAGTGTGCCATGTCGGACGGAGCGAGATAAGCCCGTACCGAAAAGTAGATAATACTCACCCTGACCGGGGTAACTTGAAGTAAGAATAAGTTGATAGCCATCATATGAAATTCGAAAAATAGTTATTCATGCCATACATGTCATAACTGTATAATTTTCATGTGCATGATAAAGTGCATTCATGTGACCTAATGATATTTTCTGTAGTTTATACAGCTGAACATGACGTGATGAACTATATTGATGATGAATTATTGTTGAACATATTGGAATTTAATTCTCACTATATTTTCATATCATGTTCAGAAAATTAGCTATGCAGTTATTTTCAATTAGACATATTATTGCCGTACGTATGATCGAGGTGCCCTATCTTGGACAAATACCTATTATTGCGGACATATCAGTTGTTGAAGTGACTGAGATTCCGGCGGAGGTGCCGCCACCCGCATCAGTGGCCCTGAAAATAGTCTATGTGGATGATTAAGGCTTATATGTACATGTATGTCTTGTACAAATATTTGTATTAATGATGTGAGTGTAAACTTAGTATTGTATAATTAAATAAATGTTATTGTGAGTTAAGATGAGGTAATAACTTCATGATGTTAAATAATAAAAAAATTGTTACATAAATGGAGCTGTTACATGTAGAAGATAGGAAACATAAAGATTCTTGTGCAACTGAGTAAAAGCCAAAAGATGCTACATGCAAATGAAAAATCCCCAAGATCAATATAGAGAGAGAAAACGAATGTGTTTGCAGGAGATGAATGCAAGGTTGTATTGGCCAAATGCAACGACTCTGCATAAAATGCTACATGCACCATCTCAATCTTGCCCTTTGACAGTCTTAAGAGTTAACTTAGATGCCTTTTGGATTTATAAGACCCAATATTTTTTGTGGAAATTGTATGGGGGAGAGGGATAAAGGGAAGGGGAACATCTCAATGCCAGACACAGTTTTTAGTGATCAGAATTATGATGTGTATGCCTGAGTGGAGTTAGGTATAAACTCAGTGTATCAACTTAGTTAACAGAAGTTTAATGGTGCTCTAATGGTAATGACTTAATTAATTTTTTTTTAAATTATAGAGATTCAATTATAAATTTTTAAACTATAAAGATTTATTCAAAAACTAAAATTATATGGACAAACTAACTAATTAATTTTTTTAAATAATAAATTAATACAAAACTTATACCTTCAAATAATCACTTATATAAAGAAATGGTACCAAAATTTGATATATTATACATAATTTTTATTTAATTTTTCTAAATTTTGTGTTATTTTTTAAATGCCATTATTCACTGTACAATTTGTTTTTTCATAAATAATGCATCAATTATCGATATACTTTTGTCACTATTTAGATTTTTATTCAAAAAATCATAACAAAGATAAATGATTCTTTTAATATTATTTTTTAGGTATGCTCTTTCATAAATTGATTTAAAAAACTGTATCCCATGAATTTAAATAATAAAATAACATAAATAATTATGAGTATGATGCTTTTTATATTAACTTTTTAGAAGAATCAATGCTATTCATTATATTTTATATTTAAATATATCTAATTTTAATAATTAAATAATTTTTGTTATTGACCAAAATTGATATGTGCAGTTGAATTAGTGAATCAGTGATCGAGAACAATTTTTTTTCCTTCCAAATTAGTTTTATATTATTATTTCTTTAAAATTTAATAATAATGTTTATATATTCATATTTATATATTATTTATCAAAATAAATATATTATATTTATTAATAATTTTTAAAATTATATTTTATTTATTTAATTTTTAGTTATAAATAATTAATTTAAATAATTTAATTATTGAGTCATAATTAAATCAATGGTTCAATGATTTAATTTCTCTCTAGGAAATAAAATAAAATTGCTGTGTAAGGCGGAGCCTGTAGTTGGCGCGTGGTGGTGGGGGTTATTGAGCTGAGGATGACCCTACGTGGCCAGATGAACCCACGTGTGGGACTGAAGTGAAGCCGCAATGAGGTTAATGTGCATGGTGGCACGAATGTCACGTGACGTCCAAGGGAATATGGATAAGATTTTCAACTTTCGAGTGCTTATAATTAAATAATTAATTAATTGACAAATCATACGCAAAGCTTGACCGTCTCACCCAATAAGGAAATACACACTCACTAATCATCATATTCAATATACTTATAGAAAACTCATTCTATTTCTATTGATTCGCACATATTTTAATTTATTTTTTTAATGTGTATAAAAATTCAATGTATACCGAATAAGTCAAAATTCTTTGTGAGTTAACAAAATAATTAAATTAATTGTCATTCTTTAATTCATTTTTATTCTTTTTCTTTTGGAAAAAGAGTTTATTTGTTTAAAACTCAATTCACCGCCTCCTGTGTTTCACTTTCATTTAGTATTAGAGCTGTAGTCTTATTGTTTTTGTACTTAGTAGTAAGAGTAAAGATTCTTGATGAATTGAAAATGAACATAATGAAGACTCTTGAATAATCCTTTTTTTTTTTTTTTTTTTTTTTTTTTTTTTGCAAAAGGGCACTCCGCAATAGGCCTTCTTCAATTGGAGCCATCATAGCCATCGGAAAGCAAGAATATTGAGAATTTTCATTCAATCAACCGGTTATGTGGCATGAGATGTCATCGTGGATGGTTCTAAATATCCTACAAAAATTGTTGATGGTTGTAAGGTTGAAAATCAAAGAGTGAGTGGAATGAGGATGATATTAAAATGATTCAAACTAATACATGCGCTATTAACATTTTATTTTGTGCTGTTAGCGGACAAAATTATGATAAGACTTCCGGTTGTGACACCGCTAAGAAAATATGAGACAAGTAGGAAGTCGCCTATGAAGGAACTAGCAATGTGAAGGAGACAAAAATCAACATGTTGGTGAGAATTATTCATGATTAAAGAAGAAAAAAGCATAGACGACATGTTTAATCAGTTCTCCAAAATTGTGGGAGATTCGAAGGCCCTTGGTTGACCATTTTGATAGTAACCGGTTTAGAAAGATTTTGAAAACCCTTCCCATAGCTTGGCAATCGAAGGTGGACACAATAAGTGGAGATTTGAACGCCTTATTCTATGAAGAACTAAGAGGCATCCTTATTGCATATGAGAAAACCTACTTCAGTAGATACATGCAAGAAGACAAGAAGAAAATATAGCCTCAAAGTTTCTTCTCGGACAATTCCGATGATGTTGTTGAAGTTACTGAGAGAGATGCCAATTTTATGACTTGAAAGGTGATGAGTTTCTATCACAAATAACAAGAGGCAAGAGACCTCTGTCAAAGAAATATGATAAAGGTAAAAATTCAATAACAAGAGGCAGGAGACCTTTGTCATTCGTGGCAATATCACTACTGCACCAACAATGGTATTCTGCAATAAATTAAAATGGCAATACATAGATCTTCTTATAACCCGAAGTTTCATTTAAAAAGGTGGTAAAGTATATTCTTTTTGGCATTACCGATATGACTATAATGTTAATTGCATTGCGTTTGTACTTTCCTTAGTCATTACTCCGAAACCTTCTTTATTCTTGTGAAGGTACAGTTCGATCAAATTCAGATTCTTTACTTCGAAAACATAGTCGAATCAAGTGCAAATATGAATTATATATCCCACTTAACACTGACAATATGTGTGGTAAGCATGATGCCACTTCGTCTCTGGTGTTGAAGATTTTGGCTGAGGCTGCTTTGTAGCAAAGGATCAAGTGTCATTACTTTGTTGTGGAAAGAAAAGGAAGACGTTACCGAACAGTTAAAGTTTAGTGAATCAAACTTTGTCGTACAAATGAAGCTGACATTGGCTTTGGAACAGCTAAAATGATATGCATCTTTATTCCTTGCATGCAATTTACTTATCTTACTTAGCATGTTTAAGCTTGTTCACATAAAATAAACCGAATCCAAATTCTAGCCTGAACTTTACTAGCAATTTGATCATGATCGTAAACAAGCCGAACTTGAACTATTCATTATCTGTACAATAGATGTAATATATACTTGTGTGCATATATATAAATGAAATTGATAAAAAGAATATACTTTTATATTATGTATGTGTATGTATTTATAAAAAAATTCATCAAAATTTATACTGTAATATTTTAATTATGTATAAATTATTATATTTATATTTAATTTTCAATAAATCATATATAAATAAAGAATATAAAAATAATAATATTTTATTAATAAGACAGTTTTTCATGAACTGAACGAGTCGATCATTTAATTTTCAAATTCAGCTTCTTAAATTAAATAAAATTAATATGTTAAACAAATTTATTTATTTAATAAATGAGTTAAACTCAATTTAAACTTTTAATGAATTGAATTCATGTAGTTCATGAAGATTCGATTTATTTATACCCCTAGAGATAAGGGATTAGTTTTCAATTTTCAGCGACATTGTTTTATATAATATATCTATAGTATATATATAATATATACTATAGTATATATATTTGGCATCTGTTGTCATGATTCTTCGAATGAAGAACCTAAAAGTTTTCACAAGCAAAACAACTACAGTATATATATAATATATCTATGTTCTCATCCGTTACTCCAATGATTTGGACTCACTCACTGTCTTTCTGTTTAGTATTTCTTAAGCTTGTTGCTTTTAAAAAAGTCATAAATATTGCTATTCCACGTAAAGCTACTAGAATATGGAGTCAACAGTGTCATGGCTACAAATTCCTTTCTTTTTTTTTTTCCTTTTTTTTTTTGTGAAGTATGCTTAGTTCGGACCTTGAAATATTAATAACGTTAATCGATCCTGTGTTTCTTGTCTGAAGTTTACTGCATGCAATTTACTTTTTTTTTTATACAACTATTCCACACTTATTGAGTATCAAACTAATAATACTTGTACCGATGTTCATTTCCACAAGTATTTTTTTTTATAAACTTCTGATATCAAAAAGTTTTTTTGATTACTGAACTTAAACTTATCACTTTAGTATGTTCATACGGGTTTCAGGCAGTCTATTTTGAATTACTATTTGTGGGTGCGTGTCCAAAATTATATTTAATGCTAAACTTGTTATCTTAGTACGGTCATAAATATTCCATATACCTATTCGATGCAAAGCTGTTAGAATATGTTGAAAAAGTTATGGCTGCAAATGTTTTTATGCTTATTACTATTAATTCCAAACTTGGAAACTAATAAAGCTAAGCCGTCCTATGTTGCTTATCTCAGTTTTATTCCACATATGCTATTCACCACCTTTTAGTGCTATAAATTCCCAGACCAGCCTTTGAAATTGTCGTCACCCAACCATAGCTACCTCGCAAACAATTTGAATAATGGCTTCTCCTTCCTCAACCAAATCGGATGATAAGATTCCCAAATTAGTGAACGAAGAGGCAAAGTCCCTAATCAAACTGGATGATGAGAGCATAATTTCATAATTGGTAGAAGAAGCGGAAAAGCTAAAAAGAAATACGGAGGATAAGCAACTGTCAAATCCTAAAGCCAAGATACAAAAAGGTTCCACCTTATCTTGGAGAACGCAAAGAGTTTGCCAAGTATTACTTCCCCAAGCTGTTATCTGTCGGTCCCATCCATCATGAGCGAGGAAAGAATTACAAGTTAATGTGGACAGCAATGTACCTTGAAGTTGAAGGTAAGGGTACCAGAGAAGCTGCCGAAGAATGTCACGTCCCGGATTTTATCCGAGCACGAGACCGGCATGAAATGAAAATTTCTCCCCACTCTATAAGCTTCATTGTCGCATTCTGAATTTAAAACTCAATAATTAGTCTGGTCATATGATCACATACTCACTCTTTAAAACTTTAAGCACATATAAAACATAAATAAAGATCTAGCCTCAAAACTATATCGATTACATTTTTCATTTCTTGCTTTACATAGGGTTTACCTTTTATTTTCACGTATTGGAAACGGGGATCCTACCTGTAGTAATGTGAAGCACTCTAGAGTACAAATACATAAGACAACAAGAAACTAAGTCCATCAAGACAAATTTGGGCTTACCTCGAAAATTTTACTGCTTCAGCGCATGCCTTCAATTTTTACCTTATCTGGAAGCATTTAAAAGATTGGGGTGAGTCTTGCGACTCAGTGAGTAAATAACACAATTATAACATGTAGAAAAATTTATATTATATATTAGGTTATGATTCAGCTTATGAATATTTTGAAGTATTCTTACTAGTTTTATTTACTTATTCTCATTAGAAATAAGTTATGAATAGTATCTTTATTTTAAAATTTATTCAATATTATTGAAGATTATTAATTCATTCATTTACCTTAGTTTAACATATTCTCATACTTTTTCTTATCTAGTTTTATCATCATATACATACAGGTCTCTAAGGGACTTCTTGACTTTTCTCAGTCACTTTCCTTTGTCGTTCTTCCTTTAAGTAAACACTTCAACATCTCTACGTGCAAACATTTGCACACACTGTAACAAATGGGCTAGATCCACTTTATCATTTTTCTTAAAATTATGCCACTATATTATTATGCTCCTACGTCATATAAAAATATTCTATGTTATTTGTGTACATATAGATATGTATTTAATACTCAAGCTATATATATATATATTCAAGAGTATAATTAAAGTAAAATAATTATCTTAATTTATTATATATTAATAAGACTTATTCTTTTATTAATATCTTTCAATTTTATTCTTAAACTATTATTATTTTTAGCGTATTTTATTTAGTTTGGAGGATCCCAATTCAAAACCATTTCAACATACCCAAGCACACAGCCTGGTAAGGGAAAATCACTATTTTACCCAAGTACACTGCAAGGGTGGGTAAATCACCACATACATGTCTTATCCTAAGCACATAGCAATGAGACGAGTAACATCATCATATTCTCGTCATGCATATCATAAGGTTGGGAGGAGCTCTCCTTAACTCTCTAACTTTTACATATGATGACTGTCTTAAGCACACAACAATAGAATGGATAAATCACCTCATTCTTATTATAGATAACTAGGCCAATTGCCACTAGCTATTGGAGGAGACATACCTTAACTCTACATTTATTCACATTTTCAATCCTCATGTGCCCGTTCACACAAGGGGTTAGCAACTCTCTTGCTAACTAGGGTTACAAGGTGCACCAAAGTTAGCTATTTTTGTCGCTAGCTGACAGTGTTTCCGAAAAAGAATCAAATGTAATTATTATTAATCTTATTTAATTATTTTTTTGTTTTCAAGTTTTAAGATAAAATATTATTTTAATCAATATCTGATAATAATCTATTATGATCATATCATCATACTCATTATATCCTCAATGGATACTTTACCATCACTGAGTACCAAATTTAATAATCATCACACTTAGTCGTATCACTTTCATTCATTCCTTTTCTTTTGACTCATTTATATTTTTAAAGTGTACGTATGTATATATATCCATGTGCTTACTTGAATAAAGAAATTTCAATTTGATAGTCATACCTCATTTCATTGTATATAACCTTATATTCTTGTATCATTATTTATTATTTTAATATCCATTAGGGTTGCCATCATTAAATATTATTTGAGATGCCATTATATATAAATATTCACATACTTATATGTATTGATAATATAAGCATCATATATTACGGAAGATCAACATATTAAATTTTCCGGTTAGAACATTTTACACTCTTGGGATAAAATATACCCAATACATTATACATATATAGCTTATCCTAATAAATTCTCAAACCATTATAGATCATCTTCACTAATTTTTGAACTATCTTCAAATTCGCATATTTATATCCACAAGTCGATATAATTAAGAACCATAAATATAAAAGAATATATACACATCCATATAGGGTATCCAACTTTTGTTATTCCAGACTTCTATAAAATCATCTTTGATTCTCACATGTCAACATTCTCCCATTAATTTCAAGCCTTTCTTACTTTTATTTCTAAAAGCATATCATTCTAGTTCCTATCAACTTCATTTAACTAGTCCGTTCATTCTAAGACTTTTCTCAACAATTATTCACACATAGCTTTCCAATCTCAACATAATTCATATCCTAAAATTAGACTCAATTTAGCATGGTAATCCTACTTCCCATATTTTATTCCTCAAGAATTTCAATACCACTAATTCACTTTATTACATTCCTCAAAGCACCTTAAGACCATCAAACGTCTGTTTCTTTCACCTAAAAATTTATTATTCAGTTTGGTGTGCAAACTCACTATTTTAAATTATGAATAGTTTAATGCCCAACTTTCTCCAAAATTTCCTCCATTAATCACTTCCAACAAATTGGAATTGCTAACATAATTTTGTCTTATCTATCTTCAAGTAAACCTAATATGCTCAAATCTTTCTCTTATGACATTTTTCCATCACTAGTCAATCCTCAAGCAATCCTAACGAATCTTACTTTCATCATTCCTAACATGTCTACTACCTACCTATCTCAATTCACTTCTCACACATTCATATATTTTAATGACATACTATCCAAATATTAAACATCACCCAAGTCACAATCTCGACATACGAAAATTGTCATAAATTTATATTAAATAATCATATTATACAATTTATAAATTTAAAGATAAATTATAATTCTTTTCTCCATGCCATAATTTATGTGATTTACTCACCAATTTGAAGCTTCAATTGGACTAGCTTCTTATCGCCTTTTTCCAAATAAAATTGATCACCAACAACTCCAAATTATGCTCTTCAACTTAGCTATTTTGGAATCCAAAAATTCATTGTGCAGGCACCAAATCATGTTATCCAACTAGAAAAACATGCATACAAGGAGTATTTTACCTCTTAAACATGATTTTAGGGTCAAAATCACCAGAAAACATCAAAAAATTTCAAAATCATCAAATTTACCTCGCAGTTACTGTTCATCGTTTCCAGAAATTCCCGGTGAGTTTTCAGCGAAATTGATCGGTGGGTTTTGAAACTCTCATCGCCACGAATCCAACAATACTTCCGGTATCTCAATTAGATGTGTAGATTGAGAGATATCTCAGAGAGAAGTTCAATTTTTAGAGAGAGAAAGAAAAACTGGATGTTTTCTCCTGCCCGAGCTTCTGCTTCCCTCTTACGCTGCTTCTGCTTTTTTTTTTTAATTATTATTATTATTATTTAATAATTGAATTTATTTATATATATATATACATATAAATACTATTTTTCATCCTAAAATATCCCAAATTTTTTTAAAAATTTATATTGTTATAAAATTTTAGTTGAACTCTTACATCATAGTTTTTCTTGATAAAAATTTTAATAAAACAAATCACAAAATAAATATCTTTATACATAATAAAAGAAATAATATTTCTAAAAATAAAACAAAAATTTATTAGAGGCCAATATAATTATTTTAAGTAAAACAAAAATTATTTTAATTAAAAATATATTTACTTTTAGCAAAAATATAATCATTTAAAGATAATACTTGTTTATATAAAAAAAAATTATTTAAAATAAATACAGGATATTACAAAGAACTACTTGGAAAGATTAAAGTGAAGATGGATAAACTAAAGAGGTTTTACTCGGATGATGTGATTGAAGGCGTGAAAGATAATGAGCTTGCCCAGACATTCCTTTTAGATGGGTGTGCTGTACTTCATTTCATGGACAAAGCGAGCATTGAGCATCCAGAACAACTGAAGATTAAGGTTGACCAACTGGTTGTAGTGCACCATGATCTGCTCTTGCTAGAGAACCAACTTCCCTACCAATTGCTGAAGTTGTTATGCAATGACGATGAGGCCAAGTTGGAGGATTACATAAACAACTTTTTCAAAATGCACCACATGATGCCACCAGATCATACAATAAAACTCTCAGCAGGGAAGAACCACAGAACCAGGCGGCAAAGAGCCAATAATCATAACAGTGGATCATCCAACTCATTTGCTTGATGTTCTGCGCACAGCCATACTGAAAGGACGAACTCCAGAAAGCGGCCAGCAAAGTGTCCAAGATTGGCCAACATATAGGGACATACAAGAGCTTAAATCAGCAGGGATTAAGGTAATCAAGAACGAGCAGCAATCACGCCTCACAGACATCAGTTTCACTTGCCGCTTCATCTTTGCAGGAAAACTCCACCTTTCGAGGCTCGTTGTTGACGACTCCACCGCACTTTCTTAAACTTGATAGCCTACGAGATGTGTCCAGATTTTGAGAACTACTACGAGATCTGCTCCTACGTAGCCTTCTTGGACTCCCTCATTGATCATCCAGATGATGTCAAAGTGCTCAGGAAAGCTGGGGTTCTCCACAATGTACTCGGCAGCGATGAAGAAGTCGCCAATCTCTTCAACACCATCGCCACTGACTTGGTGTCTAACACTGATACATATGCCGAGGTTAGAAGACAAATCGAGAAACATTACAGTAAGCCAATCATTACTAGGATGGCTGAACTCTATACTAACCATTTCAGCTCCCCCTAGTCCACCATTGCCTTCCTTGCCGCATTTCTAGCACTTGCTCTCACTTTTATTCAGACCTGGCTTGCAATACCCAGGGATGAACCTCCTCCTCAACCATGCATGAAAATTTGTGGCAGGCTGTAGTTGAAGTTTTTAAGCAGTAACATTTTTTTACTGTTTAACATTATATGATTGACTTTTAAATAAATTTCTTTATGTGTCTTTTTTTATTATGGAACTTCATTACAAATACTTAAAATTTTTTATCTAATTTTATTTCTAGTAATAAGGAAAAAAAACTTATATCCAATTCTTTAGGTGTTTTCTCTTAAATTTCTCATTAAAAACATCACATGTACAGTATTTTTTTAAAATAATAAATTATGTAATGCTGAGATATAAAAAAATATCTATATATTATTTTTATTATAAAAGTTAATATTAAATACTTTAAAAACTGTATATAAATATTTTCCAATAATTAAAACAAAAGAAATATCTTCCTTTCCAGATGCTAGGAGAGGACGTAATGGAAATGGGTATCATCTCCCCCTTTTATAATCCCTCCTTCAACTGCGTGTTTTTTTTTTTCTAATCTCAATAAGGTTCTTTCTAATGGTGCTTTCACTTCGATTTGGAATTGTGTGAATGTATATTTACTTACATTACATGTGTGGGTCTTTGGTGTGGAGCTCTGTATCTTCTAATTTATTCAAAAATACTTTGTGATTTGATATCTATTGATCGACAAATACCTAATTAAGAGTAAATCAGTTTAGAATTACTAATATATACTTATTATTTTTTGAAAAAAAAAAAGATAATGAGAGATTAAAATTGAAGTTACCCACCAATGGAGAATCTGTTATTGCCAAAATTCCCACTTAAAAAAATTCCGGACATGGAATTTTTCTTACAATATTTTTTGGCAATTAATCCATAAATTACATCAACCTTTTTGTTCTTTTTATTTTTCATCAATATAAAGTTATTCGATAAGAGTTTGAGCGCGTGTATTTTTCTTTTGTCATTACTCTTGAAACTTCTTTATTCTTAAGAACACGCAATTCGATCAACTTCAGATTCTTCAACTTAATAGAATACGGAATGTTTCTAGATTCTGTGAACAACAGCAAGATCGGCTCCCTACATCTTCCCCCATTGAAACCCCCAGATGATGTTAAAAGTGCTCAGGAAAGCTGAGATT
Organism: Gleditsia sinensis; assembly: GCA_037074535.1. NCBI lineage: Eukaryota > Viridiplantae > Streptophyta > Magnoliopsida > Fabales > Fabaceae > Gleditsia > Gleditsia sinensis. The sequence continues at coordinate 21,874,686 of CM073470.1, forward strand.
TGTCACAAGGCACTCGGCAGCGATGAAGAAGTTCTATTTAACACCATAAAAAAAAAACAAAAAAGACATTACTTGGATGTCTAGAGCCTCTACCACCACAACAGTTTTTTAGCTATAACAACATTTTCACCGCAACACTTTATTAACGGCTGCATAAAATGAAATTGAAAAAAAATGATTGTTTTCAACCATTGATTACACTAATATTTTGAACAACAAAATTGAGACAATATTTCAAAAACCACTGCATAAAATAACAATTTACTTATACAAGTAGTTTAAGCAAAGAAATTTAGAGGACACTTTACAAACTGTTGCATCAAATAGAAAGTACAATGACGTAAAGAATAGTTGTTTACATGGACAATTCAAGCAACGAATTTTAGACAACGTTCTATAAACAATTGCCTTAAAACATATATAATATGCAACGTTTACCAAAACGTACTGTATATTAATAATTTCGGCAAAAAAATTTGGACAATAAAATAAAAAATGTTGGGTAGAATCTAAATATGCAATAGTTTTAGAAAGAGTTTCTTATATAAATTATACAAGCAATGAATTTCAAATAACTGTAGAAATTATTATACAAAATAATTTTTTTTTCAACTAATCTTATGCGTAACACTAGTAACTGGATTGCATCCAGTGTAAAATTTATTTATATGTTTTATTTTAGAAACAAATTTTCATTTGTTTGACTTATTCGTATGAAAATAAATATTAGTACAAATTCAATTTAAAAAATAATAGGAGAACAAGCAAAATTTTAAACAATAATTAATATATATATATATATATATATATATATATATATATATATACATATATACATATATATATATATATACATATATATACATATATATATATACATATATACATATATATATATACATATGTATATATATATAGATATATATATATATATATATATATATATATACATATATATACATATATATATACATATATACATATATATATATATATATATGTATATATATATATATATATATACATATATATATATATATATATGTATATATATATATATATATATATATATATATATACATATATATATATATATATATATATATATATATATATATATATATGTATATATATATATATATATATATATATATATATATATATATATATAGTATATATATATAGTTTGGTTTGAAACACTTCTGTAATGTTGCAACAGTTTATGCTTGACCGGTTTTAGCTTTATAAGCACTTTTTTATCATTATTTTATTTTTGGAGACACAATGGTGTAGAAAATGAGAACACCTTTATGAATAGTGAGCGCATTGCATAAACCCTTACTAATGTGATTTCTTCAAAAATCAAACTATTGCCGCTCTTAAGATTCAAACAGCCGCTATTACTACAACTAACGAACATTGGTTACATTATTTTTTATCCTTCATGTGAAGGACCTTATTTTGAGATAGTATAGTTACTTTTACGTTACTTGGCTTGCATAAGTTTTACTTTTGCACTTTTCTAAATGTTCATACAGCTTAATGATATTGATTTCTTCTGTATATATTGTCTTCCTCACCAGCTGCTCCATCAACTTCAATATACTTTCATTCTTGCAGCTGTTGTTTTTCTCTCTCTCATACTTGATTAGAATGATAATCCACAACCAACAAGTGTTGGTCGAAGTGGAAGAGCTTGGGCTCCTTAAGTATCTTGTCCCGGGTTCAATCCTTATAGCAGTGTGTATAGAGAACAATGCTTGTTAGGAGGGGTCTCCACCTTTGGCGCCTGAATTATCCTAGAGAGACTAGTATCTCACAGATTGGGCGGCAGGCCCGGCATTATACCAAAAGAAAAGAGAAAGAAAGATAATCCACAAGCATGGCCTAACACTTTTCCTCACCACTCTATTCTACTTAAATACACTTACTCTCTTCTTCACAGTTTATTCTGTCTCACTCTCATAGTGTCAACGTTAACTTTTCTTTTTTTCTCTTCCCTTTCTCCATTGTTCTTTATCATGATTGAGACAGTAGAAATACTTTGCTTGCCCTATACTCTGTTTTCTTTCCTTTTATTTTTGTTTTTTGTTTGGGTTAACTTTGTGAACATGACTAATTAACCCTTTTGACCAACTTGTTCTACTACTTCTGCAGTTATCTCATTCTTATATTAAGTACCGTAAATTTGTCACATTGCAGAGAAAAGGAGAATACTATTTCTCAAGGCCGGGTAAGGCTACTTCAATGACTTGAACTCACTTACTGTCTTTCATTATTTTCCCACCAGAATGTACCCGAGTCAGCATTCTTCACTTGGGTCAGGGGTACATTCTCTCTTTCTTCCACTACTGTTCTTTAATTAATGAAGAATAAAAATAATGCTGAAATGGGTATCACATATGGGTCTCTTATGGTTCGAATTTCTATTTAGTATTTATTAAGCTTGTTGCCTTAAAAAAGTGATAAATGTTTCTATTCCTTGTAAATCTGGTAGAATTTATGGCTACAAATTCTTTTTGTAAAGTATGCTTAGTTCCAAACTTGAAGTATTAATAAAGCTACATGATGTGTATCACATGGTTCAAAAGTCATAGTTAATGTTAAGTTTGTTATCTTAGTAAGGTCATAATATTTACCATTTCAAACTTGAAATAGTAATAAAGCTAGATGATCCTTGACATTGCCAAGTTTTTCGAACTAGTGAGCTCAAACTTACCACTTGAGTTGGTCAGAAGTTTGTGTGGTCTTCTTGCAGTCTTTTATCGATCGTGAGTCAGAAGTTTGTGTGCACGTGTATGACATGCTTCCGTTATACTTAACGCTAAGCTTGTTATGTTAGTAAAGTCATAAATATTCCATATTCCTATTCGATGCAAAGCTGTTAGAATATGTAGTAAGAGTTATGGCTATGACAGACTATGCTTAGTTCCAAACTTGAAATCCTAATAAAGCTAGATGATTCTATTTTGCTTATATTAGTTTTATTCCACAAATATGCAATCTCCTTTTCTAAGTACAGGATCCAATTTTTAAAATATTTATAGTTGAAATTTAAGAAATGAAAAAAATTCACAAGCTAAATAAACTCGTAAGGTCAATGTTTTCCTGAGGCAGAAGTTTGCTTGCGCATATATCACATTTGTGTCTCTTATGTTTCAAAGTCCTATTTCGTATTTTACAAAGCCTGTTGCTTTAGAAAGATCATAAATATTGCTATTCGATATAAACCTAGTACAATATGTGGTAAGAGTCGTAGTTCCAAATTTTTTCCCTTTTTTAAACCATGTCCAAACTTTATATATTAATAACGTCAGAAGATCCTATATTTCTTATATGATGTTTATTCCAGGCAGATTACTTTTTTTTTCCTCCTAGAATGAATATTCTCACCCCTTTTGATTGTAAGACTGATTTCATTTGGAGTACTGAAGTTATCCCTTCTCACAAGTCCTTTTTTTCTTTTCTCTGTGGGCTCAAGCACTTGTTATTGTGAAATTTCTTCAACCCCTAAACTCAAACTTACCACTTGAGCCAGTTTTGAGTTTTCTACACAGTCTAATTTGTATTACTATTTTCGATCATTAGTAAGTTTGTCTGCGCTTGTATTACATGGTTCAAAAGTTATATTTAATGCTAAGCTTATTTTATTCCATGCAATCTGCTCTGTTTTTCTCTAATACAAGTGTTCTTTTGCTTCTTGAGTATGGGATTAATCTCATTTGAAGTATTGGGTTTGCCCCTCTTCACAAATGTTTTTCTGCGAGTTTAAACTCTTGATATTGTAGAGTTTACCGCTTGAACCAACTTGTGGGTTTCCATGCTATATACTTTGCATTACTTTTTTCAATCATAACTCAGAAGTTTGTCTGTGCGTGTATCACATGGTTCGAAAGTTATATTTAAATCTAAGCTTGTTATCTTAGTAAGGTCATGAACATTCCATATTTATCTGTGCGTGTATCGCATGGTTCGAAAGTTATATTTAAATCTAAGCTTGTTATCTCAGTAAGGTCATGAATATTCCATATTCTTATTCCATTTAAGTAAGAGTTACAGTCGCAAATGCTTTTTTAGTAGGGTATACTTGTTACTATTAGTTCCAAACATCAAATATTAATAAAGCTAGATATCTTATGCTGCTTACCTCAGTTTTATTCCACACAAGCAATCTCCTATTTTGTTTTTGCCTCTTGGTACGAGTATTTCACACCTTTTGCATATATAAAGCTAATCTAAGAGTACTAAGGCTGTCTCTCCCAGTAAGTTTCTATTTAGCATTTATTGAGCTTGTTACCTTAGAAAAGTCATAAATATTGCTGTTCCATGTAGAGCTGGTAGAATGTGGAGTTTGACTCGTGGCTACAATTTTCTGCTTTTTTTTTTTTGGGAGAAGTATGCTTAGATCCAAACTTGAAATATTGATAAAGCCACACGATGTGTATCACATGATTCAAAAGTTATATTTAATGCTAAGCTTCTTATTTTAGTAAGGTTATAATATTCTAAATTTCAAACTTGAAATGTTAATAAAGCTAGATGAACCCTAACATTGCAAAGTCATAAATATTTCGTATTCCTATTCGATTCAAATCTTTTAGAATATGTAGTTTAAATTACGGCTGCAAATGCTTCTTTAATAAAGCTAGACCGTACTTTGTTGCTTATCTCAGTTTTATTCCACATATGCTGTCTACTTTTTATTGCTATAAATTCACATACTAGCCTTGGAAATTGTCGTCACCAACCCATAAACCACCTGGCAAACAATTTTAATAATGGCTTCTCCTTCCTCAACCAAATCAGATGATAAGATCTTGATTTCCACATTAGTGAACGAAGAGGAAAAGTTCCCACTCAAACCGGATGATGAGAGATTAATTACCAAAGTACTGAATGAAGAGGCAAAGCTAAGGAGAAATGGGAAGGAAAGCCAACTGACAAATCCCAAGGCCAAGATACAAAAAGTTCAACCTTATCTTGGAGAACGCAAAGATTTTGCCAGGTATTACTCCCCTAAGCTGGTATTTATTGGTCCCATCCATCGTGACCGAGGAAAGCCTATTCAACGTGTGCTAGGAGAGAATTACAAGTTAATGTGGGCAGCAATGTACCTTGAAGTGGAAGGTAAGGGTACGAGAGAAGCTGCTGAAGAACTACTTAGAAAGATTAAAGTGAAGATGGATAAATTAAAGGGGTTTTACTTGGATGATGTGATTGAAGGGGTGGACGATGATGAGCTTGCCCGGATATTCTTTCTAGATGGGTGTGCTGTGCTTCATTTCATGCAGAATTCCAGCGTTGAGCATCCAGAAAACCTGGAGATTAAGGTTGATCAACTGGTTGTAGTGCACCATGATCTGCTCTTGTTGGAGAACCAACTTCCCTACCGATTGCTGAAGTTGTTATGCAATGACGATGAGACCAAGTTAGAGGGTTACATAAACAACTTTTTCAAAATGCACCACATGATGCCACCAGATCATAAAATAAAACTCCCAAGAAGGATGAACGCCACAGAAGGAGGCAGCAAAGAGGCAATCATAACAGTGGATCATCCAACTCATTTGCTTGATTTTCTGCGCACAGCCATTCTGAAAGGACGAACTCATCAAGGAAAGGGCCGGCAAAGTGTCCGAGATTGGCCAACATATAGGAACATAAAGGAGCTTAAATCAGCATGGATTAAGGTAATCGAGAACAAGCATGGATCGCGCCTCATAGACATCGATTTCACTCAACGCCGCTTCTACCGTAAAGGAAAACTACAACTTTCAAGGCTCATTGTCGACGATTCCACCGCTACTACTTTCTTGAACTTGATAGCGTACGAGATGTGTCCAGATTTTGAGAATCACTACGAGATCAGCTCCTATGTAGCCTTCTTGGACTCCCTCATTGATCATCCAGATGATGTCAAAGAGCTCAGGAAAACGGGGGTTCTCCACAATGCGCTCGGCAGCGATGAAGAAGTCGCCAATCTCTTTAACATCATCGCCACTGACTTGGTGCCCAATGCTGATACATATGCCTGCGTTAGAAAACTAATCGAGGACCATTACAAGAAGAAATTCTTTACTTGGATAGCTGAAGGCTATTCTAACAATTTCCACTCCCCCTGGACCATCCTTGCCTTGCTTGCTGCAATTCTAGTACTTTTTCTCACTTGTGTTCAGACTTGGGTTGCCGTTTTTCCCTCTAAATAGAACTGCATGAGGGCAATAAAGATCGATGTATGTTCCAACTATAAATATTTTTACTTTTGGTGTGTGATTGTATGATATCCTTCTTGAAGGCTGCAGTGTTTCATTTTCACACTTTCCTCAATAATAAAGAATTTTTTACACTGATTATGTACATTTAAATCCAAACCATTTTCAATTTTCAAAAGATCATGAGATGCATGGAGAAGCAATTCTCCACATCATAAAACAAGATATATATGTCTCCATTTGTAAGTAAGCATCATTCTTCTTCTTCTTCCTTTTTGGTTTTTTTTTTTGTTTTTTTGTTTTTTGTTTGTATAGTAGTGCCTTTCCACAAGTGTTTTTTTATCGACAATTTAAACTCCTGATATTGCAACTCAAACTTGCTTGCCATTGCAAAAATATTTGTGACGAGGCATGTGCTATATCCATTTGAAACTTCATCACACGAATCTGTATGATAGTAGACTCTGTCAAATCGTTGTGTTTTACATATTATGTGGATTCCCTCACACCAACTTGCAAGTTTCATATATAGCATTTTCCAAACCAAAATTCATGTGGGAAGACAATTATTTTCCAAACTCGATACTTCTTTATAAATGTCTAAATCTTTTTACCTCAATAAAAAAGTGGCTATCTTCCAACTGTAAATCTTTTTACTTTTGGTGTGTGATTGTATGATATCCTCCTTCCTCAAAGGCTGCAGTGTTTCTTTTTCCCGCTTTCCTCAATAATAAAGAATTTTTTACATTCATTATTTTCATTTAAATCCAAACCACTTTCAATTTTTAAAAGATCATGATATGCATGAATCGAAGAAGCAACCCTCCACATCATAAAACAAGATATGTACGTCTCCATTTGTAAGTAAGCATCATTCTTCTTCATTTTTTTAAATTGCTGACATTGTAAAAATTCTTTAATCGCTAAATTCAAACTTATTTGCCACTTTAGATATAAACTTGTAGGTTAACTAAGCATTATTCTCATTACAGGTTCATAAACAAAAATATTTGTGATGAGGCAAGTGCTATATCCGTTTGAAACTTAATCACACGAATCTGTATGATAGTAGACTCTACCGAATAGTTGTGTTTTACATATTATGTGGATTCCCTCACACTAACTTGCAAGGTTCATATATAGCATTTTCCAAACCAAAATTCAGGTGGGAAGAAAATTATTTTCCAAACCTGATACTTCTTTATTTTTTACTATCAGGTTCTCCTATTAAAATCAGACATCTGAATTATTTTTGCATATAATAACTAAGCCCTCAAAAGAAGTTACTTAACGGCGGTTTGCCAGTCACCATCTTCTTCCTACCCCACAAATGTCTTAGTCCCCCACTCCAACCTCGATTCCAAACTTCTCAAAGCTTTGTTTCTCTGTGAAGCTCGACTTTGGGTTGCAATTCATCTAAAGAAAACCCATTAAAGAAAAATAAGAAAAGCAAAAAGAGGAAGAGCAACTTACAATAGACGCTAAATTTTTTTTTTCCAGAAAATATATCTGGAAAATGGTCACAGCCTAGAATCATGAAAGTTGAAATCACCCTCATCTAGTTTTCATATGTTAAGCTCTTTCCAAGGTCCTCAAGTTTTTATGTTGAAAAAAGTTAAATCCAAATGTCTGATTTTAATAAGAAAACTTGATAGCAAATATAAAAAAAATTATATATAAGTTTTGTCTGTATTTAACAATTAAAAATGATTAGAAATAGATAAAAATCATAGTCAACACAAGTATGTTATTATAAGAAATTAATTTATTTTATACTATTTTTATCATCAACGCCGTTAAAAATGCATGTGACATTACTAATATGATGTTGCATATTAGTTATTCGATATGTGAAAATTTAAATGATGATGAAAAGGTTGTAGCTTTGTAGAAAAGAATAATATTAAGGAAGAATTAGAAGAACAAAACTATAGGAAGATAAAAAAATTGTATCCATAAAAACAACAATTTCAAAAGAAAAAATAAATAAATTAAGAATGTAAATAAAAAGACAAGGAACGGAATCCAAACTCGAACTTAGAACTGTCAAAATTGTGAATGCGCCTACTTATCGCTTGATCCAACTCTCAGTGGCTTGTACTGTCTGATTTTGTTTCTTTTCATAAGTATGCGTTATTATTTTAAATCTGACGAATGCTTTTGGTTCATTTAAGCGAACTGCGCCTATTTTTCTAGTCAATGAACATAGGCAAGAGGAGCTTCTGGATGTCGCCATAGAAAACTTGGCATCCAAAATAGTTGAGCTTTTCCACTTTTGGATTTCTATCTTTTATCTAGAAATTCTTATTCGTCAAATAAAATAACAGGCATCTCTAAATAAAAGAAAGGCTCCACCTCTTCGAAGATTGAGTTTTCCATAATAATACCTTATTCTAACCCACCACTAGTCGTACAATGGTAAGGAAAATTTTGTACCAAATTACCGGAGACCTCTATGATTTGAACTTATTATGTTCCTCAAAGACCTGAAGGCTAGGACAGCAGGGTTGGGGGATCGATCTATAAGAAAGAAAGAAAAGTGTTAGTGCATCAATATCAGGGAAAAAGACAAAGAAAAGAGTAAATTACATCCACGTTCCCTCTATTTTCAATTTATTCAAAAACCTCCCTTCCATTTACAAAATTGTTAATTAAATTTATCCTTTATGTATTTTTCCTCCTAAAAACTCATAAATATCTAATTTTATACAATATAAATTCTTTAAAAAAAAATCATATTAATGCTTATAAAAACTTCAAATAAAGAAGGTTAGTGCAGTTTTTTTAAAAAATTTCAGGTAGTATGAATGCAAGTTTTATAAACTTCAGGAGAGCTTCTTGTCTCAATTTGAAACTACAAAACATGTGAGTGTAATTTCAAAACTTTAGAGAATATAAATGTAATTTACTGTAAAGAAAAAGCAGAGAACAATTACCCATTTTTTTTCTCAATTTGTAAATATAGAAAAACAAGGATAAAAATTGCAAAACCTTAGAAACCCACGTATTCATGGTGGCAATCTTTCTTTTGCAATATCTACTTTCAAGAAAATATCTCTACTGAGCACAACAATTCTCTGCAACTAAACTTGCCCTAAATCTTAATGACATATATTAGCTAAGTTCATTACAATTTACAATCCTGCAGTTCAAAAATGATAACGAGACCTACCTATTTTCAGTTCTTTCGGGAGTTACCCATCAAAAACTAGATTACCTGATAAAACCCCCAGCAAAGCAAAGCTGAAGATTATGAACATTGAACCTTTGCTACAATATGCACACCTTGGTCACAGTGATGCAATCCTGAGCATGTCCCCATGACACCAAGAGCCTAGGGAACAAAAAAACTTCATTCAGTGAAAGAGACAGAACTTGTTCGTCGTAGCTGATACTTTGGTTGATGTGATGATTCAGACGCTAACCTCTGGTTGAAGTCCTATAAATGGGGAAGAATCCATTATAAAAGCAGGAATTTGCCGTTGTTGCACAATGGCCAAAAGTTTCTGTACATTGCTTTCATTGTTCTAGGAAAATCATCATATGATGACCAAAACAAACGAAATATTTCTATTACACTAAAAATATGGGGAATATGTAAATGTCTCCCATTTTAGCTTTGAGTCAATTGCAAACATCCCCTTCAACTTTGAAAATTAACCACCCATGTTAACTTAAGAAAGATGAAATTGAAGTAGAGCTTAAGAAATATGCCCAAAAAAATAGTTAAATGTGCTAAAATAAAACTAAATATAACTTAAAAAACTTTATTAACAATTTAAAGAGAGTAGAAAAAAGTGATTCAATACACTCCAAAGCATGCATTCTGAAAAATAAGCAAAAATTTATCCATGTATTATGGTGCTTAACTTTTTACATCCCTTGATATGGTTGGCAACCCTAAAGAAAGAAAGACTACAAGAACAATTCATATTACTCACCACTAAATATTGGTCAGAATTTAAGAGACCATTTATTATTCACTAGGAAAAATACGAAAGTATTGTTTTAGATTTAGAAATTCATATTTGAGGATAAATTCCAAGATTTTTATCATCTTGAAAAAAATTCTGCTCAGATTTCATTCATGATATCAACTTAAAGATTTTCAATTTTTATTCATAAAAAACAATGATTTATCTGATTTTTGGCGGCACCAGGCATTATGACCAGAGTACAACCAGAAGTCGAAAAGTAGAGCCTAAGAAACATCAGGCATAGGAAGCTGCTTACGTAGTATATCAAATTGATGTCCTACATGACCGAACATATAAATCAAGAGATGGTGTACATGCTTACTGCAGCCAAAGATGCAAGTATAGTAATGCATAAAAGAGAAGACACAATGTGACCCACCAAATATCGGTGACTTTCTCCCTAGATAATTTTAGCACGAGGTTACATGAAAGCAATGAAGGTCTTATTCTCTCATTCGACCAACATTATAGATTTGGACATCTCAAATTTAGCATCTGATTTCTCCCTGCAAGGTGACCAGGGGATTGAGGAATCTATTATATCCAACCCTGCAGCTGAAATTATAGAAGCTTCAGCGAAAAGTCCTGCCTGCACCAAAAAGTCCTCCAAGGTTGTTTCACCAAGAGTCACTTTTCTATCCTGAAACTTCATATCCTCTCCATACCGTTTCCTTTGACCTTGTTGGACTTCTCTTCACAGATCATCAACTGTCTTCCCACTTAAAGCCTGAGCCAAGGTCAGACTGGCTTGATGTTGAAGAGAAGTTGATGATGATATGTTGAAGGGAACTTGCACAATGTTTTGGTATTTGATTGAAATCATATTTGTATTTCTATCTTATTTATTCTTTTTCTTTTGAAAAAAGAGTTTATTTGTTTAAAACCCAATTCACCCCCCCTCTCATGTTTTACTTTCATTTGATATCTGAGCTGTGGTCTCATTGTTTTTGTACTTGACAGCAAGAGTAAAGATGTTTGGTGAACTGAAAATGAATACAATGAACATTTTTGAAGGATCCTATTTGGCGTAAGGGCATTCCACCTATAGGCCACCACTCAAACTGCTAAAGAATGAGTGGAATGAGGATGTTATTAAAATAATTAAAACTAATGTACGTACTGTTAATATTTTATTTTGTGCTGTTAGTGGACTGGAATATGATAAAGTTTCAAGTTGTAACACTGCTAAACAAATGTGGGATGGAGACAAAAATCAACATTTTGGTGCATCAGTACGAATTATTCGTGATGAAGGAAGAGGAAAGCATACTTGATATGTTCAAGTAGTTCTCTGAAATTGTGGAAGACTTGAAGGCCCTTGGTAGACCATATTGTGATACTGACCAAGTTAGAAAGATTTTGAGAAGCCTTCCCAAAGTTTGACAATTGAAGGTGGACACAATAGAAAGTGGAGATTTGAACGCTCTATTCCATGATGAACTAAGGGGCATCCTTATTGCATATGAGAAAACCTACCTTAGTAGGTATATGCAGAAGACAACAAGAAGAAAAGAATAGCACTTAAAGTTTATTGTTGGACAATTCCAATGATACTGTTGAAGTCACTGAGAGAAATATCAATTTCGTGATTAGAAAGGTGATGAATTTCTATCATAAACAACAAGAGGCAAGAGACCTCCATCAAAGAAATATGATAAAGGTAAAATTTCAATTGTATGTTATGAATGTAATACACTTGAACATGTCAGGAGTGAGTGACCACTTCTCAAAAAGAAATAATTCAAGAAGTCCAAAAAATAAGAAAGTTATGGTTGCCACATGGAGTGATCAAGATGATTCAAATGTTGAAGAAGAAGAGCTTGAAAATGAAATTTCCAACCTTAATTTCATGGCTGAAGAAGATGCAAAGGAGGAATATAAAATGGTATATCTTTCTAATAAACTTGAAATACCCCTAATGATGATTCAACCCCTACATGGAAGAGTCAGAAGAAACTGTAGAAGAATTATATCATGATCTTGATAATATACTTAAAAAATATTCTTCTATTAAGAAAATAATTCGATTTGGAAAAAGGATTTTGAGCATATTAAGGAAATGAATAATGCTTTGAAAGAAGAAAATCTCTTTTTCAAAAATGAACTTAAAAATAAAGAGTACTGTTTTACATTATTTAAAAACAGAATATGAATTTATAAATTAGAAAATCAGTACCTTAATAAAAGATTTGCAAAATTTTGTTTGAGGGGAAGAGAATTTAAATGTTTTATAGGGAAAAAAGGTGTGTTTACAATAAAGCTAGCCATAGTTATGAACAAATGGAAAATGAAAAGTGTTCAAAGAATTTTCTTGGTAAAAAAAATACAAAACTACAAGTCCTTTTGTTAAATGTTATTGTTGTGGAAAAAATGACCACGTATCCTATTCTTGTGCTATGAAAAGAAAGTTGCATGATATTTTTAAATTTATTGGAAGTCTAAGAGCTCATATACTGAAAAGGATAGTGACAATAACATCAAAGGACCTCAGAAAATTTGGGTACCGAAGAAAAGATAAATTTCTCCTTCAATTACGCTTTTTTTATTTATCTCAGTTTGGGATTTTATGAATGCATAATTAATTACATTGTGGAGATTTTGTCATCTTTATTTGTCTTCCTTCTCTGTGTACTAATGTGTGGGTCTCTGGTGTGGAGCTCTGTATCTTTGAATTTATTTAAAAGTACTTCGTGATTTGATTTCTATTGATCGATGAACACCTAATTAAGAATAAGTCATTTTAGAATTACGAGTATATATTTATTATTTTTTAATAATCTTTGGATAAAATGAAATTAAAAAAATGCTTTATTTAACCATTTCTTACGCTAATCGTTTGAACAACAAAATTTAGACAATACTTCAAAAACCGCTGCATAAAATAACAATTTGCAACAGCTTACAAAAGCGTTGCTTATACTACTAGTTTAAGCAAAGAAATTTAGAGGACACGTTACAAACTGTTGCATAAAATAGAATATACAATGATGTAAAGAATAGTTGTTTACATGGACAATTCAAGCAACGAATTTTAGACAACGTTCAATAAATAATTGCCTTAAAACAGAATTTGCAACATTTACAAAAACGTACTGTCTATTAATAATTTAAGCAAAAAAATTTTGACAATAAAATAAAACTGTTGCATAAAATCTAAATATGCAATAGTTTTAGAAAGGCTTTCTTATATAAATTATATAAGCAATGAATTTCAAAGAACTGTAGAAGTTATTATACAAAATCAATTTTTTATTTATTTATAAAACAGTTGATTACACAAGTATTTTAAGTAACAAATTTAAGACAACTCTTATAACTTTTTTTAATAATGTTATTCGTAACACTATTAAATGTATTGCATGAAGTGTAAAATTTATTCATATTTTTCTATTTTAGAAACAAATTTTCATTTGTTTGACTTATTTTAAATATTAGTAAAAATTCAATTTTTTTTTTTAAAAAAGGTGAACAAGTAAAATTTTAAACAATAATTAATAATTCATTGAAATGGAATATGTGTGTGTGTGTGTATTAACATAACACTTACACAATCGTTGCATTTAGTTTGGTTTGAAACACTTCTGTAATGCTTTGCAACAGTTTATACTTTACCGGTTTTAGCTTTATAAATTGGCGACATTTTTATGCAGCACTAATAAAATCATTGCATAAAAATAATAATAAATTAAAGGAATTTTTTATCATTATTTTATTTTTGGTGACACAAATGGAGTAAGAAATGAGAACACCATTCTGAACTGTGAGTGCATTGCATAAAGCCCATTCCAATGTGGTTTCTTTAAGAATCAGATTATTGCCATTCTTGAAATTCAAATAGCTGCTACCACTACAACTAGCCAATATTGGTTACATTATTTTTTATCATTCATATGAAGGATATTATTTTGAGATAGTATAGTTACTTCTACATTACTTGGATTGCATAAGTTGTACTTTTACACTTTTCTAAATGTTCATTAATCTTAACGATGTTGGTTTCTTCTGTATATATTTTATTTCCCACCAGTTGCTCCATCAACTTCAATATACTTTTCATTCTTGCGGATGTTGTTTTCCTCTCTCTCATACTTGCTTAGAATAATAATCCACACCAACGATTATTGGTCCAAGTGTAAGGGGCTTGGGCTCCTTAAGTATCATGGTCCCAGGTTCGATCCTTGGAGTAGTGTGTAAGGAGAAAAATACTTGTTAGGAGGGGTCTCCACCTTTGGCGCCTGAAGTATCCCGAGGAGATTAGTACCTAACCGACTGGGGGGAGGACACTCCTGGTATTATACAAAAAAAGAAGAAAAAAAAAGGAAAGATAATCCACAAGCATGGCCTAACACTTTTCCTCACCACTCTATTATACTTAGATACACTTACTCTATTCTCTCTCACTCTAATAGTCTCAGTGTTAAATTTTCTTTCTTTCCATTACCTTTCTCCTTTTGTTCTTTATCATGATTGAGACAGTAGAAATACTTTGCTTGCCCTGTACTCTGTTTCTTTCCTTTTACTTTCTTGTTTGGGTTAACTTTGTGAACATGCAAAATTAATCCTTTTGATCAACTTGTTCTACTACTTCTGCAGTCATCTCATTCTTATATTAGGTACCGTAAATTTGTCACATCTCAGAGAAAAGAGAATACAATTTCTCAGAGCCGGGTAAGGCTACTTCAATGACTTGAACTCACTGTCTTTCTTTACTTTCCCATCAGGATGCGCAATTGTAGCATTCTTCACTTGGGTCAGGGCACATTCTTTTCTTTCCTCCACTAATGTTCTTTAATCAATGAAGAAATAAAAATAATACTGAAATGGGTAACACACATGGATCTTTTATGGTTCCAAGTTTCTATTTAGCATTTATTAAGTTTGTTGTCTTAGAAAGGTCATACGTATTACTATTCAATGTAAAGCTAGCAGAATATGTAGTCATAGTCATGGCTACAAATTCTTTTTTCTTTTTTGTTGTTGTTGTTATTGTAAAGTAACTTGAAATATTAATAAAGCTAGATGATCCTATGTTTCTTAGGTGAGGTTTATTCCACGGAGTCTACTTTTTTTTTCTTGTAGTACAAGTGTTTTTACACTCTTTAATTATCAAGTTAATTTTGCTTGAAGTACTAATACTGTTCATTCTAACAAGTATTTCTTTGCGAGTTTAAACCATGACATTATGATGTTTTTTTAACTGTTTAGCTCAAACTTATCACTTGAGTCAGCTTGCGAAATTTCAACACAATCTACTTTGAATTACTGTTTTCGAACCTGTGTCAGAAATTTGTGTGCGCATGTATCACATGGTTTCAAAGTTATATCTAATGCCAAGCTTGTCGTCTTAGTAAATCCATATTTCATATTCCTATTCGATGCAAGCTGTTAGAATATGTAGTAAAAGTTATGGCTAAACGCTTTTTTGATAGAGTATGCTTATTACTATTAGTTCCAAACTTTGATAATTCAGATGTCTAATTTTAATAAAGAAATCGGATAACAAAGATATAAGAAATCGTATATAAATTTTGTTCCTTATTATAATATTAGTCAATAGACTAATAATTTCAATAATGAAAATCTTGTGTACTTTTGACAAATTAAAATTTTCATATTTGTGAAAATTATAATATTTATTATTCCAAAATTTGTACATGTTGTTATTTTGATTTAATTTAACACTGTACTTAATATTTATTTATTATTTTTTTCAAAAAAAAATTATTATTTATTAGTTTATATATTCTCATACGACTGTGGTTAAATTATTTTTTAATCTGAATTAAATTGTGAATCTTTCTTTTTTAAGTACAGGATTTGATTTTAAAATATTTATAATTAAAGTTTAAAAAATAAAAAGTTCTTTTTCTCTGGCTAATTAAACAGACCCGTAAATGTTTTTGTGAGTCAGAAGTTTGCTTCTGTGTGTATCACATATAGGTTTCTTACGTTTAAACTTCTATTTAGTATATACTAAGCTTGTTGCCCTAGGAAGGTATCATAAATATTGCTTTTCTATGTAAAACTAGTAGAATATGTAGTCAATTAAAGTCATGGCTACAATTAAATTCTCTTTTTTGTAACTTACGCTTAGTTCCAAACTTGAAATATCGATAAAGCAAGATGATCCTACGTTTCTTATATGAAGTTTATTCCATGCAGCCAACTCTCTCTTTTTTCTCTCTAATACAAGTATTCTTACACTTTGTGTATAAGGCTAATCTCATTTGAAATATTGAGTTTGCCATTCACATAAATTTTTTTTCTTTAAATTCGAACTCTTGTCATTGCAGAGTTTCTTCAACTACTAAATTACCCTCGAGCCAGCTTATGGATTTTCCATGCAGTATATTGTATTACTGTGAGTCAGAAGTTTGTTTACGCATGTATCACATGGTTCAAAAGTTATATTAAACGCTAAGCTTGTTATGTTAGTAAAGTAATAAATAATTCATATTCTTATTCCATGCAAGGTTGTTATAATATGTAGTAAGAGTTACGGCTGTGAATGCCTTTTTAGTAGGGTATGCTTATAACTGTTAGTTCTAAACTTGAAATACTAATAAAGCTAGATGATTCTGTTTTTCTTATATTATTTTTATTCCACACATAAGCAATCAACTTTTCTAAGTACAGGATTCAATGTTTAAAATATTTATAGTTCAAATTTAAGAAATAAAAAAAATTCACAGGCTGAAAAAACTCGCCAGTTCAATGTTTTCGCGAGGCACAATTTTACTTGCGCATATATCACATATGGGTCTCTTGTGGCTATAGAAAAATCATAAATATTGCTATTCGATATGAACCTGGTAATATATGTAGTTAGAGTCGTAGCTACAATAATTTTTTTTTTGGTAAAGCAATTCCAAACTTGAAATATTAATAAAGTCGGACAATTCTATTTATATATATATATATATATATATATATATATATATATATATATATGAGGTTTATTCCAAGCAGATTAACTTTTTATTGTTTTCTCCTCACATAAGTATCCTAAACTCTTTAATTATAGAACTAATCTTGTTTGAAATCCTAAAGTTATTTCTTCCCACAAGTTTTTTTTTTTTGAGCTCAGACGCTTGAAATTATGTAATCTCTTTAACCTCCAACTTACCACTTGAACCAACTTGTGGCTTTTCTATGTAGTCTACTTTGTATTACTATTTTCGATCGTGAGTCAAAAGTTTGTCTGCGCGTGTATCACATGGTTTTAAAGTTATATTTAATGCTAAGCTTATTATGTTATGTTTCTTATATGAGGTTTACTCCATGTAGTCTACTCTTTTTGTTCCCCTCTAATATGAGTATTCTCACACTCTGAGTATGATACTAATCTTATTTTGCATATTGATTTTGTCTTTCTCTCTACAAGTGTTTTTCTACGAGTTCAAACTCTTGACATTGCAAGGCATTTTCAACTTTGAAATTTTAACTTATCACTTGAGCCAACTTGTGGTTTTTTTGTGCTATATACTTTGTATTACTGTTTTTGATCTTGAGTTAGAAGTTTGTTTACATGTGTATCACATGATTTAAAAGTTATATTTAAATCTAAGCTTGTAATCATAGTAAGGTCATAAATATTTCATATTCTTATTCCATGCAAGGCCGTTAGATTATGTAGAAAGAGTTACAGCTAAAAATGCTTTTTTGGTCGAGTATACTTATTACTATTAGTTCCAAACCTGAGATATTAATAAAGCTAGACAACCTTATGCTGCTTATCTCAGTTTCATTCCTGGAACGAGTATTTTACATTCTTTAGGTATAAAATTAATTTAATTTAAAGTATTAAAGTTGTCTCTCTCTACAAGTATTTTTCTATGAACTTAAAATTTCTTACATTATACAAGTCTCTCAACTGCTGAGTTCAAAATTATTTATCATTCAATCCGTGAACTTACAATTTGCAATCTACTTCTTAGTGCTATAAATTCACATACCAGCCTTGGAAATTGTTGTCACCTAGAACCACGTCGCAAATATTTTTATTAATGGCTTCTTCCCTAATTACCAAATTAGTAAATGAAGAGACAAAGTTAAGGAGAAATATGGAGAATAGCCAACTGTCTCCCACGGCCAAGATACAAAAGGTTCAACCTTAAAATATTAATAAAGTTAGATGATACTATGTTTCTTATGTGAGGTTTATTTCTTGCAGTCTACTTTTTTTTTCTAGTACAAATATTTTCACACTCTTTGAGTATTAAACTAATCTCACTCGAAGTATTAATATTGTCTCTATGCACAAATGTTTTTCTACGAGTTCATCCCTGACATTGGAAAGTTTGTTTCAACTATTAAGTTCAAACTTATCACTGGAGTCAACTTGTGGGATTTTCATGCAGCCTGTTTTGAATTACTATTTTTCGATTGTGAGTTGAATTCTGAGCTTAAAATATTTAATTCTAAGCTTGTTATCTCAGTAAGGTCATAAATATTCCGTATTCCTATTAGATGCAAATTTGTCAGAATATGTAGTAAGAGTTACAGCTGCAAATACTTTTTTGGCAGAGTATGCTTATTACTATTAGTTCTAAACTTGAAATATTAATAAAGCTAGACCGTCCTGTATAGCTTATCTCAATTTTATTCCACATATACTGTGTACTTTTTAGTACTATAAATTTACAGAATAGCCTTTGAAATTGTCGTCACCTACCCATAACCCCCTCCCAAACAACTTGAAAAATGTCTTCTCCTTCCTCAACCAAATCAGATGATATGATCTTAATTCCCAAATTAGGGAATTAAGAGGCGAAGTCCCCAACCAAACCAGATAATGAGATCACAATTTCAGAATTAATAGATGAAGGGGCAAAGCTAAGGAGAAACAGGGAGGATAGTCAACTGTCCAAAGCCAAGGCCAAGATACAAAAGGTTCAACCTTATCATAGAGAACGCAAAGAGTTTGCCAGGTATTACTAACCCAAACTGGTGTCTATCGGTCTCATCGACCGTGAGCAAGGAAAGAAGTACAAGCTGGTGTGGGCAGCAATGCACCTTGAAGCTCAAGGTAAATTGTACTAGAGAAGCTATTGAAGACCTATGTAGAAATTTTTTAGAAATAATGGATAAACTGAAGGAGTGTTATTTGGATGATGTGATTAAAAAGTTGGACGATATCAAGCTTGTCGAGATATCCCTTTCATGTTGGACTTAATCAAAAATGGAGGTGGTGCCTAACTTAGTCCAAAATGGAGGTGCCTAACTTAGTAAAAAATGTAGGTGCCTAATTTTCACCAACCTCCACCAACCCATTTGAAGCCTATATAAACTCCTTAGCTCTCATTTGTAAATCATCCCATCCCATTTCTTCACCTTCCTTCTAAAGCTTCTCTAGAGAGTAATTAAGGTGTTTTGTTTCTATTGTTAGAGAGAGTAATTTAAGTGTTCTCTCCTTTCAATTTGAGAGTTGTTGTAATTACCCAATTCTTTCTAGTATTATCCTCATTTCACTTGGTCGTGGACATAGCCTACATTGGGTAAACCACATTAAATCTTTGTGTTCATTTTATCTTCAATTTTCTCATTTCAACTTTAGTTGTGGTGCCTGACTTCCTAGTAGTGGTATCAAAGCCTTAGTTCTCATAAATCTTAGTATGTTCTGTGGTTGCGATTATTGACCGATCTTCCACATCAAAAATTTTTTTTTGAGGTTGTGGTCTGTACTGCAGAACTGTTCATAGTCCATAGTGAAACAGTTGTATTGTGTAGAGATGGCAACAAAGTTCGAAATAGAGAAGTTCGACGAAAATAATTTCTCGTTATGGAAGATGAAAATGATGGCGATCTTGACAAAAGAAGATTGCGTGGAGGCAATAGGAGAAAGACCAGTGGAGATTGTTGATGACAGAATATGGAACAAAATGAACGCCAACATTGTCACCAATCTTCACCTAGGCTTGTCAAATGAAGTCCTATCAAGCGTAGAGGAGAAAAAGACCGCAAAGGAGATCTAGGATACTCTCACAAAGTTGTACGAAGCCAAGTCGCTACACAACAAAATCTTCTTAAAAAGAAGTCTATACACTCTTCGAATGTTAGAATCTATTTCAGCGACAGATCACATTAACACCCTCAATACACTATTTTCTAAGCTCTCAAAGTTGGGTTATAAAATAAGTGTAAATGAGCATGTAGAAATTCTACTTCAAAGTCTACCAGATTCGTATAATCAACTCATCATCAATTTGACCAATAATATTCTCACAGACTATCTAGTCTTTGAGGATGTTGCAGCTTTTGTTCAGGAAGAAGAACAAAAATGTAAAAACAAGGAGGACAAGATAGCAAGTTCACAACAAGTGGAGGCATTATCAATGACAAGAGGGAGATCAACGAAACGTGGAACCAGTGGGAGCCAAAATCATGATAGGTCTAGGTCAAAAGGTAGGAAAATTATCAACTGCTACAATTGTGGCAAGAGAGGGCACACCAAGAAGGAGTGTTGGCATTTGAAGAAGAATGAAAAAGGTCATGAGTCATCAAATGCTCAGGGTAGTGTAGCGAGTACCTCAGATAACGGTGAAATTCTTTATAGTGAGGCAACAACTGAAAATAGATCAAGTTTTACTGATATCTGGATCATGGACTCAGGAGCAACATGGCATATGACTTCTCGAAGAGAATGGTTTCATCAATATAAACTAATCTCAGAAGGATTTGTATTCATAGGTAACGATCATGCTTTGGAGATTGCAGGTATTGGTACTATCAAACTAAAAATGTATGATGGTATGGTTTGCACTGTACAAGAGGTACGACATGTGAAAGGCTTAAAGAAAAATCCATTGTCTTTGGGAAAATTAGATGATGTTGGGTGTAAAACCCGCATTGAGAATGGAATCATGAAGATTGTAAAAGGCGTGCTAGTGGTTATGAAGGCAGAAAATGTGGCTGCTAATCTGTACAAGCTTTCTGGAGAAACACATCAAGAAGGAGAATCATCTATTGCATCAACAAATTCAAGAGAAGAATTGACGATGATGTGGCATCATAAGCTTGGACATATGTCAGAACGAGGCTTGAAGATTCTCCTTGAACAAGGATTACTTCCTAGACTCAAAATGGTAAAATTACCATTTTGTGAGCATTGTATAACAAGTAAGCAACACAGATTAAAGTTCAACTCGTTAACAGTTAAGAGCAAAAGCATCTTAGACTTGATTCATTCTGATGTTTGGAAAGCACCAGTTGTATCCCTAGGAGGAGCAAGATACTTTGTATAATTTATTGATGATTTTTCTAGGAGATGCTGGGTGTATCTAATTATGAGGAAATTGGATATATTTGAAGTTTTCAAAGCCTTTAAAGCGCAAGTGGAACTTGAATCCGAGAAAAGGATCAAGTGTTTGAGGACTGATAATGGAGGAGAATATACAAGCGACGATTTTGACACATTTTGCCAAAAAGAAGGCATTAAAAGATAGTTCACTACAACATATACTCTGCAACAAAATGGAGTGGCAGAGTGGATGAACAGAATCTTGTTGGAAAGAACAAGAGCAATGTTGAGGACTACAAATCTAGCCACGTCATTTTGGGCAAAACCAATCAACACTGCCTGCTATATAATAAATCGGTCTCCGTCAACAGTCATTGACCTGAAGACACTGATGGAGATGTGGACTGGTAAGCCGGTTGACTATTCTCGCCTCCATATATTTAGAAGTCCTGTGTACGTAATGTATAATACCCAAGAAACAACGAAAATAGATTCAAAATCCAGAAAGTGTATCTTCTTGCGGTATGCTGATGGAATCAAGGTGCATCACTTATGGGATCCTATGGCCCATAAAGTTGTCATTAGCAGAGATGTAATATTTGCAGAGGAAAAATTGCAAGAAAAAGGAAATGATAACACTTTAATAGAGCAAGCTGAAACTACATCGATTCAGGTAGAAAATAATTAGAAAGAAAATCAAAATTCTTCTGAAGCAATACCAGAGCACGAAGAAGAAGAATCAGGTGAATCTAAGACTCAAGAAGTTAGTCGATCTACTCCTGAGAAAAGACGACCTGCTTGGCACTTAGAATATGTTATGGAGAGTAATGTTGCATACTGTCTTCTAACAGAAGATGGAGAGCCATCAACTTTCCATGAAACTTTAAATAGCTCAGATGCATCTCAATGGATGACAACAATGCAAGAAGAAATTGAAACTCTTCATAAGAACAAGACATGGAAATTTGTTCCGTTACCATATAGTAGAAAAGCCATTGGTAACAAATGGGTCTACAAGATTAAGTAAGACAGCAATGATCAAATAGAACGGTTTCAGCGAGATTGGTAGTTAAGGGATATGCTCAGAAAGAAGGTATCGACTTCAACGAGATATTTTCTCCTGTAGTTTGACTTACAATAGTGAGAGTAGTTTTGGCAATGTGTGCTACATTCAATTTACATCTAGATCAACTAGATGTGAAGACTGCTTTTCTTCATGGTGAACTTGAAGAAAAGATTTATATGCTCCAACCATAAGGCTTTGTAAAAGAATATAAAAAGAACTTGGTTTGCAGGTTGAACAAATCTCTATATGGTCTCAAATATGCACCAAGATATTGGTATATGAGATTTGATTCCTTCATTATTAGCCTTGAGTAAGACTCAATTCAGACCCTTGTACTTATTACAAGAGGTTTGGTGATGAAAAATTTATCATTTTGCTATTGTCCATAGACAACATGTTAGTTGTAGGCTCTAACAAAGGTCGAGTCTAAGAGTTAAAGGCATAGTTGGCTAGGAAATTTGATATGAAGGACTTAAAACCAGCAAACAAGATTCTAGGGATGCAAATTCACTGAGATAGAAATAATAGGAAGATTTGGCTTTCTCAAAAGAACTACCTATTAAAGATCTTGTGGTGCTTCAACATGCAAGATTGTAAGCCAATTTCTACCCCACTTCCTATTAATTTCAAGTTATCCTCAAGTATGAGTCTTAGCAATGAAGTGGAGAGGAAGGACATGTCTCGAGTATCGTATGCATTAGCAGTGGGAAGCCTAATGTTGCTATGATATGTACAAGACCAAACATTGCAAAAGCAGTGGGAGCAGTTAGTCGATACATGGCAAATCCTGGTAAAGAGCATTGGAATACTGTAAAGAGAATCCTGAAATATGTCAAGGGTACCTCAAATGCCGTATTATGTTATGGAGGATCATATTTTACTGTCAGAGGCTATGTGGATTTAGATTTTGCAAGAGATCTAGCTAAAAGAAAATCCACTACTAGTTATGTGTTTACACTTGCAGGTGGAGCTGTAAGCTGGGTTTCAAAACTACAAATTGTTGTTGCTCTATCTACTATAGAAACAGAATACATGGCAGCTACACAAGCTTGCAAAGAATTAGTTTGGATTCAAAGGTTATTGGAGGAGTTTGGGCACAAACAAGGGAAAATCTCTTTGTTTTGTGACAATCAAAGTGCCTTGCATATTGCAAGGAATCTAGCCTTTCATTAACAAACAAAGCACATCGGAGTTCAGTATCACTTTGTTCAAGAAGTAGTAGAAAATGGATGTGTAAATATGTTAAAGATATATAATAGTGACAATCTAGCAGATATAATGACCAAGCCTATCAATGCTGACAAGTCTATATGGTGTAAATCCTCTATGGGCCTAGCAGAAATGTAAATGACATGATAACGACAAGTGCAAAAATAGATAGTAGAGTGTGAAGACATGATTCAAAATCAAATTCTTCAAGTGGGAGAAATGTTGAACTTAATCAAATTTTGGACTAAATCAAAAATAGAGGTGGTGCCTAACTTAGTCCAAAATGGTGGTGCCTAACTTAGTCCAAAATGGAGATGCTTAACTTAGTCAAAAATGTAGGTGCTTAACTTAGTCAAAAATGTAGGTGCTTAATTTTCACCAACCTCCACCAACCCATTTGAAGCCTATATAAACTCCTTAGCTCTCATTTGTAAATCATCCCATCCCATTTCTTTACCTTCCTTCTAAAGCTTCTCTAAAGAGTAATTGAGGTGTTTTGTTCCTATTGTTAGAGAGAGTAATTTAAGTGTTTTATCCTTTCAATTTGAGAGTTGTTGTAATTACCCAATTCCTTCTAGTATTATCCTCCTTTCACTTAGCCGTGGACGTAGCCTACATTGGGTGAACCACATTAAATCTCTATGTTCATTTTATCTTCAATTTTTTCATTTCAACTTTAGTTGCGGTGCCCGACTTCCTAACATTTTAGATGGGTGTGCTGTACTTTATTCATGGCAAAAGCAAGTGCTGAGAATCTAGAAGAACTAAAGATCAAGGCTGATCAACTGGTTATAGTGCAACATGATCTGCTCTTGTCAGAGAACCAACTTCCCTACCAATTGCTGAAGCTGTTATGCAATGATGATGAGGCCAAGTTAAAGAGTTACATAAACAACTATTTCAAAATGCACCGCATGATACAAAAAGATAGTGGAAAACCCACAGAAACCAAGAAAGCAACAGAAGGAGGTGGCAACGAGGCGATATTAACAGTGGATCGACCAACTCATTTGCTTGATTTTCTAGGCACAGCTATACTGAAAGGCCAACCTTAAGGAGAGAGCCAAAAAAAGGTACCAAATTGACCAACATATAGGAACATACAAGAGCTTAAATTAGCGGGGATTGAGTTAATCAAGAACAAGCATCAATCACGCCTCACACACATCAGTTTCACTCGTCGGTTCTTCCTTGTAGGAAGACTTCGACTTTCGAGTTTACTTTCTTGAAGTTGATAGCATACGAGATGTGTCCAAATTTTAAGAACCACTACGAGATCAGCTCCTACATCGCCTTCTTGGACTCCCTCATTGATCATCTAGATGATGTCAAAGTGCTCTGGAAAGCTGGGGTTCTCCAGAATGCACTCAACAGTAATGAAGAAGTTGTCAAGCTCTTTAACACCATCGCCACTGACTTGGTGCCTAACATTGATGCATATGCCAAGGTTAGACAAGATATCGAGGAAGATTACCATAAGAAAATCATTAATAGGATGGTTGAACTCTATACTATCCATTTCAACTCCCCTTGGTCCACCGTTGGCTTCCTTGCTGCATTGCTAGCACTTTTTCTCACTTGTGTTCAGACCTAGTTTACCTTGCCTAGGGATAAATCTCCTCCTCCATGTATGAAAATTTGTAAGTTCCCATAAAAGCGTAGCTACTTAGCTGGTGTCTTTACAGTTAACCCATCTATCTTGGTGTAAAGTATCATGTCCAATTTTTAAAATATTTGTTGCCATGTTTCACAATAAAAAATATATATGATATATGCATATTTTTAATAGTTTAACATTACATGATTGACTTTTTGTCTTACTTTTATTATGGAATTTCATTGCAAATACTTTAATAACTTTATCTAAGTTTTTTTCCTAACAAGAGAAAAAATTATATGCAATTCTTAAAATGTTTTCTATTAGATTTCACAATAAAAATAAAACAAGCAATTATGTAATGCTGAGCTATAAACAAAATCCACATGTGATGTTTTTATTATAAAACTTGATAGCAAGTACTTTAAAAACTGTACATAAATCTTGTCCAATAATAAAAATAAAATAAACATCGTCTTTTTCAATGCTAGGGGGTGGGGTGGGGATTCATCTCCCTCTTTCAACAGCGTGTTTTTTTATTGCAATAAAGTTCTTTCCAACGGTGTTTTCACTTCTGTTTGGGATTGTGTGAACGTATATTAATTAATTACATTGTGGACATTATGTCATCTTTATTATCTAGCTATCTCTTTGTACACATGTGTGGGTGTTTGGCGTGGAGTTCTGTATCTTTGAATTTATTTAAAAGTACTTTGGGATTTGATTTCTATTGATCGACGAA
Source organism: Gleditsia sinensis (assembly GCA_037074535.1). NCBI lineage: Eukaryota > Viridiplantae > Streptophyta > Magnoliopsida > Fabales > Fabaceae > Gleditsia > Gleditsia sinensis. The sequence goes on from CM073470.1 coordinate 21,900,728, forward strand.
TACCTAATTAAGAATAAATCAGTTTAGAAATACTAAAACATATTTATTATTTTTTGAAAATAATAAGAAATAAAATAAGACATTATAATTTAAGTAACTACCCACCAATGGCGAATTTTTTATTACCAAAACTCCGAGACATTTCAATAAAAAAAATTGGTAGACATTGAATTTTTCTTACATCGTATTTGAATTGCAATATAACATGTAGATATTTTTTACAGTTTTCAGCATTACATAATTGACCTTTTTAAAGAATTGTTTCATATGTCATGTTTGTATGGTGAAACTTTATGGTAAACACCTAAAGAACCGTACCTAAATTTCACGACCCCAAAATAAGAGTACGTAACCGGCACGGGTTTTGAGAATAATCTCATCCCATAAGCCTCTAGTATGATACATATAAATAATTTTCTCACAAATAGTATAGATTGTAACTAAACTCATAATCACATTCATTTGAGAGCTTTATTATCTATACTGTATAATTTCAATTATCTCAAAATATACATAAATACTATGCAAATGGAAGCTGAGATCCTATACTCAATTAGTATATACTGTAAACTCATTATTCTTTCTAATTTGCACATAATATGCCAACTTATACAATTATAAATACTTGATATAATAATTTTTTTTGAAGTACCTTCTTTGGTAGATAAATACTATCAAAATTTCTATTATTTTAACTTACTAATCACTCAAACATCATAATAATTGAGATTCAAAGAAAAGAAATTAACTTGCTTTGTAATTAGGGAAAAGAACCTTACATTTAATGCCAACCATTAATGAGGGAGAATGCAGTGAAATAGATAAAAAAACATAATAGAAAACGGTGCCAAAATAGAAAGTCAAAAATTTAGACAAAGTATTGAAGAAAATTAAAATCGGTGGCCGTAATTCTTAAAAATCTGTAAACAAAATCTAGCTGTTATATTCGGCAAGAATCGGTGGCCGCAAGTTTTGAATATATGTGCCAAAATCTACTTTAAAGCTGTTGATATTCGGTGGAAAAGAATATTTCTGAACTTATAAAAGTCTGTGAAAAACAAAGAATACATAGTTAACTGGTAGGATGCAGTTGATTGCTTTAAAATAAATGTAATCAATCAACTGTAAAATAAACCAGTCCATATTAAAAATTCTCAAAATAGTTAGTCAACTAAATAATACCGATAGTCGACTGGCAAGAACATTGGAAAAACAAAATAAATCATTTGATTGTCCCTCTTCAACAATTAACTCGTTTGCATTTTCACTCTTTCTCTCTCTCTCTTTTCTTACAATTACGCTTATCACCTACAACTTCCCTACAAGAATCAAGACATCAATGTTTTATCAAGGACAACAAGGAAAAGACAAATTTCTAGTGATATCTTAACCTTATTCTCTTTATGTGTTTAATATAAACCACAATCACAACTACTATACATATACATACTTGCCGTCATTTTTGAATTTTTCACCCTCAATTTAGTTGATATGCACCGATCACTCACATAGCTATTCTAATTATGCCTGGCCTATTCACATAGCTATTATAAACATACCCTTCTCTGAGTTTTATAAATGCTTACATTAGTATCTTTACCTTCATACTCAAAGTTAAAATGTGTGCACTATAGAAGGAATCGCATTCCGTCAGTTTCAAAATATTTGTGTCTTTTGTGGTTCCAGTCCTGGAAAAGATGGAGAGTATGTAAAAGCAGCACAAAGTATGGGTATGGTGCTAGCTAGGAGAAAACTTCATTTAGTGTATGGTGGAGGTAACCGTGGGTTAATGATGTATGTGTCTACAGTTGCACATGTGGGAGGATGTCAAGTTCTAGGTATTATTCCTACAGTTCTAACTGCATCCAACATCATAGGGAAGACAATTGGGGAAGAATTTAGAGTAGCTTCCATGCATGAACGCATAGCTAGAATGATGAGCAATATTGACGCCTTCATTGCCTTACCAGGTGATTTTGGTACTTTAAATGAGATTTTCCAAATAGTCTCTTGGGCACAACTGAATATGCATCACAAACCGACAGGTTTGTTAAATGTTAATCATTTCTTTGATGGTCTATTGTCTTTTCTAGATCAAGTTGTAGAACAAAGGTTTATCCCACACTCAGCACGACGAATTCTCATTTCGGCTTCAAATGCTGAGGAGTTGATTGATGCCTTACAAGCATATGTTCATGTACCTTATCCAACTATGGCTCAAATAGAATGGACGACAGACAACTACAGGAAGCGCAAATTAGATTTGGATCTTCATCTGTAACTGTAGTAGAACGTAGCCATTGTTGCACCACTTCCACTTTCTTAGGGTCAACTTGGATTCCATCCTTATCAACTATACTCCCTTAGAGTTGGTAAAACTATCTTTAAATGTTGCTTATGATCCTCTGTACTCTCAAACACATATCAGTATTTCGTTAATAAAGACAATAATAAATTTTAAATACTCTATTCATTAAGTCCATGAATGCAGCTGAGGCATTTGTCAAACTAAATGACATCACCAAAAACTCATAATGTCCATAATGAGTCCTAAATTTTTTTTTTCGAATATCCTCTTCCCTTATTCTCAATTAATGATACTCATATCTCAAATCAATTTTTTTTTGAAAAAAAAAATATTAAGCACCTTGTAACTGGTTAAACAGATCATCTATATGAGGTAATGCATTTTAATTCTATATTGTCACCTTATTCAACTGTCTATAATCTATGCATAGTCATAGTGATCTATCCTTATTTTTCACTAATAGGTTTAGAGAACTTCAAGAAAAGTACTAGGGCGTATAAATTCCTTGTCTAACAAGTCTTACAACTAATCCTTCAATTCCTTGAGTTTAGTTGGTGTCATTCTATATGGGGGTATAGACATTAGTTAGGTTCCAGGAAGTAAATCAATGCCAAATTCTATTTATCATTTTCGGGGTAATCTTGGAAATTCCTCAAGGAATACATTAGGAAATTCTCTAGCCACTAGAATTTGATCTACATTAATGTATTTCATATTTATATCTTTCGACCACTATCAAATATCATTGGCACCATTTTGTAATAATTTATGAGCTGTTAAAGCAGATATTAGATTACTGGATACCTCACTACAATCTCTTTGTATCAAGAAAGAAAATTCTCTAAGAATATTGAATTTAATCACCTTAAAGTGACATTCCAAAATAGCATGGTATGATATGATACCAACCAATCCATTCTCAGTATCACATTAAAGTCTACCATATCTAGAAAATGGGGTAAAATAGATATAACATTCAGACACCGTCATATTTAGTATCTATCTCAATTCTTTAAATTCTTTGGCACACCTATCTTTTTCACTTTCAAACAGAAATTGACTCATAAATACTTTTTTAAGATGCCACAAAATCCAATCAATCTTATAGTAGGAAATTTAGTAAATTTGAATAGAAAGGAAATTGAAAACCTAGAGAATCCCTCAGTAGCACCTGAAGTATAAATATGTTCGGCTCATATCCATACTAAATGTCCTACTAAAGAATTCTTTGCTTTGATAGACCACAGGGAAGCCTAGGGCTCTGATACCAACTTTGTCACGACCCCAAAATAGGAGTACGTAACCGGCACGGGTTTTGAGAATAATATCATCCCGTAAGCCTCTAGTATGATACATATAAATGATTTTCTCACAAATAGTATAGATTGTAACCAAACTCATAATCACATTCATTTGAGAGCTTTATTATCTATATTGTATAATTTCAATTATCTCAAAATATACATAAATACTATGCAAATGGAAGCTGAGATCCTACCTGTGATATATAGAGCAACTCTAAAGTGCAAAATACAACATAAGCCAAAAGCTTGGAGCCCTAAAAATAAAGTAAGTTCACCCATAAAATGTGTCATCTAACTGACCAGTTATCTATAGGAGAAGGATCAAATTCTGTATTTTTATATGAAAAAATGTAGAAATATCGTGTAGTGAGTTTGACAATTCAGTGAACAAATATAGTCTACTATAACTGAAACAGAACAGACCATACGCACGAGTTTTCATAAATAAAAATTATGTTAGAATATAAAATTATGTAAATCAATGTATATAACAACAAACTAAAACTTTAAATTGGCTAATTTGATTAAGAGAAGTGCTAAAATCTTGAGATTTAATATAATAAAAAATAGTTTCAAAGTCAAATAAGAAAATAATTCTTTATAAAAAAATGTTTAGAGGAGGACTCAAAGTAGAATCATAATTATACTTTTTTTTACACCCAGGCACATAGCAATGGGACGGGTAAATCACCATATTCTCATCATTCATATCATAAGGTTGGGAGGAGCTTTCCTCAACTCCCTGACATTTTCATATGATGACTGTCCCAAGCACATAGCAATAGGACGGGTAAATTATCACATTCTCATCATAGGTCAGGCCAAATGTCACCGGCTATTGGAGGAGACATACATCAACTCCATATTTATTCACAATTCAATTCTCATATGCCCATTCGCACAAGGGGCTAGCAACTTCCTTGCTAGCTAGGGTTTCATGGTGCACCAAGGCTAACTATCTCTGCCGCTAGCTAACAATGTTTCTCTCAATGATTCTGTAATAACTGTAAAATTTAACGAAAATTTCAATTAAAGAAAATTTGAAATAAAAGAGAGAATTTCGAAAATGTGGATAAAAACCATGAAAAATATGTATATTTACCACATGGGTTAAAGAAGTACAAAGAAATTTGGGGTGTAATTTTTATTTTTAAATAATAGTATTTTGTTATAAATAAATATATTTTTATTTGTTTAAAAATGATTATGTCTTGCTAAAAGTAAGTAGACTTTTAATTAAAATAATTATTGTTTCGCTTAAAATAATTTTATTGGCCTCTAATAAATTTTTGTCATATTTTTAGAAATATTCTTTCTTTTAATATGTATAAAGATATTTATTTTGAGATTTGTTTTATTATGATTTTTATCAAGAAAAATCATAATTTAAGAGTTTAACTAAAGATTTATGAGAATGTAAATTTTTAGAAAATTTTGGAATTTTTTAGGATGAAAAATGGAATTTATATGAATATATATAAAATAAAATCCTATCATTCAATTATTAAATATTTATTATTATTATTAAAAAAAACAAACAATAAAAGGAAAAGGAAATTGTAAAAGGGAGACAACGGAGATAAAATTTTTGAAAACTGGAATAGTGAGTGAATAGTAACCTTCACTTTTCTCTCTAGATCTGGAGTACCTATTGACTTTCAATCTCCAAACTGAGGGTACCACTGGATTCAGGATGGAGAATACTACGATTTTGACCGATCAGTTTTTCAAATTAGCCGTTGAATCGCAGTAAATCTGAAGTGAAAAATATCAGAAAAAGTGTTTTCCAGCGAGTGAATAGTGTTTTCCGGCGGTGAATAGTGACTAAGTTCCTGAAGTTGTTTTCTTGATTTTTATGACCCTCCGGATACTTTTTGAGGTCAATTTGATCAAATAGAGATTGGAAAATTACATTTTAGGGCTATCCAATTTAGAGCCCTTACCCTGTGAGTAGATGATTCTTCTATGACTTGCCTTTACTCTTCTTGAACTTTAAATTGATAAATGAGTATGTTTACAAGTATTTATACTTTTATACGTTCCTGAAATGGTTTAGAATATCTGAAACAATTGCAATATGATATCTGGTTCAAGAAGAGTGACTTTTGAAATGAATTTTGAAACACATTGAACATGTGATTTTTAAATGAATTTCTCATTATATGACAAAGGATATATGTTATGCACATGATATTGATTTATACAGTTTGCCTCGGATATAGGCATGTATACATGATTCCCCTAATTGGGAAGTTTTGACAGATGAATATACTGAGACTGGAAGTCTGTATTATATTTAGAATTTTATACTAGATTATATGGCATATGTGCATATGATATTTTATGTGAAGGAATCCTATTGGAAACACTGTCTGCTAACAGCAAGTGATGTTAGCCCTATTGCACCTTGATTGCCTCAGCTAGCATGGGGTGGTACTAGCCTCGTGTGAGGGCCAACACACGGGAGATGATATGTGATGGAGAGCAGAATGCTTCCTATATGGGCAAGATACCAGTTATATGAGTTATGATTTGCCTTCTCTTGCTGTGTGCTTGGGAAATACCCATATGGAGTCCCTTCGCGTGTCCTCTTGAATGGTAGTAGGGTAATCCTCAGCGGGATGCTGAGTTTAAGCAAATCCTATATCACCAAAGTACCGAAGAGGTTAAACTTTGATATGGTAGTTCTGATATGGGATCCTCCAAATGTTTTCATAAGAATTATGTTGATGCATAACATGATTTTATTACGTTTCTTACCACATTACTTCTGAATTGAATATGAATTTGAACAGAGATTATTTGAAATGCGGGTTCCATATGAATGCACCTTTGAATTATGATTTTCAATGTAATAAATTTTAAAATAAAGAGTACATCCATATGTTGACCTAAGAGGTCATAAGAGGTATTATCTACTCACTTAGTTGTAAAACTCACTGCATGTGATTGATATATTTTTCAGATAAAGACCTAGAGTTTGGTCCTGCGGCTTCTTGATCAACTAGGTGTCATACTTCCGTGGTGAGTCTACATTGTTTCTGAGCTTTCAGTGTATAAATTGTAATATAAATGTACTTTAGAGTTGCTCTGAATATCACAGACAGGATCTTTGTTTCCACTGTAAAACTGATAAGTGTAGACCTGTCATATATAATTAATTATGTTGAGATTGGTAAACGTATGATAATATTCTGTTATGTCATAATATGAAGTTGATTACAAATAAATAAAGATAAAGTTATCGGACAGTAGTGTTATTCGCGTTCCTAAAGTAGGGGCGTGACAGATTCCTCCAGAATAAACAAGTTTTATAAACCAAAAATATAAAATGAAAGGAAAATTGGAAAGCATGAGTTTAAAAATCTTTTCAAGACAAAATATATATCCCTCCCTTCCAAGAAATTCCTCGGACAAAGTTCTGGCATAGAAATTCATTCTCAAAATTAGAAATACAACATTTTCATTCCAGTCCAGATAAACCATGATATTAAGTCCCAAAACACATTCAAACATAAATTCAATTTCAATATCACCATATTCATGAAATAATGAGGTATCAGTATAACATAAATCATATGAAACAATTTGAGAAATGACACAATTATAAAATTCAATAAAGTGTAACATAACACCATAAATTCAATTTCAATTTCACCATACTGTTCAGACACTATTCGCACAATGTTCATAGTTACTGTTTACTGAGTAAAATTTGCAAAATTAAAGCACCAAATCATGTTGTTTGACCGTGAAATTTATCCTACAACCAATACTCTACAACGTTAACAAAACTATTAACTTGAAAGCTTGAAAAACCATCAAAAAATCGACAAAATTGATCGGTGGGTTTTGAAACTCCCGTCGCCACAAGTCCAACGATACCTCCGGTATCTTAATTGGATGTCTAGAATGGAAGAAATCTTAGAGAGAATGTAGAAGTTAGAGAGAGAAAGAGAAGAAAAAATTTTCTTCTCTCTGCTGCGCTACGCTCCTCTCCTCTACTTCTCTTTTTTTTATTTATTTAATAATTGAATAATGAGATTTATTTATACATATATACATATAAATACTATTTTTATTTTAAAATATCCTAAAAATTTCTAAAAATTTACATTTTTATAAAACTTTAGTTGAACTCTTAAATTATGACTTTTCTTGATAAAATTTTTAATAAAACAAATCACAAAATAAATATATTTATACATAATAAAAGAAAGAATATTTCTAAAAATAGAAAAAAAAATTAATTAGAGGCCAATATAATTGGTTTAAGCAAAAAAATCATTTTAATTAAAAATATATTTAATTTTAGCAAAACTTAATCATTTAAAATTAAAATATATATTTGTTATAGCAAAAAATTATTATTTAAAAATAAAAATTAGGGGATATTACACTAAATTTTTTTAATAATAAAGAAAAAAACATAGGTACAGTTACTTAAGTGTTTGTTATTAGGTTTTATAACAAAAACACCTAAACATTATCTGAGATTTATTCCATGAGGTCTACTCTTTTATTCCTCTAATACGAATATTCTCACACTCTTTCTGTATATGACTAATTTTATTTGGGGTATTGAATTTGTCCCTCTCTGTAAGTGTTTTTCTATTGGTTTGAGCCCCTGACATTGCAAAATCCCTTGAACTGCTGAATTTAAACTTACCACTTGAGTCAACTTGTGAGTTTTCTATGTTGTATACTTTGTATCACTATTTTGGATGATGAGTCAGAAGTTTGTCTGCAAGTGTATCACATGGTTCAAATGTTATATTTAAATCTAAGCTTGTTATCTTAGTAAGGTCGTAAATATTCCATATTCTTATTCCATGCAAGGCTGTTAGAATATATAGTAAGAGTTACAGTTGCAAACGCTTTTTTGTAAGTTATGACTATTACTAATAGTTCCAAACTTGAAATATTAATGAAGTTAGATTATCTTATTCTGCTTATTTCAGTTTTATTCCAAACATGCAGTCTAATTTTTTTTTTCTCCTAGCGTAAGTATTTTCACACTCTTTGGGTATAAGATTAATCTAACTTGGAGTACTAAGGTTGTTTCTCTCTATAAGAATTTTTTTCATGAGCTTAAAATTTCTTCCATTACAAAGTCCCTCAACTACTGGATTCAAACTTCTTTATCACTTGAACCACAAGTTTATGGGTTGCAATATACTTTTTAGAGCTATAAATTCACAGACTATCCTTGGAAATTGTCGTCACCCAGAGAACCACCTCGAAAACATTTCTAATAATAACTTCTTCTTCCCTAATTACCAAATTAGTAAATGAAGAGACATAGCTAAGGAGAAATATGGAGAATGCCCAACTGTCTCCCAAGGACAAGATACAAAAGCTTCAACCTTAAAATATTAATAAAGCTAGATGATGCTATGTCTCTTATCTGATGTTTATTTCTTGTAGTCTCTGCTTTTTTTCTAATACGAGTATTTTCATATTATTTCAGTATCAAACTAATCTCATTCGAAATATTGATACTATCTCTTTCTGTAAGTGTTTTTCTGTGGAATCAAGCCCCTAAATACGAAGTTTTTAAAACAGTTGAGTTCAAACTTACCACTTAATCAACTTGTGGGATTTCCATATAGTTTAATTTGAATTACTATTTTCCATCATGGGTTAGAAATTTGTGTGCATGTGTATCACATGATTCAAAATTTATATTTAATGCTAAGATTGTTATCTTAGTAAAGTCATGAATATTCCATATTCCTATTCGATGCAAAGCTGTTAGAATATGCAGTAAGAGTTATGGCTGCAATTTTTTTTTTTTAAAGAGTATGCTTATTACTATTAGTTCCAGATTTGAAATATTAATAAAGCTAGACCGTCCTATGTTGCTTATCTCTGTTTTATTCCACAAATGCTATCTATCTTTTAGTGCTATAAACTCATAGACTAGCCTTGGAAATTGTCGTCACCCACCCATAACCACGTCGCAAACAATTTGAATAATGTCTTCTCCTTCCTCAACCAGATAAGATAACAGAATCTTAATTCCAATATTAGTGTTTAAAGTGTTTGCTATCAAGTTTCACAATAAAAATATGACATGTATGTGTGTGTGTGTGTCTATATATATATATATATATATATATATATATTGTAGTTCAACGTTACATAACTGGCTCTTAAAAAAAATTTCTCTATGACTCTTGTTTTTATTATGAAACCTCATGGAAAATATTTAAAGAGTTTATATAAGTTTTTTCCTAATAATAAGGGAAAAAAACTTATATGCAATTGTTTATGTGCTTTCTATTAATTTCTATAGTAGAAGCATAAAATGTAGAGAAATTTTTTAAAATGGTCAATTATGTAATGCTGAGCTATAATTTTTTTTTTTGCATATAATGTTTTTATTATAAAATATGACAGCAAACACTTTAAAAATTGTAAATAAATCTTGTCCAATAATAAAAATAAAAGAAATATAGTCCTTCCCAGATGACGGGGGGATGTAATGGAAATGGGAGAATCATCTCCCCTTTTTATCGTCCCTCCTTCATAAGCATATTTTTTATTGCAATAAGGTTCTTCCCAATGGTGCTTTCACTTCTATTTGGGATTATGTGAATGTATAATTAATTACATTGTGGAGATTGTGTCATCTTTATTATCAAGCTTCTCTATGTACACATATGTGGGTCCTTGGTGTGGACATCTGTATCTTTGAATTTATTTAAAATTACCTCGTCATTTGATTTCTATTGATTGATGAACACCTAATTAAGAATAAATCAATTTAGAATTACAAATATATATTTATTATTTTTTAATAATCGTTGAATAAAATGAAGTAAAGAAAATGTTTTTTTCAACCATTGCTTAGGCTAATAGTTTGAACAACAAAATTTAGATAATACTTCAAAACCGCTGCAGAAAATGACAGTATGCAACAGCTTACAAAAGCTTTGCTTATACTACTAGTTTAAGCAAAGAAATTTAGAGGACCCTTTACAAACTTTTGCATAAAATAGAATATATAGTTGTTTACATGGACAGTTCAAGCAACGAATTTTAGACAATGTTCTATAAACAATTGCCTTAAAACAGAATTTGCAACATTTACAAAAACGTACTGGATATTAATAATTTAAGCAACAAAGTTTCGAAAATAAAATAGAAACTGTTTCATAAAATCTAAATATGCAATAGTTTTAGAAAGGCTTTCTTATATAAATTATATAAGCAATGAATTTCAAAGAACTGTAGAAATTATTATATAAAAATCAAATTTTTTTTATAGAACAGTTGATTACACAAGTATTTTAAGTAACAAATTTTGGACAACTCTTATAATTTTTTTTTAATAATCTTAAGCGTAACTCTGGTAAATGTATAGGATGAAGAGTAAAATTTCTTCATATTTTTTTATTTTAGGAACAAATTTTCATTTGTTTGACCTATTTGTATGAAAATAAATATTAGTACAAATTCAAATTTTTTAAAAAAGTAGGAGAACAAGTAAAATTTTAAACAATAATTAATAATTCATTGAAATTGAATAATATATATAGACACACACACATATATATAACACTTGCACTATCGTTGCATTTGGTTTGGTTTGAGTAATGCTTTTGCAACAGTTTATGCTTTACCGGTTTTAGCGTTATAAGTTGACGACATTTTTATACAGCACTAGTAAAATCATTGCATAAAAAGATTAATAAATTAATGTAATTTTTTATCATTATTTTATTTTTGGTGACACAAATAGAGTAGGAAATGAGAACACCATTTTGAACTGTGAGGGCATTGCATAAAGCCCTTTCCAATGTGATTTCTTTAAGAATCGGACTATTGCGGTTCTTGAAATTCAAACAGCTGCTGCCACTGCAGCTAACCAATATTGGTTACATTAATTTTTTATCATTCATGTGAAGGACGTTATTTTGATATAGTATAGTTATTTCTACATTACTTGGCTTGCATAAGTTGTACTTCTTTTACACTTTTCTAAATGTTCTTTCATCTTAATGATGTTGATTTCTTCTGTATATATTTTCTTTCTCACCAGTTGCTCCATCAACTTCAATATACTTTTCATTCTTGCAGCTGTTGTTTTCCTCTCTCTCATACTTGCTTAGAATGATAATCCACAACCAACAACTATTGGTCCAAGTGAAAGGGGCTTGGGCTTTATTTTGTCCCGAGTTCGATCCTTGGAGCAGTGTGTATCGAGAAAGATACTTGTTAGGAGGGGTCTCCACCTTTGGTGCCTAAAGTATCCTGGGGAGACTGGTGCCTCACTGACTAAGCGAGAGGATACTCTTGGTATTATACAAAAGAAAAAAGAACAAAAAAAAAAAGATAATCCACAAGCATGGCCTAACACTTTTCCTCACCACTCTATTCTACTTAGATACACTTACTTTCTTCTTCACAGTTGATTCTCTCTTACTCTCATAGTGTTAGTGTTAAGTTTTCTTTTCTTCCCCCCACCTCTCTCCTTTGTTCTTTATCATGATTGAGACAATAGAAACACTTTGCTTGCCCTATACTCTGTTTTCTTTCCTTTTTTTTTTTTGGTTTGGGTTAACTTTGTGTACATGGCTAAATTATCCCTTACGACCAACTTTTTCTACTACTTCTGCAGTTATCTCATTCTTATATTAGGTACCGTAAATTTGTCACATTGCAGAGAAAAGAGAATACTATTTCTCAGGGCCGGGTAAGGCTACTTCAACGACTTGAACTCACTCACTGTCTTTCTTTATTTTCCCATCAGAATGTCCTTGAGTTGGCATTCTTCACTTGGGTCAGGGTACATTCTTTTCATTCTTCCTCTAATGTTCTTTAATTAATGAAGAATAAAAATAATGCTGAAATGGGTATCACATATGGGTCTCTTATGGTTCAAAGTTTCTATTTAGTATCTATTAAGCTTGTTGCCTTAGAAAAGTGATAAATATTGCTATTCCATGTAAATCTGGTACAATTCATGGCTACAAATTCTTTTTGTAAAGTATGCTTAGTTCCAAACTTGAAATATTAATTAAGCTACACGATGTGTATCACACAGTTCAAAAGTCATATTTAATGTTAAGTTTGTTACCTTAGTATGGTCATAATATTCCATATCTCAAACTCAAAATATTAATAAAGCTAGACAAACCGCCCTGAAATTGCAAAGTTTTTTTAGCTGCTGAGCTCAAACTTACCATTTGAGTCAGCTTGTGTGATTTTCTTGCAGTCAACTTTGAATTACTCTTATCGATCGTGAGTCAAAAATTTGTGTGCATCATGTTCCATTATATTTAATGCTAAGCTTGTTATCTTAGTAAAGTCATAAATATTCCATATTCCTATTCGATGCAAAGCTGTTAGAATATGTAGTAAGAGTTATGGCTGTGGCAGAGTATGCTTATTACTATTAGTTCCGAACTTGAAATATGAATAAATCTAGATGATTCCATTTTGATTATATTAGTTTTATTCCACAAATATGCAATCTCCTTTTCTAAGTACATGATCCAATTTTTAAAATACTTATAGTTAAAATTTAGGAAATGATAAAAAAAATTCGCAAGCTAAATAAATTTGCAAGGTCAATGTTTTCGTGAGGCAGAAGTTTGCTTACGCATATATCACATTTGGGTCTCTTATGTTTCAAAGTTCTATTTAGTATTCTACAAAGCCTGTTGCTTTAGAAAGATCATGAATGTTGCTAGTTGATATAAACCTAGTAGAAAATGTAGTTAGAGTCGCAGTTCCAAATACGTTTTTTTTTAAAGCTGCCCAAACTTTAAATATTAATAACGTCAGAGTCCTATATTTCTTATATGAGATTTATTCCATGCAGATTACTCTTTTTTTCCTCCTAGCATGAGTATTCTCACACCTTTTGATTGTAAGAATAATTTCACTTGGAACACTGAAGTTGTCCCTCCTCACAAGTCTTTTTTCTGTGGGTTTGAACGCTTGATATTGAGAAATCTCTTCAACCGCTAAGCTCAAACTTACCACTTTAGCTAGCTTGTGGATTTTCTACAGTCTAATTTGTATTACTATTTTCGATCATGAGTTAGAAGTTTGTTTGCGCTTGTATCACATAGTTTAGAAGTTATATTAATGCTAAGCTTATTATCTTATGTTTCTTATCTAAAGTTTGTTCCATGCAATCTACTCTTTTTTCTCTAATACGAGTATTCTCATATTCTTCAAGTATAAGACTAATTTCATTTGAGGTATTGAATTTTCCCCTCCCCACAAATTTTTTTCTGTGAGTTTAAACCCCTGACATTGCAGAGTCTCTTTAACTGATGAATTCGAACTTACCCTTTGAGCCAACTTGTGGGTTTTCCATGCTATATACTTTGCATTACTTTTTTCAATCATGAGTCAGAAGTTTGTTGGCGTGTGTATCGTATGGTTCAAAAGTTCTATTTAATTCTAAGCTTGTTATCTTAGTAAGGTCATAAATATTCCATACTCCTTTTCGATGCAAAGCTTAATAGTGATCTGGCAGCTGACTCATCTTCAGATGTTTATCCAAGATATTCAATCTATTTTCTGTTGCTATTATCTTGTAAAATCGTTACTAGTTGTTCTAGGTTTAAATTTCAAATTCAAACAATTATCTGTATATGTGTATCTCTTCACGTGTATATAAGAATATATATCTGAATAAATAATTGAAGATCATTTTCCAAACATTTGTTTTATCTCTTTATGGTATCAGAGCTTTCACGCTTTCACCAGCAAATTTGATCCATGGCTACTTCCTCTACTGCTGCACAAACCACAGAACAAACTCTTTCGTCCAAAACTATCGGCCTTTCAGAACTTATTACTATCAATGTTTCCAACCTTGTTATCAAACTCACTCCCACCAACTATGCTGCATGGGCGAAGCAAATGACTTCTATGCTTATTGGGTATGGTCTCTCTGGCCACATTACTGGTACCAAACCTTGCCCTCCCCCACTTGTTGCATGTAATGACATAGAGATTGAAAATCCATTATACACCCACTGGATACGGCAAGATCACTTCTTACTCCTTGCTATTATGGCTTCTTGTGACACTGATGCTCGTGCTGTTATTTCTCAGGCAGACTCATCCCAAGAGGCTTGGGAACAATTACGTCGTGCCTTTTGCAAATCGCTCTAGGTCACGCATATTGCACCTCAAAGAGCGTCTCTCAGCCCACACCAAGGGCACCTCCAATATTTCTGACTATGTACGCACCATCAAAAGCATTGCAGATGAACTTGCTCTCATAGGCCACCCTTTAGATGAGATTGATCTCATTCTATACTGCCTTGGTGGTCTTGGTCCTGAATATAAAGAAATTTCCACTGCACTTTGGATTCGTGAAATTCCAGTTTCCTATGATGAACTCTATGAAATGCTTCTTGATCACGAAGCTTATCTGCAAAAAGCAGAATCTTTTGTCCCTCTACCTGCAGCTGCTAATCATGTGCGAAAAGCATTTTCTCATAACAAGCCCTATCATCGTCGTTCCCCTCATCCCCAGACTACATCATCTGTTCAAACCACCAATCCCAATCACAAGTCACCTCCACCAGTTTGTCAATATTGCAACCACTGTGGCCATATTGCCAAATATTGTTATAAAATCACCAACAACCCTCATGTAGCTCCCAGTGCTCATGTGGCTACTACTGCATCTCGTAATAACTCTCACTGGTTGATTGACTCTGGTGCAACTCACCATATTACTAACGATTTTGGCAATCTTTCTCTTGCTTATGAGTATGATGGGTCTAAAAATCTCACAATTACAAATGGTAATACCCTCCCTATTACTCACACTGGCACCACCACTCTCTCTTCCTCTCTCCAACTCTCTGATGTCCTTTATGTGCCTACTATTAAAGAAAACTTAATCTTTGTCTCTCAATTATGCAATCAGAATAAAGTCTCAGTTGAGTTTTTCCCTTCTCATTTTCAGGTCAAATCATTGGGCACGGGCTAGCCTCTGTTGCAAGGACAGAATGAGCATCATACTTACACTCTTCTCATGTCTTCTGCTTGTCATTCCTCTTCTTCTGCTGCTGCAGTGACTGTCACTCCTTCTTCTCTGCGCTGGCATCACAGACTGGGACATCCATCACTTCCCACTTTGCGTCACATTCTTGCTTCTGAACATTTACCAGTGTCTTCTATTAATAGTTCTCCTTGTGTTTATTGCTGTTTAAATAAAAGTCATAAGCTACCCTTTGCTAAATCGAGTCTATCTAGTCATGCTTCTCTTGAAATTGTGTATTCTGATGTTTGGGGTCCTACTTATATTAATTCAATTGATGGCTATCGCTTTTATGTTATATTTATCGACCATTATTCACGTTATATTTGGCTTTATCCAATTAAACAAAAGTCTGATGTTTCAATTATTTTTCCCACTTTTAAAGCTCTAGTTGAAAAGAAATTTAACTCCACCATCAAAACTTTATATTCCGATAATGGAGGTGAGTACATTGGTCTACGTCTCTTTAAAGCTGTTACTGAATAATGCAGTCAGAGTTACGGCTGCAAATGCATTTTTGGCAGAGTACGCTTATTACTGTTAAGTTCCAAACTTGAAATATTAATAAAGCTAGACCGTACTATGTTGCTCATCTCAGTTTTATTCCACATATGCTATCTACATTTTAGTTCTATAAATTAATAGACTAGCCTTGGAAATTGTTGTCACCCACCCATAACCACCCCGCAAACAATTTGAATAATGGCTTCTCCTTCATCAACGACATCGGATGATAAGAGTTCCAAATTAGTTAACGAAGGGCCAAAGCTAAGGAGAAACATGGAGGATAGGCAACTGTCAAATCCCAAGGCCAAGATACAAAAGGTTCAAACTTATCTTGGAGTACGCCGAGAGTTTGCCAAGTATTACTCGCCCAAGCTGGTATCTATCGGTCCCATTCATCATGAGCGAGGAGAGAATTACGATCGTGATCTAGGAGAAAATTACAAGTTAATGTGGGCAGCAATGTACCTTGAAGTTCAAGGTAAAGGTACCGGAGAAGCTGCTGCAGAAATACTTGGAAAGATTAAAATGAAGATGGATGAACTGAAAGAGTGTTGCTCCGATGATGTGATTAGGGGGGTGGCCGATGATGAGCTTGCCCAGATATTCCTTTTAGATGGGTGCGCTGTACTTCATTTCATGGAGAAAGCGAGTGTTGAGCAGCCGGAAGAACTAAAGATTAAAGTTGACCAAATGGTTATAGTGCACCATGATTTGCTCTTGTTGGAGAACCAACTTCCCTACCAATTGCTGAAGTTGTTGTGCAATGACGATGAGGCCAAGTTGGAGGGTTACATAAACAACTTTTTCAAAATGCAACAATGATGCAACCAGATAGTGTAAAACTCACAATAATGAAGAAAGCAACGGAAGGAAGCGATCATAACAGTGAATCATCCAACTCATTTGCTTGATTTTCTGCGCACAGCCATACTGAAAAAACGAACTGAAGGGAAGGGCAAGCAAATCGGCAAAAGACGTTTCCGAGATTGGACAACATATAGGAATATACAAGAGCTTCAATCAGCAGGGATTGAGGTAATCAAGAACGAGCAGCATAACCTCACAGACGTCAATTTCACTCGCCACCACTTCTTTGCAGGAAAACTCCGACTTTCAGAGCTCATTGTGGACGACTTCACCGCCACTTCTTTCTTGAACTTGATAGCATACGAGATGTGCTCAGATTTTGAGAACCACTGAGAGATCAGCTCCTACGTAGCCTTCTTGGACTCCCTCATTGACCATCCAGATGATGTCAAAGTGCTCAGGAAAGCTGGGGTTCTCCGCAATGCACTCGGCAGCGATGAAGAAGTCGCCAAGCTCTTTAACACAATCGCCATTGACCTGGTGCCTAACGCTGATACATATGCCGAGGTTAGACAAGAAATCGAGAGGCATTACACGAAGAAATTCTTTACTTGGATAGCTGAAGGCCTTACTAACCATTTCCACTCTCCCTGGTCCATTGCTGCCTTCCTTGCTGCATTTTTAGCCCTTGCTCTCACTTTTATTCAGACTTGGGTAGCCGCTTCTCTCCTACATAGAACTGCATAGGGGCAATAAAGTTGGATGTATAATCCGACTATAAATCCTTTTACTTTGGGGTGTGGTTATATTTAACTATATAGCTTTTGAGTGATTGTATGATATCCTTCTTGCTTAGAGCCTGCAGTTTTTCATTTTCACACTTACGTCAATGATAAATAATGTTTCAAATATTTTTCCTCATTTAAATCCAACCCATTTTCGGCTTTCAGAAGTTACTTTTCATATCAAATCATGAGATGGGAGAAGCAACCATCCACATCGCAAAACTTAAACTTGGTTGACAAGTACAATATATGCGTCTCCATTTTTAAGTAAGCATCATTCTTCTTCGTTATTTTTTTTTTTTTTTTTTTTTTTTTATAGTAGTGCCTCTCCATTAGTTTTTTTTCGCGATCTAAAATCCTTCAACCGCTAAACTTAAACTTGGTTGCCACGTGAGCTATAGACTTTTTAGGTTAAGTAAGCATCATTCTCACTAGAGATTGATAAAGAAAAATATTTGTGATGAGGCACGTGATATATCCGTTTGAAACTTTATCACATGAATCCGTACGATAGTGGACTCTGCCAAATCCTTGCGTTTTTAATATTATGTGGATTCCCTTGCACTAACTTGCAAGGTTTATATATAACATTTTCCAAACCAAAATTCAGGTGGGAAGAAACAATTATTTTCCAAACCTGATAATTCTTTATATGTCACTATCAGGTTCTCCTATGAAAATCAGACATATGGATTATTTAACGGTGGTTTGCCAACAGTCACTGTCTTCTTCCTACGGCACAAGTAGCTTCCAACCCCTATTCCAAACTTCTCAAAGCTTTGCTTCTTTGTGAAGCTCGACCTCGGGTTGTAATTCATCTAAAGAAAACCCATTAAAGAAAAATAAGAAAAACAAAATGAGGAAGAGCAACTTACAATAGATGCTATTTTTTTTTTTGGCAGAAAATATATTCAAGAAAATCGCCACAACCAAGAATCTTGAAAGTTGAAATCGACCTCACCCAGTTTTCATATATTAAGAGCTCTTTCCTCAAGTTTTGGTAACTCTATCTAGAAAAAAATTAAAAATAATCCAGATGTCTGATTTTAATAGTCGAACCAGATAACAAATATATAAAAGACTGTATATAAGTTTTGTTTGTATTAAAAATTTAAAAATGATTAGGAAAAGATAAAATTCATAGTCAAAATAAGTATGTTAATATAAGAATTTAATTTAATTTATTTTATACTATTTTTATTATTAACGCCATTAAAAATGCACGTGACATTACTAATATGATGTTGCACATTAGTTATTCAACATGTGAAAATTTAAATTATGATGAAAAGGTTGTAGCTTTGTATAATAGAATAATATTAAGGAAGAATTAGAATAACAAAACTATAGGAAGATTAAAAAAATGGTATCCATAAAAACAACAATCTCAAAAGAAAAAAATTAATTGGTAAGAATGTAAATAAAATTTAAAAGTGATTATGAGCACTTATATTTAAAAATTGAAACTATTTTCAATAAGATATTTTATCTCTTATATATAAAATAAATTAGATTAAAGGTGTTTTCAAAAATTACATTATAATGGAATGTGAATAGGCACTTAGGTGGTTGTAACAATTGAAAATAAAAAAAACTATCCCTATTAACTCTTACCGGCCAGCGTTTAACACTTTCTTCTCTCCGTTTTCTATTAATAGAACTAATCGAGATGTTACATCACATGTTAAAAAATTGATGGACTTTTGTTTCCCCCATCATATATAACTTAATTGTGGGATGCCATATGTGGAAAAGAACACAAGGCATTAATTACTGCTTGATGAAGGTTGAAGAGTAATTTTCGATTTTCAAAATTGATGATTTGTCTGCAAGTGACCAAAAATTGATGAGACATTACTTTGAAAACAAAGGGCATTGTGGAGGTCTACCAAATATAGGAAGTTAGGAGCTATATGCATTTAGATTATCAATGACGCAGAGTTAATACATATTAAAACAATAGCATCATAAATCAGCACTCTTTCCTAAAGAAAATAAGAAGCAGAAAAGAAATGGAACATTGATATGGACATCATAACTGTTGCTCCAAGATAAACAAAAATATAGGCATGTTATCAAAATAATAACAGAGTTTAGGTTTATAGATAGCAATTTTGTATTTAACCAAAAAATTTATGATCAGACAGATGCCTAGGAATGAACTATGTACCCTTGAAAGATAAAAACAGTGTGACCCACCAAATATCAGTGACTTTCGCCCTTGGTAATTTTAGCACGAGGTTAGATGAAAGCAATGAAGGTTTTATTCTCTTGCCCGACCAACATTATCAATTTGGACTTCTCAACTTTAGCATCTGATTTCTCTATATCTGTTTTTCGCTGTGGCATAAAGTTAACAGACACTCGCCTAGAAGGGTATCAAAATGTTACCTCACCTTAATGGCCCCCATTTCTTGAAATGGAGGAGGCATTAATACCGAAAAATAATTATTAAAGACTACTTTCTCATATCAATTGTTTTTTTCTTCTTAATGTTTTATTATTTTGAGATAAACAACATAGTAATAACTAGTTGTTTCAGTTTTAGCTTGCAAATGAATGAGAAAAGCTGGGTATAGTGGCGTAGAGTGTATGATAGGAAGTAGGAGAGTGAATGCTAGTAGCTAGGTTATGATGGGTTATATTAGGTTATGTTGTTGACTGGACAAGAGAAGAAGAGGAGTTTGGTTGAGATGAGTGATAACGTGAAAAGATAGCAGGCCTTTTATTTTTGTTTCTCTTTTTTTACACACTCATTTACAACACAAGAGGATGTATTTATAGTAGCTAGAGTCGGTGGTTTGCTAGGTAAAACGACTTTACATTTGTGGTTAATAAAATTTGCTCTAGATCCATCTTTTACTTAAGTGGGTTTTGACCACACACATATTTATTTGCTTCTCAAGTATAACTAGGAAGTTCTAGAGTAAGTATTCTAGAAATGTGTAGCAACTTCTAATACTTCTCAATATAAATGTCAGAATTCTGATTAATTTTGGACTTTAACAATTTGCCACCTTCACAAGGAGACGAGAAAGTTCGACTCATGGCAGATCAACTAATCCTGACTGGACTTTGTGCATAGTAGAAAATAGGCCACAAACTTTCAATTAAAAAAGCAAAGAGTTTGTAACGTAAATTAATGGTGAATTAACTATGAATTAATTGCTAGACGGAAGTTTCAGACTAATAAATACAATAGTTTCTGCAGTAAACGCAACAAACGGGGAACACAGTGGAAAAGCTGAAATGAATGAGATCATGTACGTCCTCTTTCTTGAGCTTTATATTTTCTTCTTCTACACGAGAAACCTTGCTAACCAGTTTGTTATGGTAAGTCTGCACTCTCCAACATTGTTATAGCAACAGTCAAATATTATATTCCCAATAGGAAAGAAAACCAATCTAATCAATTTCCTAAACTTTAATTAATGCGTAGAGGTTCAACCCTTTTCTCCTCATCCTCCGTTCCAGAGTGTTTTCATATGTTTCCAGAGCAACCCTTTTCTATTATATCCAATTGAAGGGGAAGGTGTGAAGCTTGTTTCTTTATTTAAACTTTGGGATTAAGAGATTGAGGAATATATTATATTCAACCTCGCAGCTGGACTTGTAGAAGCTTCAGCGAAAAGTCCTGCTTGTACCAAAATGTCCTCTATTGTTGTTTCAGCAAGAGTCATTTCTCTATCCTGACCCTTCATATCCCCTCCATACCGTTTCTTTTTACCTTGTTGTATTTCTCTCTACACATCATCAACTGTCTTCCCACTTAAAGCCTCAGCCAAGGCCAGACCGGTTTGCCGTTGAAGAGAAGATTATGATGACATGTTGAAGGGAATCAATGTTTTGATATTTGATTGAAATCATGTTTTGTAGTTCTATCTTATTTATTCTTTTTCTTTTCGAAAAAGAGTTTATTTGTTTAAAATCCAATTCAACCCCTTGTGTTTGATATCAGAACTTAACAGCAAGAGTAAGGATGTTCGGTGACCTAAAAATGAATACAATGAACACTTTTGAAGGATCCTAAGAAGGGAATTCCACTAATAGGCAACCACTCAAACTAAAGAGCGAGTGGAATAAGGATGATATTAAAATAATTCAAACTGAAGCACGCGTTGTTAGTATTCTATTTTGTGCTGTTAGTGGACCAGAATATGATAAAATTTCAAGTTGTGACATTGCCAAGCACATGTTGGTGAATAATTATGAATTATTCATGACGAAGGAAGAAGAAAGCGTAGATGACATGTTGAATTAGTTCTCCAAAATTGTGGGAGACTTAAAGGCCCTTGGTAGACAATATTTTTATAGTGACCAAGTTAGCAAGATTTTGAGAAGCCTTTCCAAAGCTTTGCAATCAAGGTGGACACAATAGAAAGTGGAAATTCGAATGCCCTATCCTATGATGAACGAAGGGGAATCCTTGTTGCATTTGAGAAATCCTAGCTTAGTAGGTATATGCAAGAAAAAGACAGGAAGAAAAGCATAATACTTAAAGTTTCTTCTCAGACAATTCCAATAACACTGTTGAAGTCACCGAGAGAGACATCAATTTCATGATTAGAAAGGCGATAAGTTTCTATCACAAACAACAAGAGGCAGGAGACCCTCCATCAAAGAAATACGATAAAGATACAAATCCAATTGTATGTTATGAATGTAATACACCTGAACATGTTTAAGAGTGAGTGTCCATGTCACAAGCTCAATTTGAGTTACATGACTGGTACGGCATAAGGGGTTGACCCTTAAACTGTAAGCCACAATATAGACATACAAAAACTAGCACACAATATCACCTCACACCATATCAGAAATGAACATTTTATCTATATACATAATCATCTTCTTATTAATTCATGTCATACAGTCCTTGTATATAGATAACCTTAACCAACATACATAGAGTACACAACAGAAGCAAGATCCTACCCATAATCACCGGAGCACAATCTAGATTACAAAAGAAAATAAACAAAATTACAAAAGATATATTAAAGAGCCCTAAGAACAATTGGGCTCACCACTGAAACTATTACTTTATTCAAGTTCGGATGGATGCGGGTTGGACTCTTTAATGTTATCTGAAAATATAAAATATAAGAGGGTGAGTTTATGCAACTCAGTGAACAAATATAGCTTATTATAACTGAAACAGAACAGACCATATGCACGAATTTTCATAAATAGAAAGTATGTAAGAACATAACATTATCTAAATTAATGTAAATAACAAGCTAAAGTTTTAAAACGGCTAAATTTGATTAAGAGAAATTCTGAAATCTTGATATTTAATATAATAAACAATAATTTCAAAACCAAATAAGAAAGTAATTCTTAAAAAGAAATGTTTAGAGGAGGACTCAAAACAGAATCATTATCATTTTATAACCAAGCACATAGCTTGGCAAGGGCAAATCACTACATATATGTCTTATCCTAAATACATAGCAATGGAATGGGTAAATCACCACATTCTTATCATTCATATCATAAGGTTGGGAGGAGCTCTCCTCAACTCCTGAATCTTTCTATATGATGACTGTCCCAAGCACATAGTAATAGGACGGTAAATCACCACATTTTCATTATATGTAACCAGGCCAAATGCCATTGATTATTAGAGGAGACATACCTCAACTCCATATTTATTCACAATCCAATCCTCATGTGCCCTTTCGCACAAGGGGCTAGCAACTCTCTTGCTAGCTAGGGTTACATGGTGCAACAAGGCTAGCTATCTCTGTCGCTAACTAATAGTGTTTCTGTCAATGATTCTTCTAGAATAAACAAGTTTTATATATCAAAAATGTAAAATTAAAGAAAAATTGGAAATCATCAGGTTAAAATTCTTTTTGAGACAAAATATATCCTTCCCTTCTAAGATATTTCTTGGACAGAGTCCTGGCATAAAAATTCATTTTCCAAAATTAGAAATACAACATTTCCATTCCGTTCCAGACAAATCATGATATCCAGTATCAATGACACATTTGAAACTCAAATACACATTCAATTTCATCATATCTATGAAATAGTGAAGTATCATTTATAACACAAATCATATGAAACAATATGAGAGATAATACAATTATAAGATTTAATAAAGTGTAACATAACACCACATTTTCATCATAAATTCAGGAGGGACTTATTAGAAGTCTGTTCTGCATGTCCTATAGCTTCTAAGAATATAAATCAATGTAAACATGAAATTCAATTTATATTATTCACAATTAAAACTTGGTTTTAAAATGCATGGATATGAGAGAGGTTTGAAAAGGCGTTATAGTAAATTATATTCACTCACACTTTAAGGATTCATGGAGGGCAATCCTTTTCCTTTCACTTCCAATGTCCAAGCTATTATGCGAACTTTCAACTTGGTTAGGACTTTCTTCGAGACCTATGATACAACACATAATCATCATTCTTGCATGGCACATAATTACCATGCTATGAGTCTAATATTTCATCACATACAAATCTATATTTCTTTCAAGACTAAGCATTTTAGTTCCTACATCAATTTGACTAAAGATCTGTACTTCTCAATTTAACACTAACTTATAATTATATATGCATTTCCAATTCTTTTAGTAGCTAACTTATAATCCAAAATTAAAGAATTTTCCTTATACTTTCAAAATTTCTATCACATACATATACCAACTTTAAGTTTTCATACTAATAGCTTCTTAAATGACTATTCCAAAACTTCTTTGATTATTTGAGTCTTCAAATTATACCCTACAACTTAGAATATCCTAAATCAAATTTTGTTGGGCGCGGTTACTGTTCACGTTATTGTTCACCGAAGTAAAAATTCATGATCTAAGTAATCAAATGATGTTATCTACTTATAAAAATTGGCATAGAAGTAGTACAACAAGTCCTTAACATGATTCTATACCTAGAAATTTCATAAACCAAGAAAAGAATTGAAATTTTCAAAGCTTTTACCTCCGTACTACAGTGATTTCGCGCTTCTGTTTTTGCTTAATTTCTGGCAACCCCTTGAGTCACGTTTTTAGCTGATTATAGAGAGGTTTTGTTGCTTTCTATAGAGTGATTGAGTGAGCAAATTTTTAGGGAAGAAGAGCTCTCATATGGAAGAAAGAAGAAGATCTTCAAGTGAGGAAGAAGGGGATGCGTTTTTTTTTCTCACCTAATGTTGCTGCTGGTGTACCTACGGAAAGGAGAAGGAAATGGGAAAAAAAAAACTAAGGGAATGGCAGTCTAGTCTTTTCTAAGATAAGAGGGGATAATTGGATAATTTTCTTTATAATAATAAATAAATAAATAATAAAATATTACAGTCCACTTATCAAAAAGAAAGAATTGAAGAAGTCCAAAATAAGAAATTTATGTTTGCCACATGGAGTGATGAAGATGATTCAAATGGTGAAGAAGAAGAGGTTGAAAATGAAATGGCTAACCTTTGTATCATGGCTGAAGAAGATACAAAGGAGGGATCTAAAAAGGCATATCTTTCTCCTAAGATTGAAATACACTCTAATGGTGATTTAAGATTCAACCCCTACATACGAAAAGTTAGAACTATTCCATGATCTTGACTATATGCTTCAAAAATATTCTTCTATTACGAAAAACAATTTGATTTTGAAAAAGGATTTTGATCATATTTAGGATATGAATAATGGTTTGAAGAAAGAAAACTTCTTTTTCAAAATGAACTCAAAAAACTAAAAAATACTGGTTTTCATGATTTAAAATTAGAAAACTACTTTTTAAAATAGAAAAAACAGTGCCTTAATAAAAGATTTGCAAAACTTTGTTTTAAGAGGAAGAGAATTTAAATATTTTATTGGGAAAAAAGGTTGTTTACAATAAAGCAAGTCTTAGCTATTATCAAATGGAAAATGAAAAGTGGTTTAAGAATTTTCTTGGTAAAAAATCCAAAACTACATATCCTTTTGTTAAAAGTTGTCATTATGGTAAAAATGGGCATATATCCTACTTTTGCGCTATGGAAAGAAAATTGCATGGTATTTCTAAATTTATTTGAATATCTAGAAGCTCATACGCTTTAAAGGATAGTGACACTAACATCAAAAGACCTCAAAAAAATTGGGTATCAAAGAAAAGATAATTTTCTTTTTTAAGGTACACTTAAGATCAAAATTCAAGAAAATTCCAAATCTTGGACAATGGATGCTCAAGTCATATGAAAAAGAAATTTTTCAAGTCTATCTAAGAATAAAAGGCACTACAAGAAATTAAACTTTCAGCGACCACTAAAATCGCCCCTAAAAATCTTAAAGTCATTGTCTATACTAGCGTTGCTAAAAGTTTTTAATGGCAACTTTATAAACACTACAAAAAATTAAACTTTCAGTGACCACTAAAATTGCCTCTAAAAACCTTAAAGTCGCTGCCTATACTAGCGTTGCTAAAAAATTTTAATGGCAACTTACAAAAATTTATCACTAAAAAGTATTAAGATTGCCACTGAAACTCCACTTTCAGTGGCGACTTTATCAGGTCATTACTAAAAGTTAACTTTTAAAGGTACACTTAAGATCTAAATTCAAAAAAATTTCAAATCTTGGACAATGGATGCTCAAGTCATATGAAAAAGAAATTTTTCAAGTCTATCTAAGAATAAAAAACACTACAAGAAATTAAACTTTCAACAACCATTAAAATCGCCCCTAAAAACCTTGAAGTCATTGCCTATACTAACGTTGCTAAAAGTTTTTAATGACAACTTTTATCACCACGAAAAACAAAAATTCATCACTAAAAAATATTAAGATTACCACTAAAACTCTACTTTCAGTGACGACTTTATCAAATCACTACTAAAAGTTAACTTTTAACAACAACTAAAGTCACTATTGAGACTCAAATTTTACTACCACTTAATCTCTTTATTTATATTTATATTTGAGAACTTTCAGTGACGACTTAGTTAAAATCGTCACTGAAAAAAAATTCAATCACAATTAAAGTTACCACTAAATTCCTTTTCAGTGGCAACTTTAACTAAATGGCCACTAAATCCCTTGTTCCATAACTATCATATTTTTCAAGTTACTAAAAGTCTATTGTGTAATTTTTTTATTGTATTAATTACTTTTTTTATTAAAATTTGTGAATATTACTACATATATAATAATAATAATAATAATAATAATAATAATAATAATAATAATAATAATAATAATAAATGTAATGAATAAATTAGTTATCCTGTTAAAATCATAAATAAAAAAAGTCATTATTTAAACTAATATTCAATTATAATTATATTAAATACAAATATTCAATATAATATAATTAATTACATTTATAAAAAAAGTAACTAATTAGAAATCAAACTACCTAATCCTAACACAATCAAAATCTACTATAATACAACCGAAGGATTAAACAAGGAAAGTTTCGAACAACTAAAAGCAGTGCACCAGCAAGCATTCCATTCCCTATTAATCCAATATTTGAAAAGATGGTCCACCTACAACATAAGTCATTAGTAGGCTTAAGCATAAAAGTATAGGAAATACAAGTGACATAATATTAACAATGATAACTAGGCACTAGCACGCTAGCAAGAAACCCATGCAAGAAGCTGATAAATTGAAGGTTCAACTAAATTATAACAAAATGCAAAGCAAACAAAACTTATTGGTTCTTCTTACACGTCCATATCTGCTCTGCATCTGTATAAAGAAAACATGAAAGATATAAATGTATGCACATGAAAAATCAAAGAGAAGTCAACAACATCTAGCAAAAGCAACTTCGATTCAATTTAATGTGCTGAAGCTTTGGCAAGCATTTACTGGTAAAGTTCTTCAAAAATTGAAAATACAATTAGTATTAGTCAAACAGAGTTGAAAATTTGCAGAGCACAAGATTAAACTAGAAAAAAAAAAAAGATGACAAAGTGAGTTTAATATCAAGGGTTTTATTCCTAATTCTGTCCATTTTTCCGCTTTCTACTTCAAAACCACAAAAAAAAACACAAAACAAATTAGGTTAATATCCAATTTCCTTTCTCTTATTATAAAATTCAATATATTTTCAATTTCAATCGTTACATCATACAAAAAAGACATGCAGATACAAACAGTTAAAACCCTAAAAGATGGCATTAACCATACAGCTAATATTAAAGAAATGTGAATCTAAAATATAAGCTGTAATATTACAATATGTCTCATTTAAATAGACTACAGGAATGGGAACCATGGTCAAACAAACAGTAGCATCACTCTCACCAATCACTATTATTATTATTGATCTCAAGGAGAGCAATTGGGGCTTGGGCATTTGATATACATTACTGAAACACTTGGGATTACCCTTATTTCCATATTTGCAGAGCCGGCATTGATATGGATTTGGTAATCTTCAACTAGAGTTGAGAAGGAGGAGGAATGCGGTTTGTTCTTATTTCTGGTAGTCCAATGAACAAGGCAGTCTCCACGTCTGAACTTGGAATACATTCCAAGTAAGTTGGTGGGTTTTCTCTCTGATTCTGTGTTGCTTGCTTTGGCTGGATATTACCATACTGCAACAAGTGCAAAAATATGGCAGAGTAAAGTGCAAAAAGAAATCATACTCACCTATTATTTTGTCTAAATGCAACCCAAAAGATGACTAATGGACTATTTTCTACAGGCTTTCTCTTTTATTAGTGCAATAAGTGCTAAGATTTAATATGCATATTTTTATAACTTAATTACAACAAACAAAAGTAAGTAATCACTAAATAAAAAATCCACAAGTTATGTTTAAATTACAACTCATGATTATCTTTTTATCCAGAGTAGCATTAAACATTGATAACTTGCTAGCTTGATATGAACTTTCAATCTGCAAGGTTTCTCTTTCAATGCTGAAAAATCTCACCAAAATAGCCAATGTGCTAATGAGTCAAAAAAGCACAGAAGGAAGCCAAAAATGACACTTTAGACAAGCATAGGATATTGAGAAAAAGACTACTCCAACACATTTCAGATTATAGTGATCAAACCACACCCAACTTAGTAAATTGCAAACAATGATAACTGTCAACATTGATAACCTTAGCATGTGTTTCCAAGTACGAGCACAATCAGAAGAATTAAGCACAAGTTAGAATGTGAGAACTCTTATATCTGTTAGCATATAATTAAGCCAAACTCATTAAAATTTGAATCATAAATACAGATGCATGATATTATGAGTATAGTTTTCAAACAACAATAGAACTATGTGATGGATTAATTATATAATCTACAACAATTATAATCAAGGTAGGATGACAAAATACTGAAACTAACAGAAACATCTTTTTTACAGAAACCTGTTGTTCTTAACAAGGAGGGAATGAGACATTTTATTCTAAGTAGTCTCTGCAGGAATACAAACTGTAATATGCAACTTACTTCATTCTAAACATCCTACATTTCACTTGTCAAAAGCATCCAAGTTTTTACCTCATAACTTGCTGTTTTGTTTTCACCATTTCTCTCCCAATTCATTCGTCAGAGGAAAAAAAAATGTATCTGAATAGATGCAGATGCAGAATAGGCCTTGTCAAAAGCATCCAAGTTTTTACCTCATAACTTGCTGTTCTGTTTTCACCATTTCTATCCCAATTCATTCATCAGAGGAAAAATATGTGGGATGAATCTGAATAGATGTAGATGCAGATGCAGAATAGGCCTTGTACAATGAGTCATAGGAAACTATTGAAGTTGCTAATATATAGAATAAGAGCAATCAAATTTTATTCACATCTTGCATTTTGTATAGATACACATCATACAAGGTCTTCGGGTACAGAACACAGTTTTGGTCCATTTTATCATGGTTTAATATGGCTGCATTATTATGGCAAGGAAACCCATATGTAAGAATAACACCGTCTTGAAGAAAATCTAAGAGCCTTAATACAAAAGTTTAACTTAATATATGAAATAAAATATTTCTATATTAGAGTTGGTGTCTCATTCTTTTCCCCATTATGTGCTCTGTCTTTTTATGTTCTAGCAACAAGATCACTAAAACTTAAACCGATTTGTTGTTCATGAGAGGCAATATTCAAATCAAATGATTAAAAAACGCAAGGACTTGGCTTTCAAAAGCTATTACGAAAATGCATACTAGACAAGGAAAAGTAATAAAGCATTCCTGTTTTCTTTGCAATTTTATCTCATCTTGCTGGCAACTTCTCCTTAATCCCCTTACCCATCATTGAAAACTAAAAGGAAGGCCAAATCACAATGAAAATCATGAAATTACCCTGACAGCTCAGATCCAGAGAATATCTTATTTGCATTCGCTCAACCAGAAAGAATCAAGACAAAATGTGAACCCAATCAAAGCGTAATTCATGAAATTACCCTGACGGCTCAGACCCAGAGAAACTGAGTTCTATATTAATCAGAATGTGAAATATTGAAGTAAACAACAAAGCAACAAAGAAATCGAAACCTCGCCTTCTCTTTTCTGTCAATTTTCCCCTTAATCGGTATCGCCGCTTCTCTTCATTCGCTTCCCATCTATTTATTATTCTTTCGCCGTTGCTCTCACCCGCACCACCAGACTTCAATAACTGGTACCAAAATTCATCCCAACACCAGAGATCCATCAGCAAGGGCAAGAGAGAAAGAGAGAGCAGGTTTCGGGAGATGGGGGAATCAGCAAGAGCGAGAGAAAAAGAGAGAGCAGGTTACGGGAGATGGGGAATGGGAGCCGAAAGAGGGAAGATAAATTTTGATGGGGGAATCAGCAAGGGCGAGAGGGAAAGAGTGGGGAAATGAGGTAGATGGGGGAATGGGTGCCTAAAGGGGGAAGATAGTACTGTACCAAAAAAAAAAGGGGGAGGGGGGGGGGGGGGGGAAGATAGATTTTGATTGGGGAATCAGCAAGGCGAGAGAGAAATAGAGAGCAGGTTTCGGGATGGGGAAATGGGTGCCAAATAAATTTTCACCGTGCTCATTTTGGCTTTTAATTCTTTTAAAAATTGTTTTCAGTGGCCACTGAAAATACATTTTTCAATGGTAACATAGTAAAATTAATATTAAAAATATATTTTTTAATGATAGCTAAAGTTGTCATTAAATATAATTATTAATAATAATTTTATTAAATTATTACTAATTAAAAATATATCTTTTAATGATGATAGATAAAATTGCCATTAATGTAATTTTTAATAATAATTTTATTGAATTACTATTAAAAAATCGTTACTAATTTTTTTTTTTTTTATATAGCGAGGTATGCCATTCATGACAGTATCACTATTGCACCGTCCGAAACAATGAGTATATTGGAATGAGTTAAATTGGTAAAGTATAAATCTCCTTATAACCCAATGTTTCATTTAAAAGGTAGTAAAATATTTTTTTTTGGCATTGATAGGACCTAATTTAAAATTTTTTAAAAATTCACTTTTTTATTAAAATTTTTTTACAAACTATGTTTTTTCTCTCTAAATTTATTTTGTAAAGTTTGTGGAATTGTAGGCTTTGTTTGAGATTGGTTCATATATGTAGCAAAGGATCAAGTGTCATTACTTAGTGGTGGAAAAAAGAAGGAAGAAGTTACTGAACATTTAAAAGTGGAGTGAATCAAACTCTGTCGTACAAATGAAGTTGACACTGGCTTTGGTTTTCCATTTCACAATTTACACTGCGGAACCCCTAAAATGATATGCATATTTATTCCTTGCATTCGCTTTACTTATCTTGGTTGGTAAGTAAGGTAGGTAAGATCACGTAAAGTCAAGCATCATATATGCAGGCATAGGTTAATTTTAGAGTAAATTACCAATTTGGTCTCTCTAAATTTGTAGATCATTTAATTTTATTCTCTAAATTTTATTTCATTCTTATATTAGGTACCTTAACTTTATCAAATTGCAGAGAAAAGAGAATATTATTTCTCAAAGTAACATTATTGTCACTATGTTTAAATTGTCATTCGTTCGAGGAGATAAGAAGGACTATAATATAATGAGTCGAGTTGAAATTTAACATGTTTAAGCTTGTCCATTTAAAATAAACTTAACTTAAATTTGTGCTCGAGCTTCAAGCAAATTAAAATTTGTGATCATTCTCTTAAAAGTTTATGATCTATACTATAAATATAATATATATTTGTATACATACATACATACATAATTAAAAAATATATGCTTTTATATTATGTATATGTGTGTATTTATAAAAAAATTCATAAAAATATATAATATTTTAATGATTTATAAAATTATATAAAAAGATTAATATTTTATTAATAATACAGTTGTTAATAATACAGTTGTTCCCGAGCTTATCGATCATTAATTTTTTAATGAACTAAACAAGTTTATATATTAATCAAGTTAGTTAATTTAATAAATTATTTGAACCTACTTCGGACTTTTAAGGAACAAAATTTCAATGGTTTATGAATAGTTCCATTTATTTATATTTATTAGTTTTCAATTTTCAGCGACATTGAGTATCAAACTAATAACGCTCAAGGTATGGATGCTGCTACTTCCCTCAGCTATTTTTTTTTTTCATAAAACTCGAACATCTAATATTGTAAAAAATATTTTAACTACTGAGATTAAACTTACCACTTGAGTCAGCTCGTAGGATTTGCATGTAGTCTACTTTGAACTACTTATAAAATAATTAATATAATCTAAACATATTTTTAAACTCAAAATAATATGTATAAACTAATTAAATACGGAATAAAATAAAATTACACCAATCTCCCACCATTATTTTTCTTCTCAACTTTTCAATGGTTTTTGGCTTTTTCAAGTCTAATTTTCCATTCTCTAGATGGTGTAAATTCATAGGAATGTCAATAAAAATACACTCAAGGACCAAAACCCCTTGATATAGATATTCTACCATCAAGAATATTTACGGAGAGGAGTTACCATCTCTATAATGACTTTTTATGGCCATTCAATCTCTCATTTAATTAAGAAAATATTGAACCATTAATCTGAATAATGAGATTTGATTATGAATTAAAGATAAACTGTTACACTGCTGTTTTCGATTATGAATCAGAAATTTGTGTGCACGTTTATCAAATGATTCCAAAATTATATTTAATGTTAAACTTGTTATTTTAGTAAGGACATAAATATTCCATATTTCTGGTCGATGCAATTCTATAAGAATATGTAGTAATAAAATTGTTACTGCTGCAAATGCTTTTATGCTTATTACTGTCGGTTCCAAACTTGAAATATTAATAAAGCTAGACCGAACTATGTTGCTTATCTCAGTTTTATTCCACAAATGCTATCTACATTTTAGTGCTATAAATTCACAGACTAGCCTTGGAAATTGTCGTCACCCACTCATAACCATCTCGCAAACAATTTGAATAATGGCTTCTTCTTCCTCAACCAAATCGGATGATAAGATCTTCATTCCCAAATCAGTGAACAAAGAGGCAAAGTCCCAAACCAAACCGGATGATGAGATCATAATTCCAGAATTAGTAGATGAGGGGGCAAAGCTAAGGAAAAATAGGGAGGATGGGCAACTGTCAAATCCCAAGGCCAAGATACAAAGTGTTCAACCTTATTTTGAAGGACGCCAGGAGTTTGCCATATATTACTCCCCCAAGCTGGTATTCCCATCCATCGTGAGCGAGGAATGAATATACAACTTAATGTGAGCAGCAATGTACCTTGAAGTTCAAGGTAAATGTACCAGAGAAGCTGTTGAAGAACTACTTGGAAAAATTTTAGAAACGACGATGGATAAACTAAAGGAGCGTTACTTGGATGATTTGATTAAATCTATCTAAAACTTTATGTACAGTTTTTAAAATGTTTGCTATCAATAAAAATATGGCATGTAGATATTTTTTACAGTTCAACATTAATATATGATTACTCTTAAAAAAAATTTCTCTACATGTTTTCTTCTTATTGTAGAATCTTATGGCAAATGCTTAAAGAACTTTATCTTAGTTTTTTTTCAATAATAAGAGAAAAAATTCATATAACATTCTTTAGGTGTTTTCTATTAAATTTCACAATAAAAATATAACATGTAGATTTTTTTTTTTCAAAACAACCAATTACATAATGCTGAGCTATAAAAAAAATCCACATGCTTTTTTTAGTATAAAATCTGATAGCAAACGCCTCAAAAATTGTACATAAATCTTGTCCAACGATAAAAATAAGAGAAATATCATCCTTTTCAGATGCTAGTGGAGGACATAATGGAAATGGGAGAACCGTCTCTCTCTTTTATAATCCCTCCTTCAACTGCGTGTTTTTTATTTATTGCAATAAGGTTCTTTACAATGGTGCTTTCACTTCTAGTTGGGATTTTGTGAATGTATAATTAATCACACTGTGGGGATTGTGTCATCTTTATTTATCTTTCGTCTCTGTGTACAAATGTGTGGGTCTTTGGTGTGGAGCTCTGTATCTTTGAATGTATTTAAAAGTACTTTGTGACATTACAATTTAAGTAACTAGCCACCAATGGAGAATTTGTTATTACCGAAATTCCAAGACATTTCAATAAACAAAGTTCCCAGACATAGAATTTTTCTTACGTTTTATTTGAATTATAATAATTTTGACATTTGATCAATAAATTACATAAACCTTTTTATATCTTTTGTTATTTTTAATCAATATAAAGTTATTCGAGGACAGGTTGAGCGCATGTGTTTTTCTTTTGTCATTACTCTTAAATATTCTTTATTTTTGTGAAGTTGTAATTCGATTAAATTCATATTTTTGAATTAGATAGCATACCAGATTGTCACGTCTCAAATTTTATCCAAGCACGAGACTGGCACGAAATGATGGTTTCTCCCCATTTCGTAAGCCTAACCATCACATTATGAATTTAAAACTTAATAATCAGTCTGGTTTAGCATGTGATCACATAATCACTCTGTAAAATTTTAAACACAAATAATATATAAATAAAGATCTAGCTTCATTAAGCGATGCCAAATCATTTTGCATTTCTTGCTTTACATAAGTTTTACCTTTTCTTTTCACGCATAGGAAACGGGGATCTTGCCTGTGATAATGTGGAGCAACTCTAGAGTACAAATACATAAAACAAGAAGAAACTAAGCCCATCAGGACAAATTTGGGCTTACCTCGAAAATTTTACTGCTTCTGCGTATACCTTCAATTTTTATCTATCTAGAAGCATTTAAAAGATTAGGGTGAGTCTTGCGACTCAGCAAGTAAATAACACAATTATAACATGTAGAAAAATTATATTTTATATTAGATTACGATTTAGCTTATGTTTTTTTAAGTTATGAATATTTTGAAGTATTCTTGCTAGTTTTATTTACTTATACTCATTAGAAACATGTTATGAATAGTATCTTATTTACAAAATTTATTCAACATTATTGAAGATTTCTAGTTCATTCGTTTACCTTGGTTTAATCCATTCTCATACTTTTTCTTATCTAGTTTCATCATCATAAACATATAGGCCTCTAAAAGACTCCTTGACTTTTCTCAGTCACTTTCCTTTATTGTTCTTCCTTTAAGTAGACATTTGAACATTTCTACATGCAAACTTTTGCACACGCTGTATCAAATGGGCTAGATCCACTTTATCATCTTTCTTAAAATTATGCCACTATATTATTATGCTCCTACGTCATATAAAATTATCCTATGTTATTTGTGTACATATAGATATGTATTTAATACTCAAGTTATGTATATTCAAGAGTATAATTAAAGTAAAATAATTATATTAATTTATTATATATAAATAAGACTTATTCTTTTATTAATATCTTTCAATTTTATTCTTAAATTATTATTATTATTAGCATATTTTATTTAGTTTGGAGGATCCCAATCCAGAACCATTTCAACATACCCAAGCACACAGTCTGGTAAAGAAAAATTACTATTTTACCCAAGCACACAGCTAGGGTGGGTAAATCACCACATACATGTCTTATCCCAAGCACATAGCAATGGGACGAGTAATATCATCATATTCTCGTCATTCATATCATAAGGTTGGGAGGAGCTCTCCTCAACTCCCTAACATTTTCATATGTTGACTGTCCTAAGCACACAGCAATAGAACGAGTAAATCACCTCATTCTCATCATAAGTAACCAGGCCAATTGCCACTGGCTATTAGAGGAGACATACTCAACTCCATACTTATTCATAATTCAATCCTCATGTGCCCGTTCGCACAAGGGGCTAGCAACTCCCTTGCTAGCTAGGGTTACAAGGTGCACCAAGGCTAGCCATCTCTGCCGCTAGCTGACAGTGTTTCCGAAAAGGAATCCAATGTAATTATTATTAATCTTATTTAATTATTTCTTTATTTTCAAGTTTTAAGATAAATTATTGTTTTAATCAATATCTGATAATAACCCATTATGATCATATCATCATACTCATTATATCCTCAATGGATACTTTACCATCACTGAGTTCCAAATTTAATAATCATCATATTTAGTCATATCACTTTCATTCATTCATTTTCTTTTGACTCCTTTATATTTTTAAAGTGTACGTATATACATCCATGTGCTTACTTGAATAAAGAAATCTCAATTTGATAGTCATACCTCATTTCATTGCATATAACCTTATAATCTTGTATCATTATTTATTATTTCAATATCCATTAGGGTTGTCATAATTAAATATTATTTGAGATGCCATTATACATAAATATCCATGCACTTATATGTGTTCATAGTATAAGTATCATACGTTACAAGAGATCATGATATTAAATTTTCTAGTTAGAACATTTTACACCCTTGGGATAAAACATACCCAATACATTATACATATATAACTTATCCTAATAAATTCTCAAACCATTATAAATCATCTTCACTAATATCTGAACTATCCTCAAATTTCCATATTGATATCCATAAGTTGATATAATTAGAAACCATACACATAAAAGAATATATACACATCTATATAGGGTATCCAACTTTTGTTATTCCAGACTTCTATCAAATCATCTTTGATTCTCACATGTCAACATTCTCCCATTAATCTCAACCCTTTCTTACTTTTATTTCTAAAAGCATATCATTCTAGTTCCTATCAACTTCGTTTAACTAGTCCGTTCATTCTAAGACTTTCCTCAACAATTATTCACACATAACTTTCCAATCTCGACATAATTCATATCCTAAAACTAGACTCAATTTAGCATGGTAATCCTACTTCTCATAGTTTATTCCTCAAGAATTTCAACACCATTAATTCACTTTATTACATTCCTCAAAGCACCTTAAGACCATCAAACATCTGTTTCTTCCACCTAAAAATTTATTATTCACTTCGGTGTGCAAACTTACTATTTTAAATTATGAATAGTTTAATGCCCAACTTTCTTCAAAATTTTCTTTATTGATCGCTTCCAACAAATTGGAATCGCTAATCTAATTTTGTCTTACCTATCCTCAAGTAAACTTAATATGCTCAAATCTTCCTCTTATGACATTTTTCCATCACTAGCCAATCCTTAAGCAATCCTAACATATCTTACTTTCACCATTCCTAACATGTCTACTACCTACCCATCTCAATTCACTTCTCACACATTCACATATTTTAATGACATACTATCTAAATATCAAACATCACCCATGTCATAATCTCATTATACAAAAATTGTCATCAATTTCTATTACATAACCATATTATACAATTTATAAATTTAGAGACAAATTATAATTCTTTTCTCCATACCATAATTTATGTGATTTATTCACCAATTTGATGCTTCAATTGGACTAACTTCTTTTTGCCTTTTTCCAAATAAAAATGATCACCAACCACTCCAAATTATGCTCTTCAACTTAGCTATTTCGGAATCCAAAAATTTATTGTGCATGTACTGTTCACGCAGCGGACACTATTCACGCAGGTAAAATACTGTTCATGGGGGTACTGTTCATCCGAAATAAATTTGCATGATTTAGGCACCAAATCATGTTATCCAACCATAAAAACATGCATACAAGGAGTATTCTACCTCTTAAACATGATTCTAAGGTTAAAATCACCAGAAAACATCAAGAAATTTCAAAATAATCAAATTTACCTCGTAGTTACTGTTCACCATTTCCAGAAATTTTCCCGCAAGTTTCCAGCGAAATTGATAAGTGGAATTTGAAGATCTCATCGCCACGAGTCCAATGGTACTTCCAGTATCTCAATTGAATGTCTAGGTTGGAAGATATCTTAGAGAGAAGTTTTTTTTAGAGAGAGAAGGTGAAGAGGGGAAATGGAACTATGCTGCTTACACTTTGCTCCGCCTACCCGATATGCTTCTGCTTTCTTTTTTATATTATAATTTAATAATTAAGATTTAAATTATTTTCTTTTGATTATATACCTATAAATATTGTTTTTCCTCTTAAAATATCTCAAAAATTTCTAAAAATTTATATTCTTGCAAAAATTTAATTGCAATATCAAATCAAGACTTTTCTTGATAAAATTTTAATAAAACAAATCACAATATAAAATATCTTTATATATATTAGAAGAAAGAAAATTTATAAAAATAAAATAAAAATTTATTAAAGGCAAATATAATTATTTTAGGCAAAACAAAAATCATTTTGATTAAAAGTATATTTGCTTTTAGCAAAATATAATCATTTAAAAATAATACTTGTTTATAAAATAAAATAATTATTTAAAACAAATACAGGATATTACACAGATATTCCCAAATTTTGAGAACAACTACAAAATTAGCTCCTTACTTAACCTTTTAATATTCCCACATTTTATTATTTATTAAATACTTACTTTACCTTTGAAAAATTAAAATTTTCATATATATTAAAATTTTAATATTTATTATTCCAAAATTTGAACATGTTATTATTTTGAATTAATTTAACAAGGTAACTATTGATACTTAATCTCACGCCCCTAATTTTAGGGCACGTGAAACACATATACCATGAATATATATTTTTCATAAACATGAATATTCCAATCCTTTATCATGAAAACAGATACATATAGGTTCTCCTATACATATACTATATACAGACCAAGTCCATAAAGATCAGAGTAACAACAGAAACAAGGATCATACCTATGGCATATAGAGCATACTCTAGAATACAAGTACAAAATAATTTAAACACTGTGAGCCTTGGAAGCAATGTAAACTCACTTAGAGAGTAAGCAGCTTAGTTGATCACCTATCTGCAGGACAAGACTTTATATCCTTATCTAAAAAAGAATGTAAATATCGTGTAGTGAGTTTGACAACTCAGTAAGTAGATATAACCTACTATAATTGAAACAAAACAGACCATACGCAAGAGTTTTCATAAATAGAAATTACGTTAGAATATAACATTATCTAATTCAACGTAAATAACAATAAACTAAAGCTTTAACTTGGCTAAATTTGATTAAGAGAATTTCTAAAATCTTGAGATTTAATATAATAAACAATAATTTCAAAGTCAAATAAGAAAATAATTCTTTATATAAAAAAATGTTTAGAGGAGAACTTAAAGTAGAACCATAATTATATTTTTTTTTTATACCCAAGCACAAAGTTTGGTAAGGACAATCACCACATACATGTTTTATCCCAAGCACATAGCAATGGGACAAGTAGATCACCATATTCTCATCATTCATATTATAAAGTTGAGAGGAGCTTCCCTCAACTTCCTAACATTTTCATATGATGACTATCCTAAGCACACAACAATAGGATAGGTAAATCACCACATTCTCATTATAGGTAATCAGGCCAAATGTCAGTGGCTATTGGAGAAGACATACCTCAACTTCATACTTATTCACAATCCAATCCTCATGTGCCCTTTCTCACAAGGGGCTAGCAACTCCCTTGTTAGCTAGGGTTACATGGTGCACTAAGGCTGGCTATTTCTGTTGTTAGCTAATAGTATTTCTGTCAATGATTCCTCTAAAATAAACAAGTTTTATAAACCAAAAATGTAAACTGAAAGAAAAATTGGAAAGCATGAAGTTAAAATTCTTTTTAAGACAAAATATATTCCTCCCTTCTAAAACATTCTTCAGACAGAGTTCTAGCATAGAAATTCATTCTCCAAAATTAGAAATACAACATTTTCATTCCAATTCAGACAAACCGTGACATTCAGTCCCAAAGACACATTCCAAACATAAATCTGAATCCAATTTCACCATATTCATAAAATAATGAGGTATCAGTTATAACATAAATCATATGAAACAATTTGAGAAATGATACAATTATAAGATTCAATAAAGTATAACATAATATCATATTTTCATCATAAACTCATGAGGGATTATTAGAGGTTTGTTCTGCATGTCTTATAGCTTCTAAGAATATAAATCAATGTAAACATGAAATTCAATTTAAAATGCATGGACATGAGAGAGATTTGAAAATGCGTTATAGTAAATTATATTTACTCACAAGGTAAGGCTCTAGGTTGGACAGCCCTGAAATACACTTTTTCAATCTAACTTTGATCAATTAGACCTCAAAAATGTGTCTGGATGGTCCAAAAACTTAAAAAATAACTCCAAGAGTTTCGTCAACGCTGGTCACTATTCACAGCCGGAAAATATTGTTCACGCAAGGCAAAATCACTATTTATGCACAGAAAATATTATTCACAAGTACTGTTTAGACACTGTTCATAGTACTGTTTACTGAAGAAAAAATTGTAAAATTAAAACACCAAATTACGTTGTTTGACCATAAAATTTATTATACAATCAATACTCTACATCCTTAACAAAACCCATAACTTGAAAGCTTGAAAAACCATCAAGAATCTAGCATTTTATAAAAATTACCTATAAGTTACTATTCACAATTTTTCGGCAAAATTCTAGTGAACTTCCGACGAAATTGATCGGTGGATTTTGAAACTCTCATCGCCACAAGTTCAACAGTATTTCCAATATCTCAATTCGATGTCTAGATTAAGAGAAATCTTAGAGATAATTTGAAAAGTTTAGAGAGAGAAAGAGAGGAAAAAAGGTTGCCTCCTCTGCTATCCGAATGCTTTGCCTTGCATTTCCTTTCTCCTTTTTTTTTTTTAAAATTATTATTATTATTATTTAATAATTGAATAAATGGATTTATTTTTATATATATACATATAAATATTATTATTCATCTTAAAATATCCCAAAAATTTCTAACAACTTATATTCTTGCAAAATTTTAGTTGCACTTTTAAATCATGACTTTTCTTGATAAAATTTTAATAAAGGAAATTATAATATAAAATATCTTCATGCATATTAAAAGAAAGAAATTTATAAAAATAAAATTAAAAATTTATTTAAAACCAAATATAATTATTTTAAGTAAAACAAAAATCATTTTAATTAAAAGCGTATTTACTTTTAGCAAAACATAATCATTTACAATTAAAATATATTTGTTCACAGCAAAATATTATTATTTAAAAATTACGGGATATTACATTCTTCTCCCCTTAAGAAATCACTACAAAAAAAATTTCATTTAGCCACCGAAATTAGCGACCGAAAAAATTCAGTCTCCATTTGCGACTTATCAGCCACTAATTGTGTTTGAATTTGCCAAAAATTAATTTGGCATATTTTGCGGCTAATTTAGTGACCGATAATGCGGTGGCGAAAATTTTCGGTCGCAAAAGCTTCGCAGAGTGGTGGCAGATTATTTTTGCGACGGAAAATGTGCAACTCTCATTATTGGTCGCTAATGGCCACCGAATTGCTATCTATTGTCACCGAATGTGCGTTAAATCGATTTTAAGATGCCTGGCATCAGCTTTTCGATCCATCTGTGCCCTAATTCCCAAATTCGAGTCTCGTCTCCTCTATCAAGCCGGGCCTCTTCTCTTCTCTGTGGTGTGAGAATTCTCCTCCTCCGCTAGCCTCCAGCCACCGGTGACCATTCTCTGGTCACCGATATTTTATCCCCATTGCCTATCACGCAAGTTGGCTGAGTGGATTCCATCGTTCGTGACTCCATCGAATCTCCCAGCCAGGTTAGTTTCAAAACCTTAGAACTCAAATCAAATTGGTTGCAAAGTCTGTCGAGTGAAGATCCAAATTGTACATCCTAGTATCACACTTATACTTAAAGCTCAAGCAATTTAAATTTAGGCCTATTTGCAAACATGTATCCCTCAATCCATTTAGTCATTCAGAGAAAAACAATGATAGAGATTTGTTGTATATGATCACCTTTTGCTGTATATTCTCACTTTTTGTTCAACAAATCTCTTTGTCCTGATGTTGTAGGCCTTTAATTCCTTCGAGTTTACTTCTCCATTTATTAAATAGTCAATATGATGATTACAGTTTTTGCTCTCTGTATGTATGCGTGAACCAGTGATGCTAGAATTTCTGATATGTTGCCTTGATGTGGTTATGGATGTATCCTAAAATATATAAATCCTGGGATTTCTGATATGTTGCACTCGGTCTAAATGATTATCATTGACAAACAATTCTGGCTAAAAGGGATTCTGCCCGTCATTTTGAATGAGGAAGTAAGTGATCTTCTTAACTAATCATACTAGGGCTATCTACAATAGACAGAAAAATAAGTAAATGGTAAAAGCAAATGAAACCTCCAATGTAAGAATTTGATATTAAATATTAAAACAATCATTGGAATTGCATGTTGAAGGAAGCCTCAAAGTCTGGAGTCTTGAGCTAAAACACCAAGAATACAAAAAAACTGCAAATGAAGTACTCAGTGTATCAAAAAGAAAACATACAGACGTATGACATATTTTGGTTTTCCTTCAGCATCTTATCCCGATGGAGCCCTGTAGTCACAGGGGTATGCTTGTATTGTAGGCCACATCATTGTGAAACACAACCTAAAATATGAACATTAGCATATCAAACCTTGTAAGAATGCAAGAAACATCATCCAAACCCAACTTTCTAGTAGGATCAAATGAAAACCTGACATACAGATGAGAGAGATATAGTCATCCAAAAACCAGATTACACCAATTGTGGCATTTGCAGTAATGAAATTAAGATAGTTATAAGACTGTTTGAGTTGACTTTTCTATTTATAGTATGTATTTAATAATGATATTTAATCACCATATGATTAATTCATGTTGTATCTAATTTGTTCTCTAGATTAGCAACTTATGCTTTAGTTGTGATGCAAAATGTGCTATGCTTTTGAGTTCTCTTGATATGTTTTTTACGTTTTAAATAATATAGGAAAATCTAAAATACCAAAAGTTTAAAGAATGGATGCGATGAGGACGAAAGCTTCATTATTAAGTATGAAAAGGATATGGAATATAAATACCATAAGTAAGATTAACTGATAACCATAGCAAATAATTTAGGCTTAAAATTGCAGGGATTGCAATATTCTTTCAAAGGACATGTGTTTCCTGACTGATTCTCTCATGGAAATATGTAGACAGACTTCTCCCAAAAAGCCAGAACATGGATATAAGATTTACGTAAAAGATATAGCATGAAGGCGGTGTTTACATACTCCCAAAAAAACCTCACATTTTCTTGATATGTTAGATGCATGCCATGTCTATCCTTGAAAAGTGGTAAATTTACATGAAAGGGTATTAGCTAAATGACACAAGATTCAATTCATTGTCTTTAATAATTTAGCTGCTTTTTGGGCAATTATTTACTTGGGAACCTATTGTTTACATATGTAGCCTATGCTCATAAGGTCTTGATAAATTACCTGCAACCTGCAAAAAGTCTTTTAGGGGCATACATAATTGAGATTTAGCTACTATGGACTATGTGATGTATCAATCCTACAACCTGCCAAAAGTCTTCTAAATCATCTGTTCCCATCCCCACATGACCTCTATTTTTCTCATCTATCCAATTTTTATAACCTTGCTCATTGCCATTACCTTGGTCTATTTTTTTTCTTTTTAATGTCAATTTCCTCTTATCACACTGGGAATGCATTAGAACTGCAATCCGAAAGGGGCCCAAGCTCTCTTGCAGCTTTCTCTGTTTTCTTTAGTGGCAAATCAAGTACATATCTTGTGGCATCCTTTTCAGTAAAGGTTACAAGCAAAGTCTAATAAATCTGATAAAGGAGCTGTTATGGCTAGCTGATGTTATATGTGGGCCATATTTTTTCCCCAAGCAAAGTCTGCTTACTAATTTCTGTGGCTTTTATTTTTACACAATAGTATCATATGCAATAATTCCTGCGTTATTATCTTACTCCTTACATGCCTATT
Source organism: Gleditsia sinensis (assembly GCA_037074535.1). Taxonomy (NCBI): domain Eukaryota; kingdom Viridiplantae; phylum Streptophyta; class Magnoliopsida; order Fabales; family Fabaceae; genus Gleditsia; species Gleditsia sinensis. Next base: position 21,944,702 of record CM073470.1, read on the forward strand.
TTTCATTACAATATGTGGATGTATGAAATAATATCATAACTTATCTACTAATAACTTGTCTTACAGTTGGTTATCAGTATGGAAATTCTGAAAAATCGAAGGTGGATGTATAATATGTTAAATGAGAAGAAGTCAGGAATATTGGATGAGTTTGTGGATGGAGTTGTTGAGTTCATTCGTTTTGCTACTAGTCAAAGCAGAAATGAAACAATCGATTTCATTAGGTGCCCTTGTATAAAATGCAAGTGTCAGTCGTATAAGACAGTGGATGATGTTAAAGTTCATTTGTTTAGTAAGGGATTCATGCCAAATTATTATTGGTGGACAGCTCATGGAGAAGTATCACCACAAATGATGTCAATTATTGGTGAAAATTCGTACTACGGTGAAGATGGACAGAGGGAAGAATACAATGTCTATCAGCAAATGATTATGGATGTAGCCGAACCTGAAATTGGTACTCAATTAGAATTTGGTGAAGCCGTAATTGAAAATGTGGAGGAGGATCCAAATCCAGTCGCTCAGAGATTTTATGACATGTTAGCTTCTTCACAAGCACCATTGTGGGAGGGATGCGAGACTCAGTCGGAGTTGTCAATGTCACTGTGGGCTATGAGTTTGAAGTCAGATTATAATATGTCCCAAGGTTGTTTTAATCGAATGGTTAAGGGTATTGGCAGTGCATTACCAAATGAAAATCGTATGCTGGATAACCTTTATTATGCAAAGAAGAATGTCTCGCAGCTTGGGATGGGATATGTTAAAAATGACTGTTATCCAAAAGGTTGCATGTTATTTTACAAAAATGATGAGCAGCTGACACGTTGCAAATTTTGTGAGGAAGAACGATATAAAACTACTAGACGAAAGGGCAACTCAAAACAGATTCCTAAATCCCGGATGTGGTATTTTCCTATCGTTCCAAGACTCCAAAGGTTGTATTCATCAATGCCCACTGCTGGTCATATGAGATGGCATAATGAGAACTAGAGATAGGATGGTGTATTGTATCATCCATCTGATGGAGAGGCATGGAAACATTTTGATAGAGTGTATCCAGAATTTTCAAATGATCCTCGCAGTGTGAGATTGAAGCTAATGGATTTAATCCACACGGGCAATCTGTTAAAACATATTCGTGTTGGCCTATGATTTTAACTCCATATAATCTTCCCCCATGGATGTGTATGAAGAGAGAATTTATGTTTTTGACAATCATAATTCCGGGTCCATCGAACCCTAAGAGTAAGATAGATGTTTATATAGGGCCGCTCATAGATGATTTGAAGATGTTGTGGAATGAAGGCATTGTAACTTATGATGTATCTTTAAAGCAAAATTTTGTGATGAAGGCAGCATTGATGTGGACTATAAATGACTTCCTTGCTTATGGAATATTATCAGGTTGGTCAACTGCAGGAAAGCTTAGTTGCCCAATTTGTATGACTCAGTCGAAAGTGTTTTATCTTAAGCACAGTCGTAAGGTAACATTCTTTGATTGTCACCGTAAGTTTCTTCTACTGAATCATCCTTACAGGAAGAATAAAAATTCATTCAAGAAGCATTGTGAGGAACACTCTCCCATTCCAAAACGGTTTAGTGGTGAAGAGATATGGGATATAGTTAGAGAAATACCTACCATCCAAGAATCTCAAGGAACCCATCTACCCGGGAGTAATAGGGATCATAATTGGACAAAACAAAGTATACTTTGGAGTTTACCATATTGAAAAACACAACTTCTGCCTCACAATATAGATGTGATGCACACAGAGAGAAATTTGTTTATGAACATATTTAATACAGTAATGGACATAAAAAGTAAGACAAAAGATACATGTCAAGCCAGACTTGATATGGGTGAAATTTACAGACGTAAGCAACTTGAAATGCCAAAAATTGGCCATGATAAGTACATAAAGCCCAAAGCAAAATATACTTTGAGTAAATCACAACGGTTAGCAATATGTGAGTGGGTAAAAGATTTGAAGTTGCCAGATGGATATGCATCCAATTTGGCTAGGTGTGTGGATATGAAGGAGGCAAAGTTGCATGGTATGAAAAGTCATGATTGCCATGTGTTCATGCAACGCTTGTTGCCCATTTCGTTTGACGCATTACCGAGGCCTATTTGGAATCCACTTGTTGAGCTTAGCTTATTTTTTAGGGATTTGACCTCTACAATGTTAAAGATAGATCACTTGAGGAGTATGGAGGAAAATATTTCTATTATATTGTGCAAACTTGAACAGATATTTCCTCCAAGCTTCTTTGATTCAACGGAGCATCTTCCTAACCATTTGCCTTATGAAGCTCGGATTGGAGTTCCAGTTCAATATCGATGGATGTACCCTTTTGAAAGGTGTGTGTCTATTTGCCTAAGTAATTTACTTTATGTAATTGATATATGATTTACACTACCTAATGACTTTATTGATTATTGTTTAGGATTTTGCAAAATTTAAAAGAAAAAGTCAAAAATAAAGCTCAGGTGGAAGGGTCTATATGTGAAGCGTATTTAGTAGAGGAAATGTCAACATTTGCTTCTTATTATTATCCCTCAGATGTATGTTCAAGAAGGCCTAGAATGTCACGTAATGATGGAGGTGAAAGTTCTTCCTCTCACACACCTATGTCAATTTTCAACTATCCTAGACATGGCAGTGGGAAATCTCAATCTGTGTTCCTTGATGATCGTGACATGAGAGCTGCCATTTTGTATATTCTTAATAACTGCGAAGAGGTTCAGCCTTACTTAAAGTAAGTGCAAATATAAATTTTACACATAAATCATTGTGCACGTGCTGTTATATTCAAAGCCAACTTCAAAATTTATTTATATTATATTTTATAGGATGTACGCTGAATTTTTAAAGGAACTAGTTCCTAATATATCAGAATCTCAAATTGACTTTGAGATTGCTTCCAATTTTCCTATGTGGTTTAGAGAATATGTAAGTATTTTACTTAATTATGAATTTGTTCTTGACTCATATGTTATATAAGATAACTTCTTTTTTGAATTAGGTGAAAAACCCAACAAATAATATTCAAGATCATATTTTACAAGGTTTAGCGTAGGGTCCACTTACAAAGGTTGAATCATGGCCAATATATATAATCAATGGATATAGGTTTCATACTCTTAATCATAGCGAAGGCAAGCAAGCTTTAAATTATGGTGTATGTGTACGAGGCACTAATGGACAAATAGAAGATGACTTCTATGGGATATTGACTGATATTTTTGAAGTAAGTTTCATTGGTTGGCCTATCAAAAGAGTAGTTCTTTTTAAGAGTCAGTGGTTTGACAATACTCTAAATCAAGGTACACAGGTACATCACCAATATGGACTTGTTGAAGTAAAGCAATCGAGAAGATACAATCGGGCATACGATCCTTTTATACTTGCACAACAACTGAACAAGTGTATTATACACCGTATCCAGAGGGTCATAATGGTTGGTTGGGTGTTTTTAAAATAAAGGCACGTAGTACAATAAATGCTCCTACTGCTCAACAAACTAAAAGAAATATTCCATATCAACATGAAGTTCAAGATCTTCCAATGATACAAGTTGACACAGATGTATATGAAGATTCACTTGTAGATGGAGATGGTGATGTAGAGGAAATGGGTGTGGACATGATTAACCAAGTAGAAGTAGATATGTCAAGTGAAGATATTTATACTTCTTCAGATAGCAAGGGTGAATTTAATGATTTAGAATCACCCGTTGACTAGTTTAGGTTAGATTATAATATATTGTAATGACCTTATTACAATAATAAATGGAGTTTTCAGTACTGTTATTTTCATAATTTGTATTAATTATGAATTTGTTTTTTTTTAATTTACAGATGTCTGACACAGCTCGAGGACGTGGTCAAGCCACTAGGGCTCGTGGGAGAGGATGTGGTAGAGTGACTTATTCCACTCCCACTGAAGATGATTCCACCCAATCCACCCCAGTCATTCAGGGATCATCAACACCATCTTCATCCACACAGCCTTCTCCTGCCACATTAGGTACTCAGGCACCTTTATCCGCTCAGCCTGATGAACCACATGATGGGAGGGCTTTGATTACTCTTGGAGATGCCCATTTTGAGTAAGTCAACTGCGTTAATTAGCATGTTAGTTTGTATAATTAATTTGGGAATTTATACTAACTTATATTTTTTCTTTGAAATAAGATTTGACATTACTAGAGGACCATCAGATATTATTGCTGATGCCATTGGATCTCACTTCATTGGACCTTGGACATGTTGGAGTGAGGTCCCTGAGCGTGAGAAGACTGTATGGTTTGTAAAATTTCGAGTAAGTTTATTTTTTTAAGCATATTTTAACTAACTAGTATGCAAGTGCAATTTATAATTGTTAACTAACTAGTTCTTTTATTTGTAGGAAACATATAGATGGCTTCCTACTCATGATCATACAGTTAGGAGGATTTTTTACCATAAGGGTAAAAAATGCCTCAAAAACCTTATGAACAAACTCAGAGCGGGAAAGGGAAAAACCAATTGGGTGCATCCATCTGTCAGGGAGCAGTTGAATCAAAAATGGAGGAGTCCCTAGTGGCTAGAGAAGAGTAGCAAAGCCAAGCACAATCGATCAGTGGAACAAGTGCTTCATCATATACTGGTGGGTCGATCTCTACAGCTGAGCATAGAAAGAGATTGGTATAATTTTATGGCAATTTTATTTTATTTTAATTTTTCGTGTTATTTTGTTTCACATATATTAACATTTCAATAATGAATTTTTCGCATAAAGATGACCTGCATAGAGAGCCTATTGCTTTCGAGATTATGGAGTGGACCAAGAAGTTAAAGGATGGACAGTGGTCTTGTCAGAAGGCTAAACGTATTGCTGTATGTACATAATTTTTAATATATAAGGTTAAACATATATCTTTTTATGTTCAACTTGTCATTTATACCATTAATTTTAAATGTATAGACTAAGTATCACCGACATCGGGTTCAGCCCACAGAGAGTGTGGGAGAGAGTTCATTAGCATCTGATAATGCTCTTTACCTAGACGTTGTCGGAGGTCCGAGACGTAAGGGCAACGTCTTTGGGATGGGCGAGCTAGGCCCTATGTTGCTCACTTCAACACGTCCTGCATCATCCTCGTAGGCACCTGATAGTGCAGAGTTGGTGTAGTTAAGGGCCAAGGTTGCTGCCCTTTCTATGGAGCTCATGGGAAAGGATGCTGTTATTAGTGAAATCACCAATCGCCTCCACGAAACTGAAAGGGCGACACGGTTTTTATTTCAGCACCTTGGAGTTCCGACTCTTCCAAGTGCCACTTCAGTGCCAGATCACCAGCCTTCTGATCCTTCAGTTCATAACCAGCAGTGTGACCCATCACATGAGACCCAGCCAGCTCCTCCTGAACATCATAATAATGTGGATGTTGCTAATGATCCGTCTTAAAATAAACTTGAGTTGTATATATTTAATTTGAATAATGTCTAATCAATTTGTTTAAGTTATTTTTAATTGACAATTCTAAATGTTCTTTAATTTTTATTTTATAACATGTTTTGATTATTAATTGAATTCTTGCATTTATAGCATTGGAACTGATTTGTTGGATTGTTGACTCTGCTCTGAATTGGTGATTCTATTCTAAATTTTTTTGAAATTGAAATTAGGGAAATACAAAAAATAAATGAATTATTTCAAGATTTTCACTTAAATTTGCGACCGAATTTTCAACTTTGCGACCGATTATTGCAGTGACAAAATTTGCGATTGCAAAATCGGTCGCAATCTATGCGTCTTTCAGAAAAAAATTTAAATGAGATTTATTTGAAATAGAGACCGATTTGCGACCGATTATTGTAGTGACAAACCTTACGACTGCCAAATCGGTCGCAATCAATGCGTGTTTTAGAAAAAAATTTAAATGAGATTTATTTGAGATAGCGACCAATATGTGACTTCAAATTCGGTCGCAAAATGTGGCCACATTCGTTTATCGGTCGCAAAAAAAGTTGCGACCAGCATTCCTGCAACCCGAGTTAATCGGTCGCAATTCGGTCTCCAATTTTTTTGCGACTGATAATAGGTTTTTTGTGACTGATTATGTCGGTCGCAATATGACCTTTTTTTGTTGTGAATTTATTCCCCGAATTTCAACCAATCTTACCACATATAGGAAATAAAGTCAATATATAATTCGGAGTTACCAACATTATTACTCAAATAATTAGGGATATCTCTTCTACATGTCATCTTCTACTTCCTAGGTGACTTCCTCACTTCAGTGGTTTTGCCATATAATCTTAACCATTAGGATTTCCTTCAACCATAAGTTCTTCACTTGTCGATCAATAATAAGCATAGGTTTTTCTTCATGATTAAGCCAAATTCTTGCCCAATTGAATTTTTTAGAATTAGATAACATGAGAAGAATTTGATAGGTACTTGCTTAACATTAATGCAAGAAAGACTATACCAACATCACTTAATCCTGATAGTAAAGTTAGGCGATATATACTATGCATACTTTGTCAAAAATTTCAAAAGAGCCTATATACTAAATCTTAACTTTTTTCTTCTTTCCAAACCTCATTACCTCTCTTATAGGTGAGTCCTTCAAAAATATTTGGTCACCAGCTGATAATTTTTTAATGCTCAACATTCCTTGTCCTTATAGACACTTTTGGTCTATATTGAGTTTCTTGTATATTTTTTTTCTAATTAATTTCACTTTATCAATGACATCTTACAATAAGTACTCTGACTCCACTGAGTCATTTAACAGAAAGTTTGTCACACCTCTTATATAAGGTTTTAAGTCATCTAATATCATTTTATTATAGGCAAATTCTATTGAGGGATCTCCCACCAAACTCGAAGACATATAATTGAAGCATGCTTTTCAAATTAGCATAATCAATTTAGGTTAGTCATATTATATCTATTGCATGTTATTCTAAATTAGATTCCAAAAGCTTAACTTTACTCAACTTATCCACCTATTAGGAGACCTACGATATTTCATGTAAAACCTCAAATAGTGCCATTTGTATGTTGACCTAATAATTACTGATAGGGGCAAGTTCAATTAAGGATAAATGGCTTTCTCCAAATTTTCACCAAAATTATATAACGATACCTGAAGCATAACTTCTAATGCATAAACACATCATTTAGATTTACTATCAGATATACTATAATTTAACTAAGATCCTAAGGCTTCCTAAATAGCTCTCCTAAAATAATATATTCAATTCTTACTTGCTGACTCACCAAAAATAAAAAATATATCACTTGTATCTTCTTTTTACCATTATACTAGTACAAATATTTCAATTCTTAGTATATCCCATCAATATTCAAAATCTATGGGTTCTTTTAAAATCTCATTTCTCAACATAATTCACATCCTAGATACTAGACTCAATTTAGCATGGTATAAATCCTTAACACAAATATCTTAATCACTTACATTATTTTCAGAGATGATTCTCAAAAGATTCTTCATATTTCTAAATTAAGAGTTCAAAGATTAATTTAAATAATACTTCTTATATTTTATTCCTCAAGAACTTCAACACCACTAATTCTCTTTATTACATTTGTTAAAGCAACATAAGGCCATCATCCGTCTATTCCTTTCAAACTTTTCATGACTTTAACTTACTAACCACTTGGTCACCATAATAACTGAGTTTCAAAGAAAAGAACTTAACCCTCCTTGTAATAAGAAAAAAGAATCTTGCATTTAATGCCAAATATTAATGTAGGACGATGCAACAAAAAATGTGGAATACATAATAGAGTATGGTGCCAAAATAGGAAGTCAGAAGTTTGGACAAAGCATTGAAAGAAAATTAAAATCAGTGGTCGTAATCCTTAGAAATCTGTAAACAAAATCTAGCTGCTATTTTGACAAAAATCGGTGGTTGCAAAATTTGAATATATGTGTAAAAATTTAATTCGAAGCTACTGTTATTCGGTGGAAGAATATCACATGGAAAAGAAGTATTTCTGAACTTATAAAAGTTTGTGAAGAACAAAAAACACGTAGTTAACTGGTAGGATACAGTTAGTTACTTCAAAACAGATATAATCAATCAACTATAAAATAACCAATCCAAAATAAAAATTCTCAAAATAGCTAGTCGACTTAATAATACTGATATTTGACTAGTAAGAATACTGAAAAAATAAGATAAATCATTTGATTGTCCCTCTTCAATATTTAATTGATTTACATTTTCACCTCTTTTTTTTTACAATGACGTCTATCACCTACAACTTTCCTACAAAAATCAAAACATCAATGCTTCATCAAGAATAACAAGAAAAAGAAAATTCTTTGTGATACCTTAATCTTATTCTCTTTATATGTTTAATATGGATTACCGTCATAACTACTGTACATGTACATTGTGGTTTATTTTTGTAGTAGTTCAAATTTTATCTGTCCCGAATTTTTTTATATATATAGAATGAAAGAAGTCTCCCATCAGTGGTATTTAAAATTTCATAATGTTATTTCTTCATTTAGTTTTATAGAGAATATTATGGATTAATATATATACCATAAGATCAGTGGGAGAAAAATAATTTCTTTGGTCCTATATGTAGATGAAATTTTACTTGTTTCAAGTGATTTGGGTTTAATTTATGAAATTAAATTATTTCTCTCATAGAAATTTGACATCATAGATATAGGCAAAGCTTTTTATGTTATAGGCATAAAGATTGAGAAATATAGATCACTAGAGATATTATAACTGTTTCAAGAGGTCTATATCAATAAAGTTTTAAAGAAATTTTATATGAAGAATTGTTCATCCTGTATTAATTCAGTTTGGAACAAAGTCTAAATATTTTATAGAGGAAAAAAATAAATAAAAAGAGAAATTCCTTATGCTTCTACAATTCGTAGTTCAATATATGCTCAAATTTGCACATGACTTGACAATGCATATGCAGTTAGAATGTTGGTAAGTTATTAAAGTAATTTTGGTTTGGGCTATTAGAGAGCTGCAAAGAAAGTTATGCGTTACCTTTAAGAAACTAAAGGACACAAGCTTGCATATAGATAAAATGACTATTTATAAGTGATTGGATATTTAAACTACGGTTTTGTTGGCTTCCTTAACTTAAGAAAATTAACATTAAGATATGTTTTCTTTATTACTGGAGGGAGCTATTTCTTGGAGAAGTGTAAAGCAATGTTTAATTGCTACTTCTATTATTAAGGCAGAGTTTATGTCATTCTTTAAAGCGACATCACAGGCTATATGGATGATGAGTTTTTGTCTTGTAGTTGTTGACACAACTGCCAAGCTATTAAAGATTTACTGCAATGATTCCGGATCAATGTTTTGGCCAAGTATAATAAGAGCGAAAGTCGTAGTAAGTACATCGACATTAAATATCTAACTATTTAAGAATATGTTAAAACAAACAAGGTAGTTATAAAATGCATCAACACTAAATTGATGATTACAAATTCTTTGATAAAAGCTTTACCACCTATTGCTTATAAGGAACATGTTAACATATGGGACTCGGTTCTATTCTGCAATCTTATGTGATTAAGATACCCTTATGTTTTAATATTGCCTTTTATCAATTTGAAAAACTCCATTAAGTTATATTTATTTTCTCTTATTTAGTTGTATATATAAAGTTCAAGAGATTGGCAATGTATGTTTTGGTGACCCAAAATGAATATTTGGAAATTCATTCATAAAGATATGTACCACATATGGTTCTCATTCAAAAGAGTTTAGTTGCATTGTAATACAGGGAAGGTAATACTCATTCTAAAAGAACTTACTGCTATGATTCATGCTATTTGAATTCTTTTATTTAGGTATAGGGATATTACGTCTATAAGAGATTTTAAGGATGTATCAATATTGAATTGATACATATAAAGTGTTTAATGGGTCAAGTGAGAGAATGCTAATTATATTAATTTAAAATTATATGTAGCTCATTTTTTATATGGTAGTTATCTCCATATGTGAAAAGGTAACCAGACGTCCCTTTGTGAAAATGTATCTCTATATAAAAATGTGTCCCTATGTGAAAATATATATGGTGGTTGTGACAACCATTCATTAGTTAGAAATACCCTTTCTCTGATGGAAAGAAAAACACAGTGAAACACAGAAAATATTTTTTTGATATAAGAGTCTTTAATCTATATGAAAGCCTATGACTCTCCATCAAGCACACAGATCAAAATTCTGCATAGACTAGATAAATTCTTTCTATTCTTACTAATATCTATTGATTCTGTTTCTGAAGAATCTGATTACTTTGACTAATTAAGACTTTCACTTTTAGTTTACTGCACTTATGCAAATTCATAACTCACAAAGAACACTCCAACTGTTGTAGCTCATTGTGGACAATTCCACGCTACTACTTTCTTGAACTTGATAGTGTACTAGAGATCAGCTCCTATATAGCCTTGCTGGACTCCCTCATTGACCATCCAAATGATGTTAAAAGTGCTCAAGAATGCTGGAGTTCTCCCTGATGCACTCAGTAGCAACGAAGAAGTTTCCAAGCTCTTTAACACCATTGCCACCGACTTGGTGCCAAACGCTTATAAATATGACAGGTTTAGACTAGAAATCGAGAAGCATTACAAAAAGAAATACATTACTTCAATGGCTAGAGCCAATACTACCACAACATTTTTTAGCAATAACGACACTGTCACAGCAACACTTTAATAACCATTGCATAAAATGAAATTTATTCAACCATTGCCTACACTAATAGTTTAAACAACGAAATTTAGACAATACTTCAAAACCACTGCACGAAATTACAATATGCAACAACTTACAAAATCATTGCTTATACTAGTAGTGTAGGCAAAGAAATTTAGACAGCACTTTATAAACTGTTGCATAAAATAAATTGTACAACGATATAAAGAATCACTGCTTATATTGACAACTTAAGCAATGAATTTTAGATAATATTCTATAAACAATTGCCTAACAGCACAATATGCAACATTTACAAATATGTAGTGTATATTAATAATTTAAGCAACTTTTTGATGATGATATAGAAACTGTTGCATAAAATCTAAATATGCAGCAGTTTTAGAAAAAATGTTTCTTTACATGAATTACATAAGCAATGAATTTCAAAGAACACTGTAGAAATTATCATGTAAAATAATTTCTTTTTATAAAATTTTTTATTACACAAGTACTTAAGTAACGAATTTTAGACAATCCTTATAGTTTTTTTAATAATCTTACGCGTAACGCTACTAAATCTATTGCATGAAGTGTAACTTTATTCAAATATTTTTATGGAAAAGTATTTGATGTACGATGGTGGGCCAAAATTTATATAGGCAAGTATCTAAAAAGCTGCCACTTGTATTTGATTTAGTTAAAAGTTTTTTTTATCTAAGTGAACTTTTTAAATTACTGCTTGTCTAAATTTGATCTACCAGATGGATCAAATACTTTATTTTAATTTTAGAAACAAAATTTCATTTGTTTGACTTGTATAAAAATAAATATTAGTACAAATTAAAAAAAAATTAGGAAAATAGGTGAACAAGTAAAATTTTTAAACAATAATTAAAAATTCTTTATATATATTTTAACATAACATTTACAAAATCGTTACATTTGGTTTGGTGTTGTTGTTTTAATTAAAACTTGTTCTAGACTCTCTCCTCTAACTCACAACATCCCTCTATTTATAGTTACAATTTGGGGGAGCCACTAAGGCTAGCTCAGTGGTTGGGGGAGGGCTTTCAGGGTGTGTGTGTGAGTTTGATCCTTGCAATGTATAAAAAAAACAATTTGGAGGAAAGGGTAACTTTCAATAATGGTGGGTCACAGAGTCACCCAGTCAGTATTGACACTTTTGAATCTCTCCATATGGGCTAAAAGTAACCCTTGAATTAAGCATTGAAATTCATCGAATTTTCTATCAATGTGAAAATAAAAATTGTAGGAAATTCTGTTAACTTTCCAAAATGGTATGGAATGTACATATTAGATATGTATTTTGTGATTAATGGTCAAAATACTAGAGGTAGGTCAATCTACACTGCAATAGCAAGCATATTCTATTCTAGCCCACTTTTGGCCTGTCACGTCTCGGAATTTATCTGAGCACGAAACTGGCATGAAATAAAGATTTCTCCCCACTTCGTAAGCCTCATTGTCGCATTCTGAATCTAAAACTTAATAATCAGTCTGGTTTAGCATGTGATCACATAATCACTCTGAAAAACTTTAAACACAAATAATATATAAATAAAGATCTAGCTTCATTAAGCGATGCCAAATCATTTTGCATTTCTTACTTTACATAGGTTTTACCTTTTCTTTTCACGCATAAGAAACGGGGATCCTGCTTGTGATAATGTGGAGCAACTCTAGAGTACAAATACATAAGACAAGAAGAAACTAAGCCTATCAGGACAAATTTGGGCTTACCTCGAAAATTTTACTGCTTCTGCATATGCTTTCAACTTTTACCTATCTGGAAGCATTTAAAAGATTGGGGTGATTCTTGCGACTCAGCAAGTAAATAACACAATTATAACATGTAGAAAAATTATATTTTATATTAGGTTACGATTCAGCTTATGTTGTTTAAGTTATGAATATTTTGAAGTATTCTTGCTAGTTTTATTTACTTATACTCATTAGAAATATGTTATGAATAGTATCTTGTTTATAAAATTTATTCAACATTATTGAAGATTACTAGTTCATTTTTTTACTTTGGTTTAATCCATTCTCATACTTTTCCTTATCTAGTTTCATCATCATAAACATGTAGGCCTCTAAAAGACTCCTTGACTTTTCTCAGTCACTTTCCTTTATTGTTCTTCCTTTAAGTAAACGTTTGAACATTTATACGTGCAAACTTTTGCACACACTGTATCAAATGGGCTAGATCCACTTTATCATCTTTCTTAAAATTATGTCATTATATTATTATGCTCCTACGTCATATAAAATTATCCTATGTTATTTGTGTACATATAGATATGTATTTACTACTCAAGCTATGTATATTCAAGAGTATATTTAAAGTAAAATAATTATATTAATTTATTATATATTAATAAGACTTATTCTTTTATTAATATCTTTCAATTTTATTCTTTATTTATTATTATCTTTATCATATTTTATTTAGTTTGGAGGATCCCAATCCAGAACCATTTCGACATACCCAAGCACACAGCCTGGTAAGGGAAAATCACCACTTTACCCAAGCACACAGCAAGGGTGGGTAAATCACCACATACATGTCTTATCCCAAACACATAGCAATGGGACGAGTAACATTATCATATTCTCGTCATTCATATCATAAGGTTGGGAGGAGATCTCCTGAACTCTCTAACCTTTTCATATGTTGACTGTCCTAAGCACACAGCAATAGGACGGGTAAATCACTTCATTCTCATCATAAGTAACCAGGCCAATTGCCACTAGCTATTGGAGGAGACATACTCAACTCCATACTTATTCATAATTCAATTCTCATGTGCCCGTTCACACAAGGGGCTAACAACTCCCTTGCTAGCTAGGGTTACAAGGTGCACCAAGGCTAGCCATCTCTGCCGCTAGCTGACAGTGTTTCCGAAAAAGAATCCAATGTGATTATTATTAATCTTATTTAATTATTTATTTGTTTTAAAGTTTTAATATAAAGTATTGTTTTAATCAACATCTAGTGATAACCCATTGTGATCACATCATCATAATCATTATATCCACATTTGATACTTTACCATCTCTGAGTATCAAATTTAATAATCATCACACTTAGTCATATCACTTTCATTCATTCATTTTCTTTTGACTCATTTACATTTTTAAAATGCACGTATACATATCTATGTACTTACTTGAATAAAGAAATTTCAATTTGATAGTCATACCTCATTTTCATTACATATAACTTTATAATCTTATATCATTATTTATTAATTCAGTATCCATTAGAGTTGCCATCATGAAATATTATTTGAAATGCCATTATACATAAATATTCACAAACTTATATGTGTTCATAGTATAAGCATTATATGTTACGGAATATTATCATATTAAATTTTTCGTTAGAACATTTTACACCCTTGGGATAAAATATACCCAATACATTATACATATATAACTTATTCTAATAAATTCTCATACCATTATGGATCATCTTCACTAATTTCTGAACTATCCTCAAATTCGCATATTTATATCCACAAGTCGATATAATTAAGAACCATAGACATAAAAGAATATATACACATCCATATAGGGTATCCAACTATTGTTATTCCAGACTTCTATCAAACTATCTTTGATTCTCACGTGTCAACATCCTCCCATTAATCTCAAGCCTTTCTTACTTTTATTTCTAAAAGCATATCATTCTGGTTCCTATCAACTTTGTTTACCTAGTCCGTTCATTCTAAGACTTTCCTCAACAATTATTCACACATAACTTTCCAATCTCGACATAATTCATATCTTAAAACTAGACTCAATTTAGAATGGTAATCTTATGTCCTACATTTTATTTCTCAAAAATTTCAACACCACTAATTCACTTTATTACATTCCTCAAAGCATCTTAAGACCATTAAACGTCTGTTTCTTTCACCTAAAAATTTATTATTTAGTTCGGTGTGCAAACTCACTATTTTAAATTATGAATAGTTTAATGCCCAACTTTCTCCAAAATTTCCTCCATTAATCACTTCCAACAAATTGGAATCGCTAATCTAATTTTGTCTTACCTATCCTTAAGTAAACCTAATATGCTCAAATGTTCCTCTTATGACATTTTTCCATCACTAGTCAATCCTCAAGCAATCCTAACAGATCTTACTTTTATCATTCTTAACATGTCTACAACCTACTTATCTCAATTCACCTCTCACACATTCCTATATTTTAATGACATACTATCCAAATACCAAACATCACCCAAGTCACAATCTCGACATACAAAAATTGTCATCAATTTATATTACATAACCATATTATACAATTTATAAATTTAGAGACAAATTATAATTCTTTTCTCCATGTTATAATTTAAGTGATTTACTCACCAATTTGAAGCTTCAATTGGACTAACTTCTCGCCTTTTTCTAAATAAAATTGATCACCAACAACTCCAAATTATGCTCTCCAACTTAGCTATTTTGAAATCCAAAAATTCATTGTGCAGATACTGTTCATGAACTGTTCATGCAGGTAAAAATACTGTTCATGGGGTACTGTTCATCCGAAATAAATTTGCATGATTTAGGCACCAAATCATGTTATCCAACCATAAAAACATGCATACAAGGAGTATTCTACCTCTTAAACATGATTTTAGGGTCAAAATCATTAGAAAACACTAAGAAATTTCAAAATAATCAAATTACCTCGTAGTTACTGTTCACCATTTCCAGAAATTTTCCGGCGAGTTTCCGACGAAATTGTTTGGTGGGTTTTGAAGATCTCATCGCCACGAGTTCAATGGTACTTCCGGTATCTCAATTGGATGTCTAGGTTGGAAGATATCTTAGAGAGAAGTTTGGTTTTTAGAGAGAGAAAGAAAAAAAAAAGGCTTCCCGAGTTTCTGCTTCCCTCTCACGCTGCTTCTGCCTTCTTTGTTTTTTTTTATTTTTTTTAATTATTATTATTATTTAATAATTACATAATGAAATTTTTTTTTTATATAAATACATATAAATACTATTTTTCATCTTAAAATATCTCAAAAATTTCTAAAAATTTACATTCTTATAAAACTTTAGTTGAACTCCTAAATCATGACTTTTCTTGATAAAAATTTTAATAATACAAATCACAAAATAAATATATTTATACATAATAAAAGAAAAAATATTTCTAAAAATAAAATAAAAAATTTAATAGAGGCCAATATAATTATTTTAAGTAAAACAAAAATAATATTAATTAAAAATATATTTACTTTTAGCAAAAATATAATCATTTAAAAATAATACTTGTTTATAAAAAAATAATTATTTAAAAAAAATATAGGATATTAGATGGCCCCCTTAACGTCAAAATTTCAAAATCACTGTGAAATTCAATTATTCTTTTTCATAGGATTAAGAATCACATTAATCTAAATTTTGGATGAGAAGTTACGTTTATTTTTTTGACTTAAGTATTTATCCTTGATCCTTAAACACTAGGAGTTCTGCCTTGAATTTTTATGCTTCGGTTCTTTTGAAATTGTAGTCATAAATGAAAATTGACTAGATTCATATATCCACTCAAATGCATCTTAATAGTCAATAGGATATATCTAATGACTCCTTACTTGGCCATCTTTAATAAATTGATTTTATCTTCTTGTTCTATAGATATTATTCTCGAAAAATGAAAAATTTGCTTCAATTCTTCTAATTGAGTCCTCTTTCTATTCTTTTTTCTAACCATAAAAGATACACACAAAAAAAGATAAATAAAGGAAATAGGTGCTTAAATATGGCAAAAAAAAAGTGAAAGTATTTAATTTATAAGTATAAAACTCACTCAACATTTAGTTTGAAATACTTCTGTAATGCCTTTGCAAACAGTATATGCTTGACCACTTTCAGCTTTAAAAAACAGAATTTTTTTTAACTTTAGTTTTGATAACATAAATGGTGTAGGAAATGGGAATACTTTTTCAGACTAGGAGCGCATTGCATAAAGCACTTCCCAATGTTGTTTCTTCAAGAATCGAACCATTATCGTTCTTGGAGTTTAAACCGCTACTACCACTACAATAAGTACATTATTTTTTATCATTCATATGAAGGGCCTTATTTTGAGATAGTATAGTTAATTCTACATTACTTGGCTAGCATGAGTTTTACCTTTACACTTTTCTAAATATTCATTCATCTTAATAATGTCGATTTCTTCTGTATATATTTTATTTCTTCTCATTCTTGAAGCTATTGTTTTCTTCTCTCTCATACTTGCTTAGAAAGATAACCCACAAGCATGGCCTACGTCTTTCCCTTACCACTCTATTCTGCTTAGATACATTCACTCTCTTGTTCACAGTGTATTCTCTCTCAATCTCATAGTCCCAATGTTAAATTTTCTTTCTTTCCTTTACCTTTCTCCTTGGTGCTTTATCATGATTGAGACAGTAGAAACACTTGGCTTGTCCTATACTCTGTTTTCTTTCCTTTTACGTTTTTGTTTGGGTTAACTTTGTGAACATGACTAATTAACCCTTCTGATCAACTTGTTCTACTACTTATGCAGTTATATCATTCTTATATTAGGTACCACAAATTCGTCACATTGCGGAGAAAAGAGAATACTATTTCTCAGAGCTGGGTAAGGCTACTTCAATGACTTGAATTTACACACTGTCTTTCATTATTTTCTCATCAGAATGCATTTGAGAGGTAGCATTCTTCACTTGGGTGAGGGTACATTCTTTTCTTTGCTCCATTGATGTTCTTTAATTAATGAAGAAATAAAAATAAAGCTGAAATAGGTATCACATATGGGTCTTTGATGGTTCAAAGTTTCTATGTAGTATTTATTTAGCTTGCTGTCTCAGAAAGGTCACAAATAGTGCTATTCAATGTCAACCTGGCGGAATATGTAGTTAAGAGTTATGGCTACAAATTTTTTTTTTTTTTTTGTTTAAGTATGCTTAGTTCTAAACTTGAAATTTTAATAAAGCTGGACGATACTATGTTTCTTATATAAGGTTTATTCCGTGCAGTCTACCTTTTTTTTTCTTCTAGTACAAGTATTTTCACAATCTTTGAGTATTCAACTAATTTCGCTTGAAATACTAATACGATATGTTCCTTCTCACAAGTGTTTTTCTGCAAGATCAAATCCCTAACATTGTAATTTATTTAACTGCTAAACTCAAACTTATCACTTGAGTCAGCTTGTGAAATTTTCGTGCAGTCTACTTTGAATTACTGTTTTAAGTCTGTGTGTGCATGTATCACACTGTTCCAAAGTTATATCTAATGCTAAACTTGTCATCTTAATAAGGTGATACATATTTCGTATTCCTATTCGATGCAAAGATGTTGGAATATATAGTAGAAGTTGTGGCTGAACGCTTTTTTGGTAGAGTATGCTTATTACTATTAGTTTAGAACTCAAACTTTAATAATTCAGATGTCTGTTTTTAAGGAAATCTGATAACAAAGATGTAAGAAATTGTATATAGATTTTGTTCTTTATCATAATATTAGACAATAGACTAATAATTTCAATAATAAAAATCTAATATACTTTTGACAAATGAAAATTTTCATATTTGTGAAAATTTAATATTTATTATTCCAGAATTTTATCATTTTGATTTAATTTAAAAATGTAAATATTTATACTTAATATTTATTTGTTATTTATTTCAAAAAATTTCTGATTTATTGGTTTAGAAATTCTCTATTGACTGTGGTTAAATTATTTTTTTATCTGTAACTAAATTGGGAATCTTTCTTTTTTTAAGTACAGCATTTTATTTTAAAATATTTATAATTAAAGTTTTAAAAAATAAAAAGTTCTTTTTCACTGGCTAATTAGACAAGCGTGTAAATTCTATTTTTTGTAACGTATGATTAGTTTCAAACTTGAAAGAGTTGGTATTTGGTATACCGCCGGTGGACAATTTTGTCCACCAATGGTATCCAGATCGTGACACATGTCAAAGATAATTTTAAAAAACATTGCTTTTGCTACATGTCACAATCTGAACACTGCTGGTGGACAAAAAATTGTCTACCGATAGTAAACCAAATCATTTTCCAACTTGAAATATTAATAAAGAAAGACGATCCTATGCTTCTTATTTGAGGTTTATTCCATGCAATCTACTCTTTTTCTTTTCCTCTAATATTAGTATTCTCATACTCTGTGTATAGGACTGATTTCATTTGTTCCATGCAGTAAGCTTATATCACTATGACTCAGAAGTTTGTCTGTGCGTGTATACCATGGTTCAAAAGTTATATTAAACAAGGTAGAATATGTAGTTAGAGTCGTAGCTACAATTTTTTTTTTTTGTAAATCGCGTCCAAACTTGAAATAGTAATAATGTAAGACAATCCTATGTTCCTCAAATGAGGTTTATTCCATGCAAATTACTTTTTTATTTTTTTTTCCTGGCACGAGTATTTTCACTCCTTTAGATTATAGAACACACCCTTTATGGGCTGGAACGCTTGAAATGGCAAGAATCCCTCTAATCGAAAAGCTAAAACTTACCTCTTGAGCCACCTTGTGAGTTTTCTATAAAGTATACTTTGTATTGCTATCTTCGGTCGTGAGTCAGAAATTTGTCTACAAACGTATCACATGGTTCAAAAGTTATATTAACTGCTAAGTTTATTATCTTATGTTTCTTATATGAGGTTTATTCCATGCAGTCTACACTTTTTTTTTAATACGAGTATTCTAGCACTCTTTAAATATAGGACTATTCTCATTTGAAACATTGGCTTTACCCCCTCTACAAATATTTTTTGTGTGGATTTAAACCCCTGACACTGCAGGGTCTCTTCAACTGCTAAATTTAAATTTATCACTTGAGCCAACTTGTGCGTTTTCAATGTTATATACTTAGTATTATTGTTTTCGATCCTGAATTAGAAGTTTATCCACATGTGTATCACATGATTTAAAAGTTATATTTAAATTTAAGCTTGTTATCTTAGTATGATCATATTCCATACTCTTATTCTACGCAAGGCTGTTAGAATCTGTCAAAAGAGTTACGGCTAGCTACTACAAATGCTTTTTTGGTAAGGTAAGCTTATTACTGTTAGTTTCAAACTTGAGATATTAATAAAGCTAGACGATCTTATGCTGCATATCTCAGTTTTATTCCACGCACGCAATCTACTTTTTTTTTTACTCCTGACACGAATATTTTCGCACCATTTGGGTATAAGACTAATTTTACTTAAGATACTAAGATTGTCGGACCCCACAAGCTTTTTTCTATGGGTTTAAAATTTTTTACATTACAGAAATCCTTCAACAGCTGAGTCCAAACTTATTTATCACTTGAGCCATGAGCTTACGAGTTGCCATATACATTTTAGTACTGTAATTCACATACTAGCCTTGGAAATTGTCGTCGTCCAGAAACACATCGCAAACATTTTTATTAATGACTTCTTCTCTAATTATCAAATTAGTAAATGAAGAGACAAAAGCTAAGGAGAAATATGGAGAATAGCCAACCGGCTCCCAAGGGAAAGATACAAATGCTTCTACCTTAAAATATTAATGAAGATAGACGATGCTACGTCTCTAGTTTAAAGGTTCAATGGGTAAAAACAAGTTACTGATAAGTGGCTGGGAGCACTAGAGAAAATTTAACCATTCCATGTTTAGTGCTTATATATATTAAGGATTTCAGGGTGAGTAAAACTCTTAATGGAATCAGGAAAGTCTAGATTAAGACTTCCTTAACTTAAGAAAATTAACATTAAGATATGTTTTCTTTATTACTGGAGGGAGCTATTTCTTGGAGAAGTGTAAAGCAATGTTTAATTGCTACTTCTATTATTAAGGCAGAGTTTATGTCATTCTTTAAAGCGACATCACAGGCTATATGGATGATGAGTTTTTGTCTTGTAGTTGTTGACACAACTGCCAAGCTATTAAAGATTTACTGCAATGATTCCGGAGTCAGTAACGGCTTTATTTTAAAATGAATTTTTAAATAAATCCAACGGTTTTCTTTTTTAAATACGAATTTTAAATTGAACAGATATGATTTTCAGAAAAGTCATAATTTATAACTTTTCAGAAAGATCATAATTCTTTAGAATAGACATGTCTGTACAAAACTTTATTATAAATAAATGATCTGACAGAGTGAAAAAATGAATTCAGAAAACGAATTTATCCTCCTCCATTGTCTTTTCTGAAACTTCAAAATTGTTCTTCAGGAGAGATTCTGGAAGTTGCTGTTTGTCAATCTCTGGGTGCTTGGAATTACTCCTAGGGGTGATTTGCTATATACCCTGCAGCAAACGTAGTGGGGGCAAATATCACCTTAAGGACAGTGTGTTTACACACGTTTCTGGGTACAGTTTCATCTTCAAACCATATTAATTTATTAACAATCTTAAGGTGATATTCTTCTCGAAGATGGAGACTACCCAGGAATCTGCATTCAAGGTTATGAATCAAGATTTCATCAAACTTGATCGGTTTGATGGAACAAATTTCAATCGATGGAAAGACAAGATGATGTTTCTCCTCACTGCCATGAAGATTTCATATCTGCTTGATCCTAGTCTAAAGCCAATTGATGATCCAGAAGACACTGACTCTGAACAACTGAAGGAAGAACGCAGAAAGCGAGCCGAGGATGAAGTGCTGTGTCGTGGCCATATTCTGAATACTTTGTCCAATCGGCTATATGATCTGTACTCATCTTACACATCTCCAAAAGACATTTGGAATGCTCTTGAAGCCAAGTATAATACAGAAAAGCAAGGAACATATAAGTTTCTCATCATGCAATATTTTGATTACAAATTATATGATTATGCTCCTGTTCTTGATCAAGTGCATGATTTGCAAATTTTAGTTTCTAAACTCAAAGATATTAAAGTTGACATTCCGGAATCTGTGCAAGTGGGGGCTATTATTGCAAAATTACCCTCAACTTGGCATGACTATAGAAAGAAGTTATTGCATACCACTAAAAGTTTCACTTTAGACCAGATTCTGTAACATCTGCGGATTGAACAAGAAACACGGAATTTGCAACGTAGGCATTCAGAATATGTGTCAAAAGTCAATTTTGTGGATGCAGGAAATAAAAATAAGAACTATTCTGGAAATAACAAGAGGAAGAATCCTGAGCCTACTTCTATCAATTCTGGAAAACAGTACAAGCCAGCAAAGTCTTGTTTTTACTGTGGAAAGAAAGGGCATCTCAAGAGGGATTGCAGATACAGGAAGAAACAAAGGACTGAACATACTAATATTGCAAACATGGTTGACTCAGAGACTCATGAAATTGTTGCCATGGTTTCAGAGTTGCGAATTAGTATGATTTCAGAATTGAACATGGCTGCTTCTACTAAGTCTTTTGACTGATGGTATGATTCTGGAGCAACGATTCATGTTTGTCATGACAAGAATCATTTCAAGAATTATGAAATTGCTGATCAAGGACACGAAGTTCTTATGGGCAATGGAGCCACAGCAAAAGTACTTGGAAGAGGCAGTGTGGAGTTGCAATTTACTTCAGGGAAGAAGTTATTGCTACAGAATGTTCTTCATAGTCCTGACATTAGGAAGAATCTTGTATCTGCAAATCTGTTATGTAGTAAAGGTTTAAAAGTTGTGTTAGAGTCTAATAAACTTGTAATCTCCAAAAATGGAGTGTTTGTGGGCAAGGGTTACTCTTGTGATGGAATGTTCAAGTTAAGTATTAATAAGAATAATTCAGTTTCGGTTTATATTGCTGAGCAATATTTTTCTTTATGGCATGGTAGATTAGGACATGTTAATAATAAAAGTTTAAGTTATATGTCAAAGCATGGTTTAATTTTATGCCAAAATGACACAAATAGTAAATGTGAGATTTGTGTCCAAGCTAAGATGACAAGAAAATCTTTTCCTTTTGCACAAAGGCATTCTGAAATTTTAGAGTTAGTACATTCTGATATTTGTGAATTGAATGGTATATTGACTAGAGAAGGAAATAGATATTTTATTACTTTTATTGATGATTATTCAAGATATACACATGTGTACTTGATGAAATCTAAAGATCAGGCTTTTGATATGTTCTCGTATTATAAGTCAATAGTAGAAAACCAAAAGGAAAAGAAAAGAAAAATATTAAGGAGTGATAGGGGTGGAGAATATTTCTCTAATGAATTTATCGAATTTTGTGAGAATAGTGGAATAATACATCAAACAAGTGCTCCTTACACACCTCAACAAAATGGTCTGGCAGAAAGAAAAAATAGGACATTAGTAGAAATGACAAATGCCATGATTTTGAGTGCTAAATTACCAACCAATCTGTGGGGGGAAGCGTTGTTGACTGCTAATCATATACTAAATAGGATACCATCAAGGACAATAAAATCCTCTCCGTATGAATTATGGAAGGGAAAAAAACCAAATTTAACTTACTTGAGAGTTTGGGGTTGTATTGCATTTTATAGAATCCCGGATCCAAAAAGAACCAAATTAGGACCTAGAGCCTTAAAGAGTATTTTTGTAGGATATGCAGAAAATTCCAAGGCATATAGACTACTAGATATTGACTCTAATGTTATCATAGAATCAAGAGATGTAGAATTTTTTGAAAACAAATTCATTAATGATTCTGTGGAGACAGATGATGAACAAGTACCTAGTGGAAGGAACAATGATAATACATCTTTTGAAAATGCTAGGATAGAATCTCACATTGAGATTGAACCTAGAAGGAATCAAAGATCTAGAAAAGAAAAACATCTAGACCCTGATTTTATTTCTTCTCAAGCCATTGTGTTTTTAGTTGAAGGCAGTAGAGACACTGTTACTAGTCAAATACCCATTATCTTAAATGTTGAACAAGATCCAAAAACTTATACGGAAGCAATGACATCTAGAGATGCTAGCTTTTGGAAGGAAGCTGTTAATGATGAAATGGAATCCTTATTGTCTAACAATACTTGGATTTTGGTAGATTTACCTTTAGGTTCAAGACCTATAGGTTGTAAATGGGTATTTAGACGAAAGATTAATACTGATGGTTCAATACAAGCGTTTAAAGCAAGACTGGTCGCTAAAGGTTTTAGACAAAAAGAAGGAATAGATTATTTTGACACATATGCACCCGTTGCTAGAATAACCTCCATTAGAGTGTTATTGGCTTTAGCTTCAATCAACAATCTGTTTGTGCATCAAATGGATGTCAAAACAGCATTCTTAAATGGTGAATTAGAAGAAGAAATTTATATGGAACAACCTGAAGGCTTCATACTTCCTGGAAATGAAATGAAAGTTTGCAAATTGGTTAGGTCGTTGTATGGCTTGAAACAAACACCAAAACAATGGCATGAAAAGTTTGATTCAGTTATCTTGTCTCATGGTTTTAGGCATAACAATGCTGATAAATGTGTTTACTCTAAATTCACAAATGATTATGGAATTATTATTTGCTTATATGTGGATGACATGCTTATTTTTGGGACAAGTATGGTTGCTGTAAATGAAACTAAGAAGTATCTATCTTCAAACTTTAAAATGAAAGATCTGGGAGAAGTGGATACGATCTTAGGAATAAAAGTTAAAAAACATAGTAGGGGTTTTGTCTTGAATCAATCTCATTATATTGAGAAGGTTTTAAACAAGTTCAAACACTTGAATATCAAGGAGGCAAGTACAGCCTATGATCGTTCACAAAATCTAAAAGAAAACACTAACAGGTCAGTTGCTCAAGTTGAATATGCTAGTGCCATTGGTAGTTTAATGTATGCTATGCATTGTACAAGACCAGATATATCTTTTGTTGTTTGCAAACTTTCAAGATTCACATGTAATCCAAGTCCTGAACATTGGAAAGGGATTGCAAGAGTGATAGGATATTTGAAGAAAACAATAAATTTAGGATTATTTTATAATAATTATCCAGCAGTATTAGAAGGTTATACAGATGCAAGTTGGGTCACTAGTGCAAGTGACAATAAATCAACTTCAGGTTGGGTTTTTACTCTTGCAGGAGGAGCAGTTTCTTGGGCTTCTAAGAAACAAACTTGTATGACTCATTCCACAATGGAATCAGAGTTTGTTGCCTTAACTGCAGCTTGTTGAGAGGGAGATTGGCTGAAAAATTTGTTATTGAAAATAAAGTTGTGGCCACAGCCGATGCCAGCCATCTCTTTACACTGTGATAGTGAAGCAACTTTGTCTAGAGCATTTAATAAAGTTTATAACGGTAAATCTAGACATATAAGTCTAAGGCATGATTATGTCAGAAGTTTAATTTGTGACGGAATAGTCACAATTCAATATGTAAAAACGAGCAATAACTTAGCAGATCGTTTCACGAAAGGGCTCACCAGAGATTTGGTGATCAAAACATCTGAAGGAATGGGTTTAAAACCCCTTAAATAGAGTCACCAGTAATGGGAACCCAACCTTTGGCTGGACCAAATCTAGTTTAATGGTTCAATGGGTAAAAACAAGTTACTGATAAGTGGCTGGGAGCACTAGAGAAGATTTAACCATTCCATGTTTAGTGGTTATATATATTAAGGATTTCAGGGTGAGTAAAACTCTTAATGGATTCAGGAAAGTCTAGATTAAGGCTTAAAAGAAAATCCACCTATGTGAACATAAGGAGTGGTGCCGCTCCTAGCAAAAATTTGGGGTTGATTCTTGGACATGTTTATGAAAAGCCTAGGATGAAGCACATGGCCTTATAGGTGCTTAAATATTATGTTCTGTGAACTTTTTTGAAGTTATTTAAGACTGTGTGTGTGATATTTCCGGTTTTAACATAAGAATTGCAGTTCAATGCTTCGTGCAACCATCAATTTGTTAATACTTTGAGATATTTACACTAAGGGTAGGTTCAAGTCGAAAGACACCTATCTTTATGCATAGCCTTATGAGTTAGAGAAGACACTCAGTTTTCAAACTAAGTGGGGGATTGTTAGAGATAAATAGTTAGTTTGAAAAGAGTGTGTGTGTGAAATTTTAAAGCCCTACATTGAATTATTATAAAGGGCTTTAAGCCTTTATAAGTTAATTATCACACCACATATTAAATAGACATTTGGAGGAGACATAATGAAAATAAGGAAATAAATAAATAAATAACTATTTATATTTAAAATGCACTTAGCACTTAGCACTTGACACGTGCGCGTGCGTTGGATTGAATTAGATCTAACGGCTTTATTTTAAAATGAATTTTTAAATAAATCTAACGGTTTTCTTTTTTAAATACGAATTTTAAATTGAACAGATATGATTTTCAGAAAAGTCATAATTTATAACTTTTCAGAAAGATCATAATTCTTCAGAATAGACATGTCTGTACAGAACTTTATTATAAATAAATGATCTGACAGAGTGAAAAAATGAATTCAGAAAATGAATTTATCCTCCTCCATTGTCTTCTCTGAAACTTCAAAATTGTTTTTTTGGAGAGATTCCGGAAGTTGCTTTCTGTCAATCTCTGGGTGCTTGGAATTACTCCTAGGGGTGATTTGCTATATACCCTGCAGCAAACGTAGTGGGGGCAAATATCACCTTAAGGACAGTGTGTTTACACACGTTTCTGGGCACAGTTTCATCTTCAAACCATATTAATTTATTAACAGTAAGAGTTACGGTTGCAAATACTTTTTTAGCGGAGTGTGCTTAGTAGTTAAAACTATTAGTTCCAAACAGGAAATTTTAATAAAGCTAGACCGTCCTATGTTGCTTATCTCAGTTTTATTCCACAATGCTGTCTACTTTTTAGTGCTATAAATTCACATACTAGCCTTGGAAATTGTCGTCACCCACCCATAACCACCTCGCAAACAATTTGAATAATGGCTGCTCCTTCCTCAACCAAATCTTACTATGAGAGATTAACTACCACATTAATGAATGAAGAGGCAAACCTAAGGAGAACTAGGAAACTGTCAAATCCCAGGTTCGACCTTATGTTGGAGAACGCGAAGAGTGTGCCAAGTATTACTCCCCCAAGCTGTTATCTATCGGTCCCATCCATCATGAGCGAGGAAAGAATTACAAGTTAATGTGGACAGCAATGTACCTTGGAGATGAAGGTAAACGTACCTGCAGAGAAGCTTCTGAAGAACTACTTGAAAAGATTAAAGTGAAGATGTATGAGCTTAAGGAGTTTTACTCGTATGATGCGATTGAAGGGTTGGACGATGATGAGCTTGCACAGATATTCCTTTTAGATGGGTGTGCAGTACTTCATTTCATGGAGAATGCGAGTGTTGAGCGTTTAGAAGAACTAAAGATTAAGCTTGACCAAATGGTTATAGTGCATAATGATTTGCTTTTGTTGGAGAACCAACTCCCCTACCAATTGCTGAAGTTGTTATGCAATGACGATGAGGGCGTGTTGATGGGTTACATAAACAACTTTTTCAACATGCACCACTTGATGTCACCAGATGTAAAAGTTGTAACAGTGCAAAATACCACGGAAGGATACTCCAAAGAGGTGATCCTGACAGTGGATCATCCAACTCACTTGCTTGATTTTCTACACACAGCCATCCTAAACGGACGAACTCAAGGAAAGGGCCAGCAACGTGTCCAAGATTGGAAAACACATAGGAACATACAAGAGCTTCAATTAGCATGGATTGAGGTAGTCGAGAACAAGCGGCTAGGCCTCACGGACATCTTTTTCACTCACCGCGGCTTCTACTGTAAAGGAGAACTTCAACTTTCATCCATCAAAGTCGACAAATACACCGCTACTACTTTCTTGAACTTGATAGCCTACGAGATGTGTCTGGATTTTGAGAACCACTACGAGATTAGCTCCTACATATGCTTCTTGGACTCCCTCATTCACCATCCAAAGGATGTCAAAAAGCTCAAGAAAGCTGGGGTTCTCCGCAATATACTCGGCAGCGATGAAGAAGTGGTCAAGCTCTTTAAAACCATCGCCCCTGACTTGGCACCTAACTATGATATATTGCTGCATTTCTAGCACTAGGTCCCACTTATATTCAGACTTGGTTCGCCCTTTTTCCCGGTAAATAGAACTACATAAGGGCAATAAACATCGATGTATACTCCAACTATAAGTCTTTGTACTTTGGTGTGTGATTACATTTAATTATATGGCTTTCGAGTTATTGTATGATATCATCCTTGCTCAGAAACTGCAGTGTTTCATTTTCACACTTACCTCAATAATAAAGAATTTTTTTACACTGATTATGTTCATTTAAATCCAAACCATTTTCAATATATATTCACGAACTTGAACCTTTGACATTACAAAGGTCTTTCAATTGTTAGATTAAAACTTTTTTATTGAACACAAACTTGTGAGTTAAGCAAGCACCGTTCTCGTTAAATGTTTATAAAGAAAAATATTTGTGAAAAGCGTGCCATATCTGCTTGAAACTTTATCACATGAATTTGTGCGATAGTGGACTCTTCCAAATCGTTCTATTCTTGAATTTTCTCCTCATCCTCCATTCCAAATTTTTTTCATATGTGTCTAGGGCAACCCTTTTCCTGCCTGCCCTTGTATCTGATAAACTGCCAATTGAAGGGGAAGGTGACAAGCCTGTTTCTTCATTTAAACTTTGAGAGATTAAGACGTTGAGGAATCTATTATATCCAAACTGGCAGCTGGACTTATAGAAGCTTCAGTGAAAAGTCCTGCTTGTATCAAAAAAGTCCTCCAAGGTTGTTTCACCAAGAGTCATTTCTCTATCCTGACCCTTCATATCCCCTCCATACCATTTCTTTTGAACTTGTTGGATTTCTCCCCTCACATCATCAATTCTCTCCCCACTTAAAGCCTGAGTTAAGGCCAGACAGGCTTGATGTTGAAAAGAAGATGGTGATCACATGATCTCATACTCTATCCCTACAGACTTATTTGCTTCAGCAGTCCATAAATTTCGAAGAAGCTCGTGGAGTTTCATGCTCCCCAACGGCTTCCCCACATCTCCTAGTTGATGTTTGACCCCATCAAGAGTAAAACTATACCATGGATTTTGTCTAGTTAACTGTGAAGGCTGTAAATAAGAATGCTGCCCGTTACCTTGAGAAACCATTGTCTGAATCCCCATTCAACGCACTTTTAGCCCAAACCTGTATTTAGAAATAGAGATCAATTAAAATCATTGAACATTCAACTAAATGCCCCGAAACTAACTTCTCAAGGTATCAATACAGGTTGTTCCAAAATACAACCCAACCTCTATTTTAAGATCAAGGACTATAAGGTTGGAGAGCGAGGGTCATATAAACTTCATATTAGAATTCCATATTTCCAATATGGAACTCAAGTCCCATATCATGCAATTGAAATCCTAACATTCCACCACGCTCCATAACCTCGACGCCCATGTAGGCTGACTTTGTGATAGCTTCATCTAGTCCCGGAAGAACAATGCAATGTCGGCGTCACCACCTGCACCGCTAGCTTACAACTACGAGAAGTAACGGAAGACTATGATACCAGTCATACTCCAAAAGCTAGTCCACAGGTTGAAGAGCCCAAGTTCATGAAAGTCACACACATTAGAATCACATACTTTTGATGTGGTTCTAACAAAAATACCCAAACTACTTCAAAGCTAATACTGTGCTCCTTGTAGATTTCCGAAAAATACCAGAATCGAAAAGGTGAATGTCCTATGCTGCGCACATCAACTGAAGTAAAAGTATAAGAAAAATGACTGATGTTGACATTTTTGTTCAGAGAACTTTCACTTTCCTACTTATTTTCTCGAGAATCAATCAAGTGCCTATCAAGGTTTATGCGTTATTTATTCGCAAAATAAAAGATCAGCCCACCAATTAAATTAACAGACAAAGTCGTAGCAAACGAAGAAAACCCACAAACTGAATTGTTCCCAGGAACAGAATTTGGTTACATACATAAAAGAAGCAACGAAGCTCAAAACTTTACCTGAATTAATAGAAATAGGACATGCGAAAATAGAGAAAAAGCGCCTAAGATTTTGGGCTCAGCTTATGAGCTGCAACAGAAGGAAACCCATCCGTATATGCAGTTGTGGGATGCTTTCACATTTAATATTTGACGAAGCGAACTGAAAGCGAAACGCAAATGAAGCCAGATGATTGAAAGCTGTAAACTTGGGAAGCGATTTACGTTAATCGGTCATGAGAATGAGTTGGGACAATGGAAAGTGACAGAATTTGAGAGGGGTTGGGGCCTCATCCAGGCGGGGCAATCGTGTTGGCTGGGGCTACTATTGGATTTGTGTCAATCTGAGGAGCGTCCGCATCTTCTTTTTTTTTAAAAAAAAGAAAAAAAAACTTTATGGTTACTTTTTTTTAAATGACGCAAATAATTTTATACTTTTTAAATATAAAATTAATTAAGACTTATTATTATTTGTGTTTATGTCTAGATTTTTTGAAAAAAACTTTCTCATATTTTTATAATATATTCAAAATCTAATTCTAATAAAAAATGTATTTATTTTTATTTCAAATTATTAAAAGAGGATTAAATAATTATGCTCTATTTTTATTTAAAATATCAAAATAATAATTTGATATTGAAGTCATGGACTCATTTATTTTTAATTTTAAAATTATTTTGATTATACAAAATAATTTTATAAATATCAAACACATTATATATTAATACTTAAAACATTTAACAGAACAATTAACATGTAAAAAATTTGATGCATTTTGAGGACTTGTTCGTGCACTAAAAAAATTTACAATTAAAATTAAGGGGATTTAAAAATTTAAAAATTCAAAAATTAAATTATTAATTTATTCAATAATATTATATTATTTAAAATTTATAAAATATTGTACAATTTCAAATAAACTAATTATGTTTGTATCAAATTAAATTATATTTTGAACTAAATATAAGTTTTTCAAAATCATATATATTAATATAAATTAGATGAAAATACTTCATAGAATCTTTTATTCTAGAAAATGATAATAAAAAAAACTCTAATTACAGAATACAACACCCTGCTTAACTAACCGTAGTAACCAACTTAACGGTTAGCAACTAATGTTTCATCCACTAATTATTATTCAGGCAATGCCTATTGGCAGCCTATGCTTGACTCTTGCCCACTTTTTGCACTCCACCTTCCTCGTTAACACCTTGATCAGTATGAGTTATGCTAGTGTTGCTATCAATAACTACTCCAACAGCAATAACCAAGTCATCAATATTTAGAAAGAAAGAAATCAATGTGTCCACGTCTATAATGTATAATCCAAGTACAAGTATCCGACATGAAATGCTATAAAATATATGTACAATAATATATATTGTTAGATTAAGTGCTTATTATTAGATAGACAACTACTATCACAATCTCTGATGAAAATTGAACACACGACCTCAATTATGATGTCAATTGTTAAATCGAACGCTTATCATTAGATCAAAAACTATAATTGCTAGACAAGACACAGATCTTTTTACTTAATTTTAATAGTATAAATGTCACAGGTCTACTGTGACTTGACTATAACTTAAACTTTCATCATAAAATAATTGTTGTTACAATTTGACCAACGTATATTATAAAAATGAAAAATATTTTATAACATGTAACAATTCTTATAATAATAAAATTATATACAATTAACCAAAATAGTAATTTAAGTTTGTTTAACATAATCTCAAAGTTCACAGAAGATTTAGGGGATTGTATATGATCTTGAGAAGATTATTCTTTGAGGTGAGCACTAGGGTATCCCAGATGAAGATTGAGGCACCGGAGATTTTTATTTATGAACAAGACGCTCTTGAGAAGTCCCACATGAGAGGGTTATAATCTAAGGATTTCCTTTGTTTTCTCAAAAAAATTCTGCTTAAATTCAAATCAATCCCAAATGCCTACAACAAGGATGACTTCCTTGTTCTTGCTTTTAATCCTATGTGAAACATAGTGTTAGAGAAAATATTTTGAATGCTAAGAGAGTGTGCGAAAGTGTTTATTAAAATTCTACATTAAATAATGTTAAAAGTTTTTAAATCTTTATAAATTAATTTCACTCTTTATATTAAATATAAATTTAGAAAGAAACATTGGGAAAGAAAATACTAAGAAATAAATAAATAATTATATTTAAAATACACTTGGCATAAAATTTTTTAGTCTGATTTAAATTAATTTTTTATTGAATTTAAATAATACAACTTTAAAAAAATCATAACTTAAAAAAATTATAACTTCAAAACAGAGTTGTGTTAGAACATATTATTAGTACAAATAAAACTCTGACATATTTAAATATATATATATATATATATATATATATATATATATATATATATATATAGTGTATTATTGATCCTCTTCTATTAGTTTCTTTGGAACATTAAATACTTTTTTAAAAATAATTGTCTATTAATCTCTAAATATTAATCTTTTAAAAATTGTTTGATCCAATTTTGTCTCAAAATTTTCAAGAACTTCAACATTTCATCCTTAGAACAAATGTGGCATTTTTGTGTGCTTATCAATCATCAAGTCATCAATTTATTTTATTTTTTTTCTCTTCTTTCTCTTTTCACAACAAAAGCTAAAAGAATACAAAGAGCCATTTGCGGGTGTGAATGCTGGCACTAACATTTCGAATATGGCTGCAAAGCAGCCCTTTCATCTTCTTCTAAAACCCAAACTTCTGTTAAGAAATTACAAGTTGTGGATCATATTATAATTGATTTTCATCATTTAATATTTACTTATGCATCAATATTTGTTAACCTCCAACATAATTTATAAAAAATGAGGGAGATTTTGGGTCTTTGAAATTGGGTTTCATGCTTTTGCTGCTATCAATGGCGGCTTCACCATGAACCACTGGTTTCGAATATGCTTTCCCCATTAGACTTGGTTGTGTTTCTTCAACTGCAAAAGATGAAAATCAAGTCTAACTTCCAAACCAGATTCGAAACTAGTGGTTCAAGGTAAAGCTGCCATTAGAAAGCATGTAGAAAAGATGAAATTTGAAAGAAGAGACACAGAAATAATAAAATAGAGTAAAAAAAAATTGCAGAAAAAGAGTCAAAATTAAAATGCATGGGGTAAATCAAGGAAGTGGGTATTTGAAGGAGACACCGCATATTCAAAGATTGCTGATTGTAATGGCAAACGGCTACTTAAATTTTATAATATAATGAAAGTTTAAATATTATTTTAGAAATTCTAAAATAATTAATCTTTTACTATATATTAATTTCTATAGTAGAAGCATAAAATGTAGAGAAATTTTTTAAAATGGTCAATTATGTAATGCTGAGCTATACTTGTTTTTTACATATAATGTTTTTATTATAAAATCTGACAGCAAACACTTTAAAATTTGTAAATAAATCTTGTCCAATAATAAAAATAAAAGAAATATAGTCTTCCCAGATGCCGGGGGGATGCAATGGAAATGGGAGAATCATCTCCCCTTTTGATCGTCCCTCCTTCATAAGCGTATTTTTTTTTATTGCAATAAGGTTCTTCCCAATGGTGCTTTCACTTCTATTTGGGATTATGTGAATGTATAATCAATTACATTGTGGAGATTGTGTCATCTTTATTATCAAGCTACTCTATGTACACATATGTGGGTCTTTGGTGTGGAGATCTGTATCTTTGAATTTATTTAAAACTACCTCTTCATTTGATTTCTATTGATTGATGAACACCTAATTAAGAATAAATAAATTTAGAATTACTAATATATATTTATTATGTTTTAATAATCGTTGCATAAAATGAAGTAAAGAAAATGTTTTTTTTCAACCATTGCTTACGCTAATAGTTTGAACAACAAAATTTAGATAATACTTCAAAACCGCTGCATAAAATGACAATATGCAACAGCTTACAAAAGCGTTGCTTATACTACTAGTTTAAGCAAAGAAATTTAGAGGACAATTCACAAACTGTTGCATAAAATAGAATATAATAGTTGTTTACATGGACAATTGAAGCAACGAGTTTTAGACAACGTTCTATAAACAATTGCCTTAAAACAGGATTTGCAACATTTACAAAAATGTACTGTATATTAATAATTTAAGCAACAAATTTTCGACAATAACATAGAAAATGTTGCATAAAATCTAAATATGCAATAGTTTTAGAAAGGCTTTCTTATATAAATTATATAAGAAATGAATTTCAAAGAACTGTAGAAATTATTATACAAAAATCAAATTTTTTTTATAGAACAGTTGATTACACAAGTGTTTTAAGTAACAAATTTTAGACAACTCTTATATTTTTTTTAATAATCTTATACGTAACACTAGTAAATGTATTGGATGAAGTGTAAAATTTATTCATATTTTTCTATTTTAGGAACAAATTTTCATTTGTTTGACTTATTTGTATGAAAATAAATATTAGTACAAATTCAATTTTTTTTAAAAAAATAGGAGAACAAGTAAAATTTTAAACAATAATTTTGAACTGTGAGTGCATTGCATAAAGCCCTTTCCAATGTGATTTCTTTAAGAATCGGACTATTACGGTTCTTGAAATTCAAACAGCTGCTGCCACTGCAGCTAACCAATATTGGTTACATTATTTTTTATCATTCATGTGAAGGACGTTATTTTGAGATAGTATAGTTATTTCTACATTACTTGGCTTGCATACGTTGTACTTCTTTTACACTTTTCTAAATGTTCTTTCATCTTAATGATGTTGATTTCTTCTGTATATATTTTCTTTCTCACCAGTTGCTCCATCAACTTCAATATACTTTTGATTCTTGCAGCTGTTGTTTTCCTCTCTCTCATACTTGCTTAGAATGATAATCCACAACCAACAACTATTGGTCCAAGTGAAAGGGGCTTGGGCTTTATTTTGTCCCGAGTTTGATCTTTGGAGCAGTGTGTATCGAGAAAAATACTTGTTAGGAGGAGTCTCCACCTTTGGTGCCTAAAGTATCCAGGGGAGACTGGTACCTCACCGACTAAGCGAGAGGATACCCTTGGTATTATACAAAAAAAAAAAGAAGATAATCCACAAGCATGGCCTAACACTTTTCCTCACCACTCTATTCTAGTTAGATACACTTACTTTCTTCTTCACAGTTGATTCTCTCTTACTCTCATAGTGTCAGTGTTAAGTTTTCTTTTCTTTCCCCCACCTCTCTCCTTTGTTCTTAATCATGATTGAGACAGTAGAAACACTTTGCTTGCCCTATACTCTGTTTTCTTTCCTTTTATTTATTTATTTACTTTTGGTTTGGGTTAACATTTGTGTACATGACTAAATTAACCCTTCCGACCAACTTGTTCTACTACTTCTGCAGTTATCTCATTCTTATATTAGGTACCGTAAATTTGTCACATTGCAGAGAAAAGAGAATACTATGTCTCATGGCCGGGTAAGGCTACTTCAACGACTTGAACTCACTCACTGTCTTTCATTATTTTCCCATCACAATGTCCTTGAGTTAGCATTCTTCACTTGGGTCAGGGTACATTCTTTTCATTCTTCATCTAATGTTCTTTAATTAATGAAGAATAAAAATAATGCTGAAATGGGTATCACATATGGATCTCTTATGGTTCAAAGTTTCTATTTTGTATCTATTAAGCTTGTTTCCTTAGAAAAGTGATAAATATTGCTATTCCATGTAAAGCTGGTACAATTCATGGCTACAAATTCTTTTTGTAAAGTATGATTAGTTCCAAACTTGAAATATTAATAAAGCTACATGATGTGTATCACACAGTTCAAGAGTCATATTTAATGTTAAGTTTGTTACCTTAGAAAGGTCATAATATTCCGTATCTCAAACTCAAAATATTAATAAAGCTAGACAAACTGCCCTGACATTACAAAGTTTTTTCAGCTGCTGAGCTCAAACTTACCACTTGAGTCAGCTTGTGTGATTCTCTTGCAGTCAACTTTGAATTACTCTTCTCGATCGTGAGTCAAAAATTTGTGTGCATCATGTTCCATTATATTTAATGCTAAGCTTGTTATCTTAGTAAAGTCATATTCCATATTCCTATTCGATGCAAAGCTGTTAGAATATGTGGTAAGAGTTATGGTTATGGCAGAGTATGCTTATTACTATTAGTTCCAAACTTGAAATATGAATAAAGCTAGATGATTCCATTTTGATAATATTTATAGTTAAAATTTAGAAAATGATAAAAAAAATTCGCAAGCTAAATACATTTGCAAGGTCAATGTTTTCGTGAGGCAGAAGTTTGCTTACGCATATATCACATTTGGGTCTCTTATGTTTCAAAGTGCTATTTAGTATTCTACAAAGCCTGTTGCTTTAGAAAGATCATGAATGTTGCTATTTGATATAAACCTAGTAGAATATGTAGTTAGAGTCGTAGTTCCAAATACTTTTCTTTTTTAAAGCATGTCCAAACTTTAAATATTAATAAAGTCAGACGGTCCTATATTTCTTATATGAGGTTTATTCCATGCAGATTACTCTTTTTTCTCCTAGCATGAGTATTCTCACACCTTTTGATTGTAAGAATAATTTCACTTGGAATACTGAAGTCTCCCTCCTCATAAGTTTTTTTTTTCTGTGGGTTTGAACGCTTGATATTTAGAAATCTCTTCAACCGCTAAGCTCAAACTTACCCCTTTAGCTAGCTTGTGGATTTTCTACAGTATAATTTGTATTACTATTTTCGATCATGAGTTAGAAGTTTGTTTGCGCTTGTATCACATGGTTTAAAAGTTATATTAATGCTAAGCTTATTATCTTATGTTTCTTATATGAAGATTGTTCCATGCAATCTACTCTTTTTTCTCTAATACGAGTATTCTCATATTCTTCAAGTATAAGATTAATTTCATTTGAGGTATTGAATTTACCCCTCCCCACAAATGTTTTTCTATGAGTTTAAACCCCTGACATTGCAGAGTCTCTTTAACTGATGAATTCAAACTTACCCTTTGAGCCAACTTGTGGGTTTTCCATGCTATATAATTTGCATTACTTTTTTCAATCATGAGTCAGAAGTTTGTTGGCGTGTGTATCGCATGGTTCAAAAGTTATATTTAATTCTAAGCTTGTTACCTTTGTAAGGTCATAAATATGCCATATTCTTATTCCATTTAAGGTCGTTAGAATAAGTAGCAAGAGTTACAGTTGCAAATGCTTTTTTGGTAGGGTATACTTATTACTATTAGTTCCAAACTTGGAATATTAATAAAACTAGACATCTTATCCTGCTTACCCTAGTTTTATTCCACACAAGCAATCTACTATTTTGTTTTTGCCTCTTGGCACGAGTATTTCACAGCTTTTGGATATAAAACTAATCTAACTTGGGGTACTAAGATTTTTTCTCCCCACAAGTGTTTTTCCATTGACTTAAAATTGCTTATATTATAGAGGCTCTCAACTACTGAATTCAAACTTGTTTATTACTTAATGTAGCATTCTCCACATGGGTCACAGTACATTCTTTCTTTCTTCCCCTAATTTTTTTTAATTAATGAAGAAATAAAAATAATTCTGAAATGGGTGTCACATATGGGTACGTTATGGTTCAAAGTTTCTATCTAGTATTTTTTAAGCTTGTTGCCTTAGAAAAGTCATAAATATTGCTATTCCACGGAAAGCTGGTAGAACATGGAGTTTTTTTTGTTTTTAAGTATGCCTGCTTCCAAACTTGAAATATTAATAAAGCCCCACGATGTGTATCAAATGACGCAAAAGTTATATTTGATGTTAAGCTTGTTATCTTAGTAACGTTATAATATTTTATATTTCAAACTTGAAATATTAGTAAAGCTAGATGAACCCTTTACATTTTAAAGTTTTTTCAACCATTAAACCCAAGCTGATCACATGAGTCAACTTGTGGGAGTTCCATGCAGCCTAATATGAATTACTATTTTCAATCGGTCAGATGTTTGTGTGTGCGTGTATCACATGGTTCAAAAGTTATATTTAATACTAAGTTTGTTATCTTAGTAAGGTCATATATAATATTCAATATTTCAAACTTAAAATATTAATAAAGCTATACAAAACCTGATATTATAAAATTTCTTCAACTGCTGAACTCAAACTTAGCACTTGAGTCAGGATTTCTATGTAATCTACTTTGAATTATTGTTTTCAATCATTGGTCAGAAGTTTGTGTGCCCGTGTGTATCACATGGTTCCAAGGTTATATTTAATGCTAAGCTTGTTATCTTAGTAAGGTCATAAATATTCCATATTCCTTTTCGATGCAAAGCTGTTACTGAATAATGCAGCCAGAGTTACGGCTGCAAATGCATTTTTGGCAGAGTAAGCTTATTACTGTTAAGTTTCAAACTTGAAATATTAATAAAGCTAGACCGTACTATGTTGCACATCTCAGTTTTATTCCACATATACTATCTACATTTTAGTGCTATAAATTCATAGACTAGCCATGGAAATTGTTGTCACCCACCCATAACCACCTAGCAAACAATTTGAATAATGGCTTCTCCTTCATCAACCACATCGGATGATAAGATTGCCAAATTAGTTAACGAAGGGGCAAAGCTAAGGAGAAACAGGGAGGATAGGCAACTGTCAAATCCCAAGGCCAAGATACAAAAGGTTCAAACTTATCTTGGAGTACGCTGAGAGTTTGCCAGGAATTACTCGCCCAAGCTGGTATCTATGGGTCCCATTCATCATGAGCGAAGAGAGAATTACGATCGTGATCTAGGAGAAAATTACAAGTTAATGTGGGCAGCAATGTACCTTGAAGTTCAAGGTAAAGGTACCGGAGAAGCTGCTGTAGAAATACTTAGAAAGATTAAATGAAGATGGATGAACTGAAGGAGTATTACTCGGATGATGTGATTAGGGGGTGGCCAATGATGAGCTGGCCCAGATATTCCTTTTAGATGGGTGTGTTGTACTTCATTTCATGGAGAAAGCGAGTGTTGAGAAGCCGGAAGAACTAAAGATTAAAGTTGACCAAATGGTTATAGTGCACCATGATTTGCTCTTGTTGGAGAACCAACTTCCCTACCAATTGCTGAAGTTGTTGTGCCCCATTGCCTAACATGTCAGCAAGTGAAAGCTGAACACCAACAACCCGTAGGGTTACATCAACGGATAGAGATACCAGAATGGAAATGAGAGAGAATCACCATGGATTTTATCACAGGGTTACCAAGGACCCCCAAAGGATACGATCCTATATGGGTAATAATAGACCAAATGACGAAGTCAGCACACTTTCTGCTTTTGAAAACCACCTATAACGTAGCTCAGTATGCAAGGCTTTACTTAAATAAAATAGTTAAGCTACATAGAGTTCTTATATCTATTATATTTGATCGAGAGCCGCAGTTCACGGCACGATTTTGGAGAGCTTTCCAAGAAAAATTAGGAACAAGATTGGATTTGAGCATAGCTTTCCATCCCCAAACCGATGGTCAGTCAGAGCATACAATTCAAATTTTAGAGGGCATGCTCCAAACTTGTATTTTTTATTTTGATGGAAGTTGGGATATGTACTTCCCCTTGGCTAAATTTTTCTATAATAATAGTTACCAAACTAGTATAAAGATGGCCCCATTCGAAGCTTTGTGTTGTAGACGATGCAGGTCTTCCATTGGATGGTTCGAAGTGGGAGAGGCTAAACTTCTAGAGCCAAATCTTGTATAGAAATCTTTGAACAAGGTGAAACTGATTAGAGAAAGGCTATAGGTAACTCAAAGTAAACATAAGGCATATGTTGACAATAGGCAAAGGGAGTTAGAATTTTTAGAGGATGAACAAGTATTCTTAAAAGTCTCACCCATGAAAGGAGTGATGAAATTTGGAAAGAAGAGGAAGTTAAGTCCTCGATATATAGGCTCTTTTGAAATCTTGGATAGGGTAGGTGCTACAGCATATCACATAGCCTTGCCACCAGAACTAAGTGATGTTAATCTAGTTTTTCATGTATCAATGTTAAGAAAATACCTACAAGATCCATCTCACATTATCCAACCCCAAGAAATTCAATTGGATAAGAATTTAGTTTATGAGGAAAAATCGATGTTCATTATTGATCGGCAAGTGAAAAAGTTGCGGTCAAGGAAAATCTTTATGGTTAAAGTTATTTAGCAAAACCACTCAAATGAGGAAGCCACCTGGAAAGTAGAAGATGACATGCAAAATAGATATCCCTAATTATTTGAGTAATAAGGTTAATAACTCCAAATTATGCCTTAATTTCATGTTTCACTTGTAATTGGTTGGTTTGAAATTTGGGGACAAAATTTATTAAGGGGGGAAGAATGTAATATTCAATTTTTTTATGATAAATAAAATTATCAAATGACTCCCTTTTATCATATAAAAGACTAAATTGCCCTCATCTAATTAGGAAATGACAA
Source organism: Gleditsia sinensis (assembly GCA_037074535.1). Classification (NCBI taxonomy): domain Eukaryota; kingdom Viridiplantae; phylum Streptophyta; class Magnoliopsida; order Fabales; family Fabaceae; genus Gleditsia; species Gleditsia sinensis. The sequence continues at coordinate 21,984,770 of CM073470.1, forward strand.
CAATACCCCTCCCATTTCTTTTATGTATGCACGCTGCACGGAAGCTGGAAAAAATTTCCAGCAAAACGTGCATTTCTCTCTTCACTCAAAACCCTACCATTTTCTTCCATTTTGTGTGCCATCTTCATCCAAACTTCTAGCCACTCAAATCCCTTATGTTAAGGTGGGAAATCTACTGCAAAATCTCCCATTAATTTTTTAGTTGAAAAATTCTGCTTTGTGGAGGTACTGTAGCAGTAAGGTAAATGCTCAAAAATTTTGGTCTTTTTGCTGGTTTATGAAATTTATGGGCATAGAATCATGTTGAGGACATGTTGTATTACTTCAATGCCAATTTTTACAAGCAAATAACACTATTTGGATGCTTAGATAATTGATTTTTGCTTCTATGAACAGTACTATGAATGTTACCGTGAATAGTACCCACGTCCAAGAATTTTGGTTTAGGATATTCTAAGTTGTAGGGCATGATTTGGAGGTTCAAATAATTAAAGAAGTTTTGGAATAGTCAGTCAATAAGCTTGTCCATAGGAAGCTTGGTTTATGTGTAAATTGAAGATGGTGGAATTAATTCCTAAATCATGATGTTGTTGAAGCTAAATTGATAAGTATGAATTATCATTAAAATATGAACTAGTATATTTTAGAAATTCATTCTAGAGAGATTAAAGACTCATAGTTTGAGATTATGTGCAATGAGCTCCTAAGATGGTAATTTTGATATGTATAGATATTGATCTTCTTAAATGTTGAATTACAATCAAGCTTTCAGGAACCAAGCTTGAAAGTTGATTAATAATTTAGATAACAAAAACAAAAAAAGTGGGGTTTATTCCTCTTGGATATTTGAGTGTGAGTGAATATAGTTTACTATATTGCCTTTTCAAATCCTCTCACACTCATGCATTTTAAAATAAGTTTTAAATTGTGAGTAGCATAAATTGAATTTTATTTTTACTTGATATATGTATTACTAGATCTTATAAGAATGATTTCTATTTTTTTATAGTTTTACATAAACTTAATTCTTTCCTAGTATATTCATTGTTTACATTGATTTATATTATTAGAAGTCATAGGACATGCAGAACAGGCCTCTAATAAGTTCCTTATGAATTTCTGATGAAAATGTGGTGTTATGTTACACTTTATTGAATCTTATAATTGTATCATCTTTCATATTGTTTCATATGATTTATGTTATAAATGATACCTCATTGTTTCATGGATATGGTGAAATTGAATTTGTATTTGAGTTTGGAATGTGTTATTGATATTAAATATCATGGTTTGTCTGGGCTATAATGAAAATGTTGTATGTCTGATTTTGGAAAATAAATTTTTATGCCGGAACTCTGTTCGAGGAATGTCTTGGAATGGAGGGATATATTTTGTCTTAAAAGGAATTTTAACCTCATGCTTTTCACTTTTTCTTTCAGTTTACATTTTTGGTTTACAAAACTTGTTTATTTTGGAGGAATCATTGACAGAAACACTGTTAACTAGGGGCAGAGATAGCTAGCCTTGGTGCACCATGTAACTCTAACTAGCAAGGGAGTTGTTAGTCCCTTGTGTAAAAAGGAACATAAGGATTAGATTGTAAATAAGTATGGAGTTGAGGTATGTCTTTTCTCCAGTAGTCAATGGCATTTGACCTGATTACTTATTATGAGAATGTGGTGATTTACCTGTCCTATTGCTGTGTGCTTGAGACAGTCATCATATGGAAAAGTTAGGGAGTTGAGGGGCGCTCCTCACAACCTTATGATATGAATGATGAGAATGGGATGATTTACTTATCCCATTGCAATGTGCTTGGGATAAGCCATGTATGTAGTGATTTGCCCTTGTCAAGCTATGTGCCTTGTTATAAAATGATAATGGTTCTGCTTTGAGTCATCTTCTAAATATTTTTTTCTATAAATAGTTATTTTCCTATTTTCTTATCTAACTTTGAAATTATTATTTATTATATTAAATTTTAAGATTTCAGAACTTCTCTTAACCAAATTTAATCACTTTAAAGCTTTAATTTGTTGTTATTTATATTAATTTAGATAATGTTATATTCTTGCATACTTTCTATTTATTAAAAACTTATGCATATGGTTTATTCTATTTTAGTTGTAGTAGGCTATATTTGCTCACTGACTTGCGTAAACTCACCCCCTCATATTTTATGTTTTCAAATAGCATTAAAGAGTCCAACCCACATTCATCTGAACTTGAATAGGGTAACAGTTTCAGTGGCGAGGCCAATTGTTCCTAGGGATCCTTGATATTTTTTTTTTGTAATCTTGTTTATTTTTGTAATCTAGACTATGCTCCAGTGATCACGAGTAGGATCCTGCTTCTGTTATGTACTCTATACATGTTGGTTAAGGTTATATATATACAAGAACTGTATGACGTGAATTTATGAGAAGATGATTATGTATATAAATAAAATGTTCATTTTTGATATAATGTGAAGTGATATTGTGTTCTAGTTTTTTTATGTCTATATTGTGGCTTACGGTTTAAGGGCCAACCCTTTACGCCGTGGCAGTCATGCATTCCAAAATTGAGTCGTGACAATACCAAGACTACTTCATTTCAAAAACTTGAACTCTTAGAAGTAACTCATGAGTTGTTTTTTTTGTCTCTAAATAGAAGATCTTAATTCCCGAAGCAGTGAACGAAGAGGCAAATTCCACAATGCACTTGGCAAAGAAGTCACCAAGCTCTTTAGCACCTTTGCCATTGACTTGGTGCCTAACGCTGATACGTACATATGTCAGGGTTAGAGAACAAATCGAGCTTCGTTACAATAAGACAATCATTACAGTTCAAACATGACATGATTATTCTTTAAAAAAAAATTCTACGTGTTTTCCTTTTATTATGGAATATGGAAAATACTTAAATAATTTTATCTAAATTTTCTCTTAATAATGAGTGTAAAAATTTATATACAATTCTTTATTTGTTTTCTTTTAAACTTTACAATAAAAATATGACATGTAGAAAAAAAAATTTCAAACGACCAACTATATAATGCTGAACTATAAAAAAAATGGAAATTAGAGAATCATCTCCCCCTTTTATAACTCCTCCTTCAATTATGTTTTTTTTTAATCTCAGTTTGGGATTTTATGATGCATAATTAATTACATTGTGGAGATTGTGCCATCTTTATTATCTAGCTTCTCTGTGTACAAATGTGTGGACCTTTGGCGTGGAACTCTGTATATTTGAATTTAATTAAAAGTACTTTGTGACATTATAATTTAAGTAACTATCCACCAATGGAGAATAAGTTATTACCAAAATTCCAAGACATTTCAATAAAAAAAATTCCAATACATTGAATTTTTCTTACATCGTATTTGAATTACAATAATTTTGGCAATTAATCAATAAATTACATCAACCTTTTATATTTTATCAATATAAAGTTATTCGAGGAAAGTTTGAGCGTGTGTGTGTTTTTCTTTTGTCTTTACTCTTAAATCTTCTTTATTCTTGTGAAGATGCAATTCAATTAAATTCAGATTTTTGAACTTGCAGCATAGGAGATGTTCCCAAAATTTGAGAAACCACTATGAGATCAGCTCCTACGTAGCCTTCATAGATATCCCCTAGCCGACCCTCCAGATGTTGTTAAAAGTGCTAAGAAAAATTAGAATTTTTCGCAATACACTCAGCGGCGATGAAGAAGTTTCCAAGCTCTTTTAACACCGTTGCCACCGATTTGGTGGCTAACGCTTATATCATCCGAGGTTAGACAAGAAATCGTGAAGCATTACAAATAATAATAATAATAAAAACAAAAAATACATTACTTGGATGGCTAAAGCTTGACCTCCACAACTTTTTTTTACTGTAGCAACACTTTAATAACCGTTGCATAAAATGAAATTAAAAAAAATGCTTTATTCAACCATTGCTTATACTAATAGTTTAAACAACAAAATTTAGACAATCCTTATAAAATCACTGCATAAAATGACAATATGCAACAACTTACAAAAGTGTTGCTTATACTAGTAGTTTAAGTAAAGAAATTTAGACGACACTTTACAAACTGTTGCATGAAATAAAATATAAACTGATGTAAAGAATTATTGTTTGTAGGAACAATTTAAGCAACGGGTTTTAGACAACGTTCTATAAACAATTGCCTAAAAACACGATATGCAACATTTACAGAAACGTACTGTATATTTATTTAAGCAGCAAATTTTCGACAATAATATAAAAGCTGTTGCATAAAATCTAAATATGCAATAGTTTTGGAAAGAAGCAATGACTTTCAAAGAACTGTGGAAATTATTATACAAAATAAAAATTTTCTTTTTCTATAAAAAAAAATTAATTATGCAAGTATTTTAAGTAACAAATTTTTAATGGAGTTTTTATTATTGTTTAATTTTTTATGACACAAATGGTGTAAGAAATGGGAACAATATTCCGGACTGGAAACGCATTGCATAAAGCTCTCTCTAATGTGGTTTCTTCAGGAATTAAACAATCGCCACTACTAGGACCAACTAATATTAAGTACATTATTTTTATCATTCATATGAAGGACCTTATTTTGAGATAGGATAATTACTTCTACATTACTTGTCTTGCATAAGTTTTACTTTTACACTTTTCTAAATCTTTATTCATCTTAATAATGTTGATTTCTTTTATATATATTTTCTTTCTCACCAGTTGCTCCATCAAATTCAATATACTTTTCATTTTTGCAGCTATTGTTTTCCTCTCTCTCATACTTGCTTAGAAAGATAATCCACAAGTATGGGCTAACTCTTTTCCTCTCCACTCTGTTCTACTTAGATACATTCACTCTCTTCTTCACAATTTATTCTCTCTCACTCTCGTAGTCTCAGTGTTAAATTTTCTTTCTTTCCCTTACCTTTCTCCTTTGTTCTTTATCATGATGGAGACAGTAACAATACTGTGCTTGTCCTATACTCTGTTTTCTTTCCTTTTACTTTTGTTTTTGGTTTGCGTTAACTTTGTTAACCTTTTTTACCAACTTGTTCTACTACTTCTGCCGTTATCTCATTCTTATATTAGGTACCATAAATTTGTCACATTTCAGAGAAAAGATAATACTATTTCTCAGGGCCGGGTAAGGCTACTTCCATGACTTGAACTCGCTCACTGTCTTTCATTATTTTCCCATCAGAATGCACTTGAGAGGTAGCATTCTTCACTTGGGTCAGGGTACATTCTTTTCTTTCCTCCACTAATGTTCTTTAATCAATGAAGAAATAAAAATAATACTGAAATGAGTATCACATATGGGTCTTTCATGGTTCAAAGTTTCAATTTAGTATTTATTAAGCTTGTTGTCTTAGAAAGGTAATAAATATTGCTATTCAATGTAAAGCTGGCAGAATATGTAGTCAGAGTCATGGCTACAAATTCTTTTTGTTTTATTGTTGTAAGAGAAAAGATTTGGTCCACTGCCGGTGGACTTTAGTTTCCACCAGCAAGGGACCAAATGATGCCACATGTACATTTGAATAAAAACAAAAAAACACAACTTTCTTTTAAGTTAAACGCCGTTTCTTGCTTTCATTAACAGAGAGAAAAGACAAAATCTTAATTGGAAAAAATATGAAGCGTCAGTTTCACAAATTGATCAGGATGCCTTCTCACAATTCCGAAAAGCCAGAAGGCGTGAAGTGAAAGATATGAGAATTTGAAATATTTGTTTATAAATTTTTTTTTTCATAAAAAATAAAAATAAAAATGAATAAAGTACATATGTATTTTATTAGTTAGTTTCAGTATGCTTCTCCCTACATGCTTCTATTATGTAATGCCCATCATAGTTTTGTGCAATCAGAAGGCGTGAAGTAACAGATGTATTATATGAGAATTTAAAATACTTGGTTTATAAATGCTTTTTATGGTAAAAAATTAGAATGAATAAATTAAGCACACATGTATTTTATTAGCTGGATTCAGTATGCTTCTCTCTAAATGCTTTATTGTGTAATGCCCATCATAGTTTTATACATTTAGGGACTTGAAGCTCATTGAAATGAATACTAGTCTGATATTGTACCGTAGTTGTCTGAAAATAAGTTATTTTGTATCTTTAAGTTATTTTGTATCTTGCATTGCTATACAGAGAATGACGTAATGATGCTTTGGATGCTCATGTTGGTATTTTTTTTTGGGACAAGTCTCTTGTTGGTATTATAAGCAACAACATGCTTGCCTAGTTAATCTAGATATCCAAGGCATAATCATTTAATGATATGCTAGCAACAATATGTAAAGAGAGTAGTTTTAATATTAATAAATGTTATAATTATATCAGGTTAATGTTCTCATTTATTTTTGCTAGAAAATAAACAATTTAAATGTTTCAATCTCAAAATCTCAATATATGATGTACCCAAAAAAAAAATTCTTAATAAACTTAAATTTCACTGTTAATATAAAGTCATAAAAAACCACAACACACAAAATAAGTGACAAAATCAAAGTACTGTGAGCGTAATCTACCAATATGCAGCAAAAGAATTGCAAAAAAAAAGCCACTGACAATTGTAGCATTTCCTTAGGTGCTCACTAGGGAGAAGTTATAAAAAAAAAGTCAATTAAATTATAACTACTTTGAAAAGATATTGTCTTCGCTTGCTCTTTGAACTTGTGAAGCTGTCATCATCAATTCCTGTAACAAAATAAATTTGATCAAATATGAAGGTAGATAGTATTTAAAATGTTAGAAGTAACAAATGAGAAATAAGAAAAACTTACTGTAAAACTTGATTGGCTATGATTTTGAGATACATTAAATTGAAGAGTTTGTTGTGGCCAAATAGAATGTGAATCATGTTCCTAAAAATGTCAACATTAACAAAATTTATTTTTTAAGCATATGTAAATTTTATATAATAACTAAAAAATTAATAATTACCACAACATGCATTCCTCTTTGTAACTCAAATTCACTTGCATTTGTTGGTGAATGTGAATTAGATTCATTCCTACAAGACCAAAATAAAAAAGTACATAAATAAATATTTACTAAGACATGATATTATGATTAATAATTCTTTGCTAGCTAATGGCAAACCAATATAACTTTAAAAGTATTAACAATAAAATTGTACCTCATATGTCGAAACACACATGTCCGTTTTGTATGACCTTTCTTCTTACAAATAGAGCATGTAGAGCTTCTACATGATTTCTCTAAGCTACTTTTCATTCTTAATGTACGGGGACGCCCTTTAGTAACTACATGTAGTGGGTCAAGTAAGGATACAGTATGAGTGGATGAATTTGTGTAATTCTTTTCAGGATTTGAACTGTCAAAAATTTCATTATGATCTTTATCACCATCACTTTCTCCACTTGTAATCTTTGCTTGATCAAGTTCATCACACAATTTCTCAATACTACGCATTACATGAAGATAATGTTTCTTTGAGTGTGATGCCTTTTCAGAAAGCTGCAGAGAATGCACCATCAAACTGTTAAATCTCAATCTAGATGAGTCATCATGGTTTTCATGAATTAATTGATCAATTGCTTCTTCTGCATTGTACTTCTTTGCATCTTTGGTCCATCGATTAAGAATGTAACATGTAGGAAGTGAGAGAATTTTTTTCTTAATGAACACTGTCAAGATATGCTTGCATAATATGCCAATGAACTCAAAGTTATGACAAGTACAAATTGCTTCATTTGATGATGGTTTGAATATCACAATATATCCTGGCTTTTCTTTGTTGATCTCATGAACCTTGTATGATTTTGATTCTTTATCACTATCAATTTTATCAGCAACATATTTTTGAGAATTGACTAACTCTTCCTGAAACAATCTAAACACCTTTCGAGAGTAAATTGTTGCTGCTTCAGCTTCCATAGGATACATAGTCTTCAATATAGGCTTGGAATTAATGGTTTTGAAATTCTGTTCCCTCTCCTTGTTATATCGAGCATCAAGTGCTTTCTCATATTGAATAACAAACTTGCTCACAGGTGTACTTGAATGTAAGTAGTCTTTAAAAAATTTATTTAGGCTCTCACTTCTTTGTGTTGTTGACATTCCAGCACAAAATGACTGACGTATAAAGGCTGGCACCCATTTTTCTTTTATAGAATATATTTTCTTGAGCCATTCAACTTCCCTCAATTTATATGTCTCAATAATCATCCACCATGATTCTTCAAATTCATCAGGAGTCAGGGATTGGTGTATACACTTGCTAAATTGATTTTTGAAATCATTATGTTGATGATATACATGACTTAAAACTTCAGGAATTTTTTTTTCAATATGCCACATGCAAAAATGATGAACTGTATTTGGTAACACCTTAGCAACAGCTTTTGTCATGGCCATATCTTGATCTGTAATTATTGTCTTTGGAGCCACTCCAAACATTGCTTCAAGCCATGTGTTCAACAACCAAACAAATGTTTCCTCAGTTTCATCCCATAATAGTGCACATCCAAAAAGAACTGTTTGAAAATGGTGGTTAACTCCAGCAAAAGGAACAAAAGGGAGCTTATACTTGTTCGTCAAGTATGTAGGATCGAAAGTTACCACATCTCCAAAATATTTATATGCTAGCCTTGACCTAGCATCTACCCAAAAGCAATTTGCCAAATGACCATCCACATCTGTTTGAATAGCATAATAAAATCCCGGATTCTTCAATTGACACTGATGAAAATAATCAAACATCAATTGAGCATCTCCTTTTTCTAAATGTTTTTGCCTTTTTGAGCTCAAATAGTTTAAAATATCTCGTTCAGTCATATTCATATTATCAACACCACCAGATTCAGTGATTAACACTGATACAATTTTATTTGGACGAACTCCTGATTCATCTAACACATCTATAAGACTTTTTTGAGCTTTTGTTTTTTTCCGATGTGAACGAATAAATTTTATACTTCTAGGAGATGCCATCACATGATTGTGCTCTCGAACAAATCTTGTGACCTCCCACTTATCTTCTCCTCTCTTTGATACAAGCAACATTGCTCGACATCCACATCTTGTTTCATCAGTGGGTCCAAAAGCTCTTTCTTCCCTTTTCAAATGTTTTTTTGCTCGTGCACCTTCTTTTGAACACACAAATTCTTGAGCAATCAAAGCACAATTTGATCTTGATTTGTATTGACGATTTTTTCGTGTACCAAAACCTTTAAATTTAGCATACTTGTTGTAGTATAATTGAGCTTCTAATGTTGACGAAAATTTCATGCCTATGAATGGCTCAAGAGGTGCATCAACATCTGTTTCTATTTGTTCATCAATTTCTTCAATTGCATTATCATCCATGCTTCTACCAATATGTTCTACCATTTCAAAATCTAAATTCTTATCAAATTTTTGGCTTTTAATCTCTTCAACATCCTCAAAAACGTTATTCTCCATCAAAGCCTATTAAATTCATTAGAAATTTGCAATTCAATAAAAATTGAAATCTTTGTCCAAAAAAAAAAAGAAATCAATTTAACATATAATTGAAATTAAAAGACCTACGTTAGAAAGTAAAATGGATGAATATAGTAGCAATTTGACGTTTTGGAATTTTACCTCAAATGTGCAATGCACTTCCCAAGACTTAGAGTGATTTCTACTATAGATCTTCTGAGATGCTAAAGTGCACAAAAAAATCTGAAAAAAAAAGGAAGGGACAATTCTAATGTAATAAATTATCTACGAAGTAAATTTACTTTCTCAAATTCTTAAGTAGTTTCTCACAAAAATTGATATATCACAAATAGTCTATGAATAAAGAAAGATGAGTGCAGCAAAATCCTTACAGCTTTCCCAGGTTGAGGGCACAGTCGCGAAAAATGCAGCTATATTGTCTGTGGTTCCGGTGCATATAACACAGTCGCGAGACTTGAAGTGATTTCTTATTTCGGATCTCCTTTTCCTTACTTTTTCACTGTCTCTTCTCCTTAGACATTCATCTCTCTCTTTGTTAGTGGCTACTATTTCTTCTATTTTGTTTTTCGTCTCTCTCTATTTTTTCTCTGCTCCTTCTCCTTTGTTTTTTTCACTGGCTATTTTGATCATTCTTCAGGACCCCTTCATACGAGCGACGCTTCATATGGTTCCTTCTTCTGTTCACGTATGATTGACGCTTCATATTTTTTCCAATTGTGATTTTGTCTTTTTTCTTTGTTAATAAAAGCAAGAAACGGCGTTTAACTTAAAAGAAAGTTTTGTTTTTTTCGTTTTTATTTAAATGTACATGTGGCATCATTTGGTCCTCTGCTGGTGGAAACTAAAGTCCACCGGCAGTGGACCAAGTCTTTTCTCTTGTTGTAAACTATGCTTAGTTCCAAACTTGAAATATTAATAAAGCTAGATGATCCTATGTTTCTTATCTGAGGTTTATTCCATGTTGTCTACTTTTTTTTTTCTAGTACGAGTGTTTTTACACTCTTTGATTATCAAACTAATCTCGCTTGAAGTACTAATACTATCCCTTCTCATAAGTGTTTTTCAACGAATTTGAGCCCCTAATATTACAATGCTTTTTCAACTGCTGAACTCTAACTTATCACTTGAGTCGGCTTGTGGAATTTCAATCCAGTCTACTTTGAATTACTGTTTTTGAACCTGCATCAGAAGTTTGTGTGCGCATGTATCACATGGTTTCAAAGTTATATCTAATGCTAAGCTTGTTATCTTAGTAAGGTCATGCATATTTCATATTCCTATTCGATGCAAAGCTGTTAGAATATGGAGTAAAAGTTATGGCTGAACGCTTTTTTGGTAGAGTATGTTTATTACTGTTAGTTCCAAACTTTAGTAATTCAGATGTCTAATTTTAATAAAGATATCGGATAACAAAGATATAAGAAATTGTATATAAATTTTGCTATTTATTATAATATTAGACAATAGACTAATAATTTCAATAATGAAAATCTTATTTACTTTTGAAAAATTAACATTTTTATATTTGTTAAAATTATAATATTTATTATTCCAAAATTTGTACATTTTATTATTTTTATTTAATTAGACACTGTAACTATTTATATTTAATATTTCTTTCAAAAACAATTTAATTTATCAGTTTAGATATTCTCGTTCCTCTGGTTAAATTATTTTTTTATCTGTAATTAAATTGTGAATCTTTATTTTTTAAGTACAGGATTTGATTTTGAAATATTTATAATCAAAGTTTAAAAACTAAAAAGTTATTTTTAACTGGCTAAGTCTCTTACATTTAAAGTTATATTTAGTATATACTGAGCTTGTTGCCCTAGAAAGGTATCATAAATATTGCTATTCCATGTAAAACTGGTAGAAAATGTGGTCAAAGTCATGGCTACAATTAAATTCTCTTTCTTTTTTTTTTGTAATTTATGCTTAGTTCCAAACTTGAAATACTGATAAAGCAAGACGATCCTACATTTCTTATATGAAGTTTATTCCATGCAGCCTGCTCTTTTTTTCACTCTTTAATACAAGTATTCTTATATTGTGTATATAGAAGACTAATATTATTTGAGATATTGAATTTTTTCTTCCCTAAAAATGTTTTTCTCTAAATTTGAACTTCTGACATTGTAAAGTTTCTCCAATTCCATGCAGTACATTGTATTACTGTGAGTCAGAAATTTGTTTTTGCATGTATCACATGGTTCAAAAGTTATATTAAAGGATAGGCTTGTTATCTTAGTAAAGTCATAAATAATTCCTATTCTTATTCCATGCAAGGTTGTTGGAATATGTAATAAGAGTTACGACTGGGAATGCTTTTTAGTAGGGTATGCTTATTACTGTTAGTTCTAAACTTGAAATACTAATAAAGCTAGATTATTCTATGTTGCTTATATTATTTTTATTCCAAACATATTAAATCTGCTTTTCTAAGCACATGATTCAATGTTTGTGGTTAAAATTTAAGAAATAATAATAAACAAATTCTACTTAGTATTTCTGTGAGGTCAATTTTTTTGTGAGGCACAAGTTTGCTTGGGCATATATCACTTATGGGCCTCGTGTTTCAAACTTCTATTTAGTATTTTACTAAGCTTGTTTGCTTTAGAAAGATCATAAATATTTCTATTTGATATGAAGCCGGTAGATTATACACCCACACACACACAGTCGTAGCTACAATATATATATATATATATATATATATATATATATATATATATATATATATATATATATATATATATATATATATATATATTGTAAAACATGTCCAAACTTGAAATATTAATAAAGTCAGATAATTCTATTTGTTTATTTGAGGTTTATATACATGCAAACTACTTTTCTATTTTTTTTCTCCTCACTTAAGTATTCTCGCACTCTTTAATTATATGACTAATTTCACTTGAAATCCTAAAGTTATTTCTTCACACAAGTTTTTTTTTTGTGAGGTCAAATGCTTGAAATTACAGAATCTCTTTAACCACTGAGTTCTAACTTACCACTTGAGCCAACTTGTGGCTTTTCTATGTAGTCTACTTTGTATTACTATTCTCGATCGTGAGTCAAAAGTTTGGCTACGCATATATCACATGGTTTTAAAGTTTGGCTTAGAGTATTCAGTCGATTTCAAATTTATTTATCACTTGAGCTGCGAGCTACGAGTTGCAATCTACTTCTTAGTGCTATAAATTCACATACCAGTCTTGGAAATTGTTGTCACCTAGAACCACATCGCAAACATTTTTATTAATGACTTCTTCCCTAATTACCAAATTAGTAAATGAAGAGACAAAGTTAAGGATAAATATGGAGAATAGCCAACTATCTCCCACGGCCAAGATACGAAAGGTTCAACCTTGAAATATATTAGTAAAGTTCGATGATCCTATGTTTCTTATGTGATGTTTATTTCTTGCATTCTACTTTTTTTTCTCCTAGTAGAAGTATTTTCACATTTTTTTGAGTATCAAACTAATCTCACTCAAGGTATTGATATTGTCTCTATGCACAAATATTTTTTTACAACTTCAAATCCCTGACATTGTAAAGTTTTTTCAACTATTGAGTTCAAACTTATCACTTGACCCAACTTGTGGGATTTTCGTACAGTCTGCTTTGAATTGCTATTTTTCGATTGTGAGTTAGAAGTTTATGTATGCGTGTATCACATGGTTCCAAAGTTATATTTAATTCTAAGCTTGTTAGCTCAGTAAGGTCATAAATATTCCATATTCCTATTTGATGCAAAGTTGTCAGAATATGTAGTAAGAGTTACAGCTGCAAATACTTTTTTGGCAGAGTACGCATAGTACTATTAGCTCCAAACTTGAAATCTTAATAAAGCTAGACCGTCCTGTGTAGCTTATCTCAGTTTTATTCCACATATGCTGTCTAGTGCTATAAATTGACAGACCAGCCTTGGAAATTGTCGTCAACCACCCATAACGACCACGCAAACAATTCGAAAAATGGCTTCTCTTTCCTCAACCAAATCGGATGATATGACCTTAATTCCCATATTAGGGAAAGAAGAGGCGAAGTCCCCAACCAAACCGGATAATGAGATCACAATTTCAGAATTAATAGATGAAGTGGCAAAGCTTAGGAGAAACACGGAAGATAGCCAACTGTCAAAACCCAAGGCCAAGATACAAAAGGTTCAACCTTATCTTAGAGAACGCCAAGACTTTGCCAGATATTACTACCCCAAACTGGTGTCTATCGGTCCCATCCACCGTGAGAGAGGAAAGAATTACAAGTTGATGTGGGCAGCAATGTACCTTGAAGCTAACGGAAAAGTTGCTGAAGAACTACTTAGAAAGATTCATTTGAACTTGGATGAACTGAAGGAGTGTTACTCGCATGATGTGATTAAAGAGGTGGATGATAATAAGCTTGCCGAGATATTCCTTTCAGATGGGTGTGCTGTACTTTTTTTCATGGCGAAAGCAAGTGCTGGGAATCCAGAAGAACTGAAGATCAAGGTTGACCAACTGGTTATAGTGCAACATGATCTGCTCTTGTCAGAGAACCAACTTCCCTACCAATTGCTGAAGCTGTTATGCGATGATGATGAGGCCAATTTAAAGTGTTACATAAACAACTTTATCAAAATGCACCACATGATGCAGCAAGATAGTGGAAAACCCGTGGAAAGCAAGAAAGCAACAGAAGGACGCAGCAAAGAGGCAGTCATAATAGTGGATCATCCAATTCATTTGCTTGATGTTCTGCGCACAGCCATACTGAAAGGACGAACTTCAGAAAGGGGTCAGAAAAGTGTCCAAGATTGGCCAACATATAGGAACATACAAGAGCTTAAATCAGCTGGTATTGAGGTAATCAAGAACGAGGAACAATCACGCCTAACAGACATCAGTTTCACTTGTCGGTTCTTCCTTGCAGGAAGACTCCACCTTTCGAGGCTCATTGTGGACGACTCCACTGCTGCTACTTTCTTGAACTTGATAGCATACGAGATGTGTCCAGATTTTAAGAACCACTACGAGATCAGCTCCTACATTGCCTTCTTGGACTCCCTCATTGATCATCCAGATGATGTTAAAGTGCTCAGGAAAGCTCGGGTTCTCCACAATGCACTCGGCAGCGATGAAGAAGTCACCAGGCTCTTTAACACCATCGCCACTGACTTGGTGCCTAACGTTGATACATATGCCACGGTTAGAAAACAACTCGAGGATCATTACAGTAAGCCAATCATTACTAGGATGGCTGAACTCTATACTAACCATTTCAACTCCCCTTGGTCCATCGTTGGCTTCCTTGCTGCATTCATAGCACTTTTTCTCACTTGTGTTCAGACCTGGTTTACGTTGCCTAGAGATGAACCTCCTCCTCCATGTATGAAAATTTGTAAGTTCCCATAATAGCGTAGCTACCTAACTTATGTCTTTATAGTTAACCCATCTATCCTGGTGGAAAAGGATTATGTCCAATTTTTAAAATATTTATTATCAGATTTTACAATAAAAATATGACGTGTGGATAATTTTTACAGTTTAACATTACATTACATGATTTATTTTTATTATGGAACTTCATGGGAAATACTTGAATAACTTCATCTAAGTTTTTTTTTCTAATAAGGGAAAAAACTTATACGCAATTCTTTTGTTCACAATGAAAACATAACATACAGAGAAGATTTTTAAAATGTGCAATTATGTAATGCTGAGCTATGAAAAAAATATCCACGTCATATTTTTTTTATATAAAATTTGATAACAAATACTTTAAAATTGTATATAAATCTTGTCCAATAATAAAAATAAAAGAAACATCGTCTTTTTCAATGCTTGCTGAGGGGGTGGGAGGATTCATCTCCCTCCAGTGGGTTTTTTCTTGCAATATAAGGTTCTTTTCAATGTTGTTTTCACTCCTGTTTTGGGATTGTGTGAATGTATAATTAATTACATTGTGGAGATTGTCATCTTTATTATCTAGCTTCTCTTTGTACACATGTGTGGGTCGTTGGCGTGGAGCTCTGTATCTTTGAATTTATTTAAAAGTACTTTGGGATTTGGTTTCTATTCATCGATAAATACCTAACTAAGAATAAATCAGTATAGAATTACTAAAATATATTTATTATTTTAAAAATAATAATAAATAATAAAATAAGACATTTTAATTTAAGTAGCTACCCACCAATGGAGAATTTATTATCACCAAAATTCAGAGACATTTCAATAAATAAAAAAATTTGCAGACATTGACTTTTTCTTACATTGTAGTTGAATTACAATAATTTTGGCAAATAATCAATAAATTACATATCAAACTTTTTAAGTTTGTTAGTTCCCATAATAGCGTAGCCGGCTAGCCGCATGTCTAAATAGTTAACCCATGTATCTCGGTGCGATTACAATAATTAGCTACAGTTAAAAAGATGTTTCTTATCAGATCAAGTTCTATAGTTAAAACATAATATGTGGATATTTTTTACAGTTCAACATTACATTATTGATTTTTTTAAAAGAATTATTTTACATGTCATGTTTGTATTGTGAAACTTTATGAAAAACACGTAAAGAACTGTACCTAATTTTTTCTTAATAATAAAGAAAAAAAACTTAGGTATAGTTACTTAAGTGTTTGTTTTCAGGTTCCACAATAAAAACACTTAAAGATTATCTGAGGTTTATTTCATGCAGTCTACTCTTTTATTCCTCTAATATGAGTATTCTCACACTCTATGTATATGACTAATCTTATTTGGGTTATTGAATTTGTCCCTCTCTACAAGTGTTTTTCTATTGGTTTGAGCTCCTGATATTACAGAATATCTTGAACTGTTGAAATTAAACTTACCACTTGAGTCAACATGTGAGTTTTCTATGCTGTATACTTTGTATTACTATTTTCGATCATGAGTCACAAGTTTGTCTGCGTGTGTATAACATGGTTCAAAAGTTATATTTAAATCTGAGCTAGTTATCTTAGCAAGGTCACAAATATTCCATATTCTTATTCCATGCAAGGTTGTTAGAATATGTAGTGAGAGTTACAGCTGCAAGTGCTTTTTTTGTAAGGTATGACTACCACTAGAAGTTCCAAACTTGAAATATTAATAAAGTTAGATGATCTTATACTGCTTATTTCGGTTTTATTCCAAACATGCAATCTAATATTTTTTTCTCCTAGCATAAGTATTTTCACACTCTTTAGGTATAAGACTAATCTAACTTGGAATACTAAAGTTGTCTCTCTCTACAAGTATTTTTCCATGAGCTTAAAATTTCTTATATTACAGAGGTCTCTTAACTACTGGATTCAAACTTTATTATCACTTAAACATGAGTTTATGGGTTGCAATCTATATTTTAGAGCTCTGAATTCACAGACTAGCCTTGGAAATTGTCATCACACACAACCACCTCGAAAATATTTTTAATAATAACTTCCTCTTTCCCAATTATCAAGTTAGTAAATGAATAGACATAGTTAAGGAGAAATATTGAGAATACCCAACTGTCTCCCAAGGCCAAGATAAAAAAGCCTCAACCTTAAAATATTAATAAAGCAAGATGATGCAAACAATTTGAATAATTCTTAAATTCTTATATTATAGAAGCTCTCACTTGGGTCAGGATACATTCTTTCTTTCTTCCACTAATGCTTTTTAATTAATGAAGAAATAAAAATAATGCTGAAATGGATATCACATATGGGTCTGTTATGGTTCAAAGTTTCTATTTAGTATTTATTAAGCTTGTTGCCTTAGAAAAGTCATGAATATTGTTATTCCATAGAAAGCTGGTAGAACATGAAGTATGACTCATTGCTACAATTCTTTTTCTTAAAGTATGCCTAATTCCAAACTTGAAATATTATTAAGGCCACACGATGTGTATCAAATGATGCAAAAGTTATACTTAATGTTAAGCTTGTTATTTAATAAGGTTATAATTTTCTATATTTCAAACTTGAAATATTAGTAAAGCTAAACGAACCCCTTACATTGTAAAGTTTTTTTCAACCACTGAGTCCCAATTGTGGGAGTTCCATGCAGTCTACTTTGAATTACTATTCTCAATAGTGATTCAAAATTTATATTTAATACAAAGGTTGTTATCTTAGTAAGGATGTACATAATATTTCATATTTCAAACTTGAAATATTAATAAAGTTAGACGAACCTTAACGTTATAAAATTTCTTCAACTGCTAAGATCAAACTTACCACTTGAGTCAGCTTGTGGGATTTCCATGGAGTCTACTTTGAATCCCTACCAATTGGTGACTGAAGTTGTTATAC